>JAWNLR010000089.1:0-395000 GCA_035042205.1 Drosophila infuscata
CCAACCAAGCTTTAAATGCGTTATAGGTTTATCGGTTTTGGGGGCTGGAGTGGGCGTGGCCCGATCTTAGTAATATACCTTCTAAGTTTGGTAACTGTTGCTCATAAATTGCGGGAGATACAGGCATTTTTCGTTTTTTGTGGGCGGGAGTGGACGTGGTCAAACTTTTTTTTTCACATTTTTGAAGGGCTTACTAGCAATAAACATTTAAAATTTGGTGACTTAAGGTGTCAAATTGTGTGAGATATATGGGCTTATCGACTTACACCAACAGGTGTATCGGCTTAAGTAGGTGGAGTGGGCGTGGCCATCCAATTTTTTTTATCGATCTTTGGGGGAGTTACCAGTAACATACCTGCAAAATTTTGCGACTCTAGCTTGCAAATTACGGCAGATATGCGCATTTTAAATTTCTAGGGACGAAGTTCCTGGGGGCGACGGATGTGGGCGTGGTCCAAAAATTGGTATGCCAATCTTTGGAGGAGATTACCAGCAAATTACCTTCCAAGTTTGGTAACTCTATCTTTAAAATGTTCGGAGATATACGGAGTTATCGATTAATAATCGGGATTGTCGATTATAGGCGCAGGTGTGGGCGTGGCACCACCAATTTGTTATCGGTTCTTAAACGTGACTACCAGGAATATAGCTACCAAATTTGACGTTCCCTACTCAAAAACTGCGGAAGATATAGCCATTTGAAAATTTTAGGGGCGGGAGAGATGGTGGCGTCGGAGGTGGGCGTGGCACATGCCGATCTTTCAAGGACCTCGCCAACAACCTACCAACCAAAATTGGTGACTGTATCCATTCAATTGTAAGAGATATGTGGAATTTATTGCTATCGGAAATCGAAATGTAATTATTCCGAAACTGATACAGTTATCGATAAAATAAAGCAAACTTGATCTGCGCCTGGTACACGAGAACCTATATTTCAAATTTGAAGTCTCTAGCTCTTATAGTCTCTGAGATCCGCGTGTTCATACAGACGGACAGACGGTCAGACGGACAGACAAACGGACAGACAGACGGACAGGGCTATATCGACTCGGCTGTTGATCCTGATCAAGAATATATATACTTTATGGGGTCGGAGATGCTTCCTTCTGCCTGTTACATACATTTGCACAAAACCATTATACCCTTTTTTCACATTTTTAATGGGTTAAGGGTATAAAAAGACTACACATGCGTAACTAACAGTAATCTTAGTTCAAACTTGTGAATAAAAACAGTATCTGTACCAGAAATCTAGAATAAATAAATAAAAAGCTTAAAATATTTCGATTAGAAAGTCTGCAAGAACTAGAAGAATTAAAGCTCATAAGAAGTGTGTATAAATATTATACACACGAGCTTTTATTGAACAATCTTAAAGCTAAATGCGTTTGTTTCTTATCTAATCAGACGATCATAACCTGTGATATCATTTTCTAAAAATAGCGTTACGCGGCCTCAAGTTCCGTTAGCTGATTCAGAGCTGAACATGTTCATACTTTAACGAAGTGAATATTCGTTCAGTACTCCTTTGATATTCGTTGTATACGGTCGAATAAATTTCTAAATTAATATCAATATTTATTGATTTTCTATATATTGTGTATGTGTGCGATCAAACAATTTATAAAAAAAGCCACATATTCACATTTGTAGTGCGCTATTTACAAATATGGCTGAAGATATCAAATTACGTGATGTACTTGTTAATAACGTTCAAATTTTGTAGATACAAAATAACAGAATGATAAAATTTCAGATCATTCCAATTGGTGATTTCTTTGGCTATAATGCGTTATGGAAGAATAAAGAGATCATCGCAATCCCAACAGAGCGATTTGAACTGGAGGAAGTCGATATAAACTTACTTATTTCACTCAGACATACGAATCTTGTTGAAATATATGGCATACAGAAAGATTATGTTCTAATGGAATATTCAGATTGTGGAGATCTCAGTAGTTACTTACATGGAGAGGAGCAGAGAGAATATACAGTGAGAGATGTGCTATCCTGGATGCAACAGGCAGCCCAGGTTGGTTATACAGATAGTGTATCTTGGATGGCCTATGCAATTAAATCGCGTTTCTTTTTCTTTTCAATTATAGGGTATTCACTATCTCCTTTCTATGGAAGCTAACTGGTGCAATCGATATATGAGTACCAGGAATTTTATGTTATCCAAGAAATTTCGCACATTAAAAATCTGTTATCTCTATAATAAGCCTACTAATACGATTGATGACATCGTGTATAGTTTTGGTATTATCTTTTGGGAGTTGATGTCACGAAAGACACCTTCAATTCGCAATGATATGCCTTATTGGCGAAGGATTTCTATAGTTAATGGTGAATAGCTGACTATATAGCGGTTACACACAGTTGTTAAATTCATTATTTTCATAGCAGATAATCAGTTCATTAATGAAATAAAAATACCCAACTCTGAGCCTATCAAAGAATTAATTGAAAAATGCTGTAATTCGTTTCCGGATAAAAGGCCAGCAATGGAAAAGATAATCTCCGATATCGCTCATTTTTTTGAGTAAGTTAAATACGAAATGTAGCATTCAGGGATAATATATCTATTTGATGATTTATATTATTGCAGAAGTTTCGACTTTTCAATATTGGATCAAGTCTTCAGTGCTGATATTGGATCATCCTGGAACTTTGCAGCAATTGAAAAGGGCGAGGTCGTCATATAAGAATTACAAACCTTGTGCACTAAACTATATTAACTTAAATCCCAAACAGACTTATTTATATATTTATTTACTTATCGATTTTCCTCATCTTATAGGAAATTAACAACGGCAACTTTGGCATTACGTACAAGGCGACTTGGTATCATTCGACTATTGCTGTAAAAGAATTGAAACACATTATGAGTGAAAACATCAAACATCAAATCAGGGAGCTTATTCGTTTACCAAATGAATATTTTGTGTCAGTACTTGGCATCGCAATGGAAGGGGATTTTACATATTTACTAATGGAATACACGGAGTGGGGATCCCTATTCGATCGTCTCCACAATAACAAGGAAACAATTTATTCTTCGGATGTTGAGCAATGGATGAATTCTGCTGCTTGGGTACTTTTTATAACCATTCAGCAGACTATACATTGTATTGTTGTATACCTATACACATTGTATTGTCTGTGTAGATATATATCCACTAATAACTTACAAAATGTGATTACGAATTTCGTTTGTAGGCTATTGAATACCTGCTATGTAAGGAAACGCTGGACCCTCGTTTACTTTGCAATTTGAAGACTTCAAATATGATGTTAGATGGTTACAGATTGAAATTATCTAATTTTTGTTTTGCATTTGACGATAAAGATGTGTTGAAAAACAATTTAGATAAGTCTTACATAGCACCGGAGGTTTGTACATCTGCTAAACAACTTTGTGTCAGTATATTGAATATTACTTCATCCGAAGGTCATCAAAGAAGGAGAATACACTGCACAAAGTGTCGTATATACCTTTGGTATTATCTATTGGGAGGTACTGGCACGCAAGAAGCCTTTCTATAACTATAAGAATCAATTCCAAATTAAAAAAGCAGTCGAAAGAGGTACGAAAAAAGATATTTCACCGAAAATATTGCATCACTTTAAATCTTGCAGGTGATCATCCAAACATCAACGATATTGGTGAATGGTGGACATATGATTTACAACGATTTCTTACAGAATGTTGGCATAAGAAACCGGCGAAACGACACAACTTGTATGATTTAAAAGGATTATGGTCCTGTAGCTATGATGCTGAGAATACCTTAAAGTAATTAACAAACAACCTTCTTAAAATCTTAAAACAATTTTCTATATCAATACTTAAATGAATATCTATTGTTTTTCAGGGAAGTAGATACCGTCATCATGGATATTGTGGACATCAATATATTAAATGTATAATTATGTAAAATTCGTTTATATTTTTCTAATTAAAATTTACTCCCTGCAGATTGTTGGAGAAAGTCAATTTGGCATTGTCTATAAAGCTGATTGGCGGGATTTAAAGGTCGGATTGAAAAAATATAAACAAGTTTTCAAGGACACTATCAATCCGAAACTTGAAAAAGATATCAAACTACTCTCACACATTGAACATGAGAATGTTGTGAGCCTATATGGCATGGGTTATATTGAGAAAGTCGCGTATTTTGTGATGGAATATTCGAATTGTGGATCCCTCTACAACTACTTGCATGGTGAAGAAAAGCGAAGCTACACAGTTATAAATTCCCTCCACTGGATGTATCAGGCGGCAGAGGTATTTTATTTTATGTTTTTTGCCCGAATAAATGATTTTGATTTTATATTCCGCTTAAAGGGAATTGAAGACTTGCAGACATGGCAAACTTCAATTATACATTGCAATTTAAATTCTCAAAATATGTTGCTGTTCGATAACTTCAGACTGTTGAAAATCAGTGATTATTTCTTTCCGGGAGATAGGGAATCTCTCTTAGAATATCAAGATAACGCCTATGTAGCACCGGAGGTTTGTGTTTCCAATCATTCTATTATTTTTTATATAATAACATTAATTCTTGAGCAGGTCTTCGGGAATGGAGAATATACAAAAGAGAGTGATATGTACAGCTTTGGGATCGTATTTTGGGAGGTGATGTCTCGCAAGAAGCCCTTCTCTGAATTGAAAAGACCATTTGAATGCAAAGATATAGAAGCGATCCTAGATGGTACGAAAGTTTGAAAATTAGCAATAATGCGTACAACAACTTTGAATTCTCAGGCAAACGTCCGCCTCTGAGTGATATAATTGAAACGGAGTTTAATTTAATTCGGGGAATAATTGGAAGATGCTGGGATAAAGATCCAGAAAATCGTCCTACAATTTCTGAACTTGTCGCTGAGCTGCACAAACCTGAGTAAGTTGAAAATTATAAATATTTTTTAATTATAAATTGAATTTAGTAATAAAAGTGGACTTTAAATTTTTCTGTTTTTCAATATACAAATTATTTCGCAGGTTGTTTAAAAAAGTTGCCAAGTTTGAACCTGAAGTGGTTCCGGCCGTAGACTTTGCTGATATTAAACTTGGAAAGGTTAGATGCAATAAATAAGAATATTTCATTAAAATACATTTACTTTAAAATATCAGGAAATCGTTGGACAAGGATCCTTCGGATGTATCTACAAAGCTATTTGGTGTAAAAAGGATATCGCAGTTCAGCAATGCACAAGGATTTCAGGAGACTTCGACTCCGACGAAATCGTTAACATTCAAAATGTTGTCAGACAACTTTCACGCGTTCACCATGAGA
Organism: Drosophila infuscata; assembly: GCA_035042205.1. Lineage (NCBI taxonomy): Eukaryota > Metazoa > Arthropoda > Insecta > Diptera > Drosophilidae > Drosophila > Drosophila infuscata. Next base: position 5,307 of record JAWNLR010000089.1, read on the forward strand.
ATATTGTGGAACTATACGGAATTACAATTCATGAAAATAATGCATTCATCCTAATGAATTATCCAGAGTGTACAACCCTTGACAACTACGTACATGGAGAAGAAAAGTTTGAGTATACTCTGGCTCGTGGAATTAATTGGATGATCCAGTGTGCTAAGGTTTGGTCTCTCATTAGTTTTTATTTAACAATTATGATTTTAATTGACATTCCCACTTATAGGGCTTGGCTTATTTGCATGCCATGGAACCAGAACCTATTTGTCATGACTGCTTGACGACAAGAAACCTACTTCTAACCGGAAATAACCGAATTCTGAAAATATGCGATTTTGGCATTGAAAATCATTTTGATAAAATTGTTGCAGAGGAATATGATGTTCTTAGCGAAGAGTTCGCAAACAGTATGGATTACAATTTCTGTTGGGGATTTGATAAATTCTGCTTTGTTACTATTCTATTCGAGGTGATGACACGACAGATATATCTTTATTCTTTTATTGAAGAGAAGCCAATATTTGTTTTGGATGGTACAGAGCTTATAGAAAGTATTATTTTGGACATGGATTTAGAGAAATCATTGGAACTTGTCGTTTCTGATCTTACATATATACTTGTGTAAGTTTGATATGAATTTCAACAAGTTCTAAGATAATTGAAGCAAGTTGTATTACTTTTTTAATTGCAGAACTTCGAAATCCAGAATAGCTTCTCAAGTCATTCGACCCATGGAGAAAGAAGAGGTAATATTAATGTACTTATGCATATCTATTTTCACTTTTAAATTTTTCCAATCCAGTTTAACAAACTTATAGAAGAAAGACGGTCTTCAAAACGGACTGAGTAAGTTTTTAATGCAACAAACATAAATTGCTTAGTTGAAAATTTAATGTTTTTCATACTGCCTTCATTCAATTTTATGTTAATTTTTCAAAGGATTTTGTACGCTGAGAATGTGCGTTTCGTGGATATAAAGATTTTTCAGATACCAAGTAAACAAAATATTGACGAAAGAACAAAGCTGATTCTTGGGAGAGGTGCCTTTGGCGTTGTTTACAAAGCTCGTTGGGGTGATAGAAATATTGCGTTAAAAAAATTTTATCCAGAAACCAATACAATAAGTGACCATGATTCATTTAACAAAGAATTCAATATGCTTGCATCCGTTGACCACGAGAACATTGTGAAATTATATGGTACCTCCTCAAACTCTGGCAATCTTTATTTACTCTTGGAATATGCAGAGAATGGATCTCTCCATGACTGCTTGCATGGAAAGGAACAACGCAGTTACAATATGTCAGATGGAATGGATTGGATGTTTCAGCTCGTTATTGTTCGTTCATGTAATATACAATTTAGTATGTTATTTAATTCGTGTTCTCATTTTCAGGGTATGGCTTACTTGCATGATAAAAAACCAAGGCCCATAATTCATCGCGATTTGAAACCTAAAAATTTACTACTAACCAAAAACTTCAAACAATTAAAGATTGGAGATTTTGGCACCGTTAAACAATTGATGACAAAAAACACCACAGGAATTGGAACACCTTCTTATCTGGCACCCGAGGTTTTTATAAATTAGCGAAATTTTACAAGGGCAAAGTATCTAATATGTTGTTTCATTTACTTGCAGGTTTTAATTGGAGAAAAATACACGGAAAAATGTGACATTTACAGCTTTGGCATTATTCTATGGGAGTTGATGTCGCGCAGACGTCCTTTTGATCACTTACAAAACGATGAGATAGAGGCAATTAAGCTTCTTACCATAAAGGGACACCGACCGGAAATGAATGTTAAACTTATAACAGAATGTGAACAATTGCAAAAACTGATTGAGAGTTGCTGGAATCAGGATCCAGAGAAGCGACCCTCTACCGGATCAATTCAACTATCTGAAATTCCGTGTTCAGATGCTGATATTAAAAGAAATTGTTAACTTGTCCAACAGCCACGTCAACTGTACTCATACCGGATGAGCACATGCCGCTGGAAGCGAATAAGACCAAATCATCGGTACCCTCGTCAAGTTCATCGACATCGTCCAATTCGCCGTCGTCCTTCTTTATAATCCAGTTCAGAGCATCACGAGAGCAGCAGCAGCAGCAGCAATAGTGAATAACTATACATATAAATATATAGTATAATAATAACTATCTTAAATATATTATCAGCATTAAAATTCACTTTGAATTACAATCCTTAACCTATTAATATAACTTCAATTCCGTCTTCTGGGTTTGCTTACATGTTCGTAGTGAATGTCAAGTGTCATTAGTAGTGCACCAAAAATCACTGGCAGAATTCTAAATGCAACAATATGATTAATTAACTACATTAATTACTGATGCTGAATATGATGGCTTTGTGCAAATGTATGTAACAGACAAATCGGGAATATAGGTTCTCGATACATTTCGATATCCGATGGAGTCAAAAGCTAATTCTTCTAATTCATATTTATCAACTGCCAGATGGCAGTTCAGCATGTTATTAGCCTAATCCGGGTGCTTGGGCACCAGAATATAGGAGGCAACTGCACAGCTGATGAGCTGATGACCCAGAAAAGGCACGCCTTTGCTCCTCCTTTCGCAGAAGGAAGGTACAGTGCATCACCATTAATTTTGAACAGTTTTTAGAAAAAATTTGAATTGCCTGCAATAAATTAATTATTCATTACTTTTCAAAAATCCCAAAGACCGATGACAGGTACACACATTTACATTAAATTAACGACCAAAATGAATTTATGACCCTAATAAACTGGGGTTTCATGTTATGTAAAAAAGTATCTAAGTTTATGGTCACAGATTTTTTTGAACAGTTACATTATGGACACCTGGGTGCCATAAAACCAGGATTCTTATGTCAGAATGAATATTTTCGGTATTAATAGACCAATCCATCGTTGTCGGTTTAGTTATATCTTGGATCTCGGTTGCAACAACCAGTGATCAACGGAAACTTTTCCTGGAACACTTCAATATCGGATTTTCGCAATGCCAAATGGCTGAAATGGTCAATCTAAGCAACTCATCTGTATACTACATCATTCGGAGTTTCGTCGGCGAAAATCGGATGGAGTGCAAGGGCGGAATGGAACCAAACCCGATTTTCACCGAGCAGGAGAAGCCGAGGATCATCAAGAAAATATGGTGAAATCTTAAGCTCTCGGCTCAAAAACTGACCCAATAGGGACAAAGTTCAGTATGGGAACTGTGCTCCAAGTTCTGCGCAACCATGACTTTAATGCCCGAGAACCACGGAAAAAGCAATTTGTAAAAGCAAAAAATATAGGGTCTGGGGTTACGTTTGTTAAAATCCACTTGGGCAAGGATTTGAGTTCTGGAACACAGTCATATTTGAATATGAGTACAAATTCAAAATTTCTTGCCCGGTCGAATGGAATTATGTGTGGCGACAGTCCAATACTGAGCTGAATCCCAAACACTTAAAGGCAACAGTCAAGCACATGGTATGGGCATCTATCTCGACAGCCCGCGACGGAAATTTTGTGTTCATTGAAACAACAATGGACAGGAATGTGTACTTCGATATACTAAAGGAAAATTTACTTTAAAGTGCCGAGAAATTGTGAATCCCACGTACTTTCCGGTTATACCAGCACAACGACCCCAAGCAAGTTCGGGTCAGTTCGGGCTTGTGAGTAAAAATACTCTGTAATAAATGCACTTGCAGAACTGAACATTTGAGTGCAATTCATCTTAAAGGAAACTTGGCCAACTCGTCTATAGCATCTTATTTGTTACTTATTCCTCGGTGATTTAATGATGTTGCAGATATGCGTTCTACTTTCGAACAAACTCGAAGTCTGATTCCAAAAATAATAATGACCGAAAACAATTAGACAGAAAATTCAACGTCAATGAGTTGTGGACGCAATTAATATCAATTAATGAGTGTGAGTTGTTATATTCTTATATTTTCCTCTACCTTCATATATCATAATTAGCGCCCGCTCGACAGACTAGGTGGGGAGCGTTTGGTTTGTGGGTCAGGTCCTGTGTGTTGGGGGACAGCTTGTGTTGGTTTCTTTTTTCCAAGAATTTATTTCTGTTTTGTTTTTCGTTGTTTCTTGGCAAAAAGGTGAAACCATAAAATTTACATAGTAGTCACAGTTGAGCACTTTAATGTCTTTGTCTTGGGCTTTTGTTTTAGGCCAATTCTTTTGTGGTTATGTGCCCTGTGATATTGGGCCTTTTTGTCCCTTTTACATATAAATATATATTTTTTTTTTGCTGAGAGTGGCCTCGTTTGCATAATTTTCTACTTTGTGCTTTGAGTTTCTTTCATTTTAGATGTGAGGTTTTTTTCTTCTATTGTATTCTCTAGAAGGGGGTGTTTTAATTTTGTCGTGAGCTTTGTGGCGCATGAGAGAAGACACTATACACTATAACTATATACTACAGCCATGTACTAACAATTCAACTTTTTACCAAACTATGTAAACTCTCCCAGATTTTAAGCTGAATTGACTAAACTTGAATGAAATGCTCTCAGTTAAGCTTCGCCTCTGCAAGAGCAAATAATAGTCGGTATATCTAATTTTCTTGATTTTTTGCCCCCTTATTTCTAGATTTGTCAGCAGCTCAAGTGTGCTAATATTTGGCTCAGTCAAATAGAGAGACAGAATGAGAGAGAGATAGAGGGAGAGAGAGAGAGAAGGATACAAAGGGCCAGATTTGACAATTCCCTTTTAGGGGATTTAGCATTGATTAATGTCTTTGATTTATAAGGCGACGGATCAATAAATGCTAAGCAGCTCTGCTCAAACATACAGATGCGTATCTATAATAGCAAACATTTAATTGAAACTATTTGGCTAAAGGATGTGCCGAGGATATGACAAGGATATGCCAAGGATATGGCATGAATTTGCGCTCAAATGAATTGCACAAACATTGACTCGCTGACTCGTAGACAGATGGAAACTGCCTCTGCGAGAGGTGAGCGAAACTTCTGATTACGATCTGAAAAGCTAAGCAAGCTCATTTGAAATTTAAACTTGCCCGGTAATAACCTGAATACTATTGCATAACCACATACATACAAGTACTGTGTGTGTGCATGTGTGTGTGCAACTCCCAAGACATTGATGAGGTTATTGTCGCATACGTGAGTGGGTTGCATAAGTAAACAGACAAACACACAGATATATATATATAGATATATTTATATGTATGCACACACACACACACTCAAACACCCACACATGCAAACAATGAAAAGCAATTTGCACTACACTGCGAAAAATATAGAGAAGTCGCACTTCAAGGGTGCACTACGTAGATAGAAAAATGAGATAAGCGAGCCACAGAATGAACTTGAAATAAATGGATTGAATTACTAAAGATCTTTAAACAAGCTAAAACGATATAAAAAGAAGTAAAAAGGTTTAACAAAATGAAAATTATATTCTAACTAACTTTTTTATTTATTTTTGAAAAATAACTTTCTTGCAATGACCGAAAGAACTTAGTTTTTGCACAATTTTTTACAATCTGAACTTAAATTATTTATTTATTGAATTTAAATATATATTTTCTTGGCATCGCTTTTTAAATTAATCACACACTTATTTTATTATTTTTAATATTCTTATTACTATTTTTGTTATTTTAAGATCGATTAGGTTTCACTTCACGAAAGTTTTGTAATCACTCTTAAAGATCACAAGGTGCATATTCAAAAATTATTTTAGTTCTCTACTCGTCAGCTTTCTCAAACTTGGTAGTTTCAGTCTTACCTATCGAGTAAGAAATTCTCAACTGTTTCTCTCTGTGTACCTACGTCTGAATGCAGTTTCCTCTTTGTCTTCCCTCCACCAACCAATTGGGTTGTAGTTTCAGGTGCTCGTTGCTGCTTTGCATAATTGCTATTATGTTTGTATTAGCTCTAACAATTTGGTCTCAAGCACGCGTGCACTCACACATAAGCATTATACACATACACACAAACACACACATATATAAATATGATATGTTCTATGATAATAATATTTTCATGAATCCGTAGCAAAATATTCAATTTTCAAGAGCTCGGCTTGTCAAATAATTTGATTACTAATTGCCAAAATCTTAAATTAAACACAGAAAGCACTTAATTAAACGTTTCTTAATTTTAACTAATATTTGTACACTATTTGATTGATGCTTAGCCTAATTGGATTATCTTTATTGAAGTGCATTTTAATTGCATGTGGCTATGTAAACTAGTCAAACGAAAGAAATTCTAGGTTTTTGAGTCACTGACTTATTTTCTTAATAATTCTTAACATATATATGCGAAAAATGTGAGAAACGCTGTCAATTAAAATTTATAGCCAAAATTGAATTTAATATTAACTGATGACTACAATAATTCTCTTAAAACAAAACTTTTATTAATCATGGTATAAACTTGGCCGAATTTATTTTTTTGCCATCGATTAAAAAGTGTATTTTTAATACATTTTTTATTTATCGGTATAGTTAAAACTTAGCTTGTAAAAAAAATGCAAATGGAAAGTTGGTGAACAGCGATTCAATAAAACTCTCAAGTGTTGTGGGCCCACATAGTGGCCGAAGTAGTAGTAGTCATGTTGGCCAAAAAATCGTTAGCCTTGGCATCAAACCCACGGCCACCCACCTGGGCACCTGTTTGCCAGCTCAACTGTGCAACATCTGCAGGCTGGGCTACCCTTAATGACCGCAATGTGCGCGGCCATTAGTGAAACATATGGCTAAGGCGGCGGGTATTTCTTTGGGCCAACTTTTTCGCCGGGCCAAATATAAGTTAATTCTTGGTCTATGGGGGGGTCAACACCCAACTTGTTACCTGACCGATGGGGTAATTGGTCCCCGGAGTGCTGTAGCTACTTAGAGGCTACCAAGTTTTGCGTTTTTTGTCAGCCATCTAGGCTTATTTATGGCACAAACGGCGGCGATAAAAAAGGCTAAGCATTTGGTAGCTTATGTAGCGTTAAACTGGCTAACACTAAAAACTTTTCTGTTTTTTGGCCAGCGCAGAAATTAGCGACAGTGCTAAATTTTATTTGCCAAGAAGAAGATTTGGTCGTAAAACGCGTTTTACAAATTTAGCCCAGTTAAATGGGGGCTTTAAAATTGTGCGCTTAAAGTTCAAAGAGCCCAAATGCGGATCTGATCAACTTACCGGGCTAAAAAGCAAAGGCGATGCCCAGGTGCGTCCATGCGTAAATCCCACGTGTGTATATGCGGGTGTGCGTGTGTGTGTGTGTGTGTGTGCGTTTGTGTGTAAGGCCTAAGCCAAGTCAATTTAACGCCCCGAAGGCAGCCAAAGTAGCAGCACAAATAAAGACGCACTGCGTTCCAGGGATTGCTAGCTCATAAATAGTTAAGCAACCGAAATGAAAGGCATGCCCCAAAAGAGGAAGCACAGCAACTAACCGAATCTTAAATACACTAACCGAAAATACTTTAACCAGCTGCAACTAAATTTTAATATAAATATATTATTATTAAATAACCGATCGACAATTGCTATGTGAGTTAAACATGTCAAAATGTTGAAAGCATAATAATAAAATATTATTTCAATAATAACTAAATTAATAGCAAAACAAACATTTGAGAAATTTCCTGGTTTTTTGAGGTCAACTAAGGTCTGATTCGATTTATGACTTTGTTTTGTGTTCCGAAGCTTTATTATTAGCTAGAAGCTAAAGTATCTTAAACATGACATTGATTTTCAAATATAACAAATTGAGCTAAAATAAAACGGCACTGAAAACTATAAAAATGTTCTGCTTTTATGAAAAAACTCACATTTAATTTAAGAAGACATTATTATTTTAAGAATAAACGAATAGTTAGAAAAACAACAACCTTATTTTTAAGCATAAGTCAATCTTTCGTTTAACAAATATATATATTTAAATTCAGAAATGTTGTGAGTTTTATTCATGAATAGAATTCACCTTTTGGCCGATAGTTTCTATGACAACTGTTCCGACTGAAAAGACAAAATCGCATAGAAACAAGCAGACAGAGGCAGGTATGAGAATAGCCTCCATGCTAGGGTATCCCAAAAGGGACAGCGACCCACAAAGGTGACCCAAAAATAAGTATGTATGCATATATTTATATATATAAATATATATATGTATGTATGTAAAAGCAAAGGTGTGCTGCGTGCCGCTTGCTGTTGTTAACAAAAGGTTCAAGCGCATTTTATGTGTTTGTCAATAAAAGCCAAAGCACAAAAGCGGAAGAAAATCAGGCTAAGTGTAAGCATATTGACCTTCATCACAGAACCTGTCCAATTCCCAAAGGATGGCCAGTAAAAGCAGCAGCAGCAGCGGCAGCAAATGCTTAGCTAAGCAGCAGTGCCTCCCAAGTGGCATGTGTGTCCTTTTCAGTGGCACGTAAGTAACTGTGAGCTACTTACCCCACACCTTCGACCCCACATTACCCATCCTTCCTGGCTGTGATTTAGTGCGCGTTTCATTTGCTTCGATTGCTTTGCAATTAGCGCTACTTCAGCAAATTTTCGTACTGTGCATTCTGCTAATGACTCGTTACTCCTTGCTCCTTGGTCCTTGGTCCTTGCTACTGACTGTGAAGACAATCCATGTGCTCATTGATTTGTAACAATCGACGACAGTTTTGTAATTGTGTGTGCACAAGTGTCCATGTGTGTGTGTGTCTGTGTGTGTATGTGAGTGTGTGCGAGTGTATTGTGTGTAGCAGCAGGCAGCAGCAATTGCGCTCATAAATTTTTGGTGGACGCTGCACAACGCGGCGCATACTTAATGCGATAGTCAGAGAGCTCATTCTACATACATATGTATGTATGCATATATTTGTACACTGCTCAAAAATTTGAGCTTCAATTCAATTTCTCAATTTGAATTTAAAATAATAGTATAAAAAAAAATGCTGATCAGCTCGGTGTACAAATTTTTGTTCTGTAAGAGTAGAAAGTGCAAATTAAAACCAGGTTTACAAACCGGAAGCTGGCTTCGATTCGGAATAAGATTTCACATGAATACTAATTAATGTGAAGGCTGTTCTATAAAAAAAACTCCAAATGATACTTAAAACTATTATTCTCCTTGAAGTGTCACTTAAAACTATTATTATTCTCCATCAATTTAAATTCAACACACAAAATTACAATGTCAAAAAATAAATTAAATTAAATTGTTCTTCAAAGAACAAGATTAGTTCTTTCATCCAAAATATCAGGATTAAAGTCTCGTTTATCATTACAAAACAAACCAATAATAAAGCTAAAAATGACTTTTATAAATATTTTGTTTCTCTTAACAATTATTTCGATTCCATATGAATTCCAGTAAATATGTTGTTGTATAAATTAAGAAAACTATTCTGCGTTTTTACTGGTTTTTCTCGCAGAAATTTAATCTTGATTATTTTATATTTTCTTCCAAGTATTTATGGGGAAAATTAAGTTTTCGATATGAAAAAATACATTTTTGATTGAAGAAAATTCGGCTTAATTGTGACTGCTTTTCTTATGGCTATAGAAACAATTTTTACTGTACAAATATATAGACATACATATGCATGTGTATGTGTATGTGTATGTGTGTGTGTGTGTGTGTGTGTGTGTATTAGAGTGTCGGCTCCAATTAGTCGTGTTTTCAAGTGGCTTTCACAATCGCAGCTGGATGGCTTTATGTGTTGTTGTTGTGTGTTCTGTGTTGTTGTTGTTGCCACTTGTACGTGCCATTGCAGTCCTTGCATGATGGCCGCCTAACGAGCTAAGCGCCAACACTCATAACAACAACAACAACAACAATAACAAGAAGAACAACAACAATGGATGTAGAGAATGTGGCACAATTGCTGTTGTTGCCTCTGGCATTGCACTGTGCAACGCTGCACAATGCCACACTTGGCGTGTGTCAACACTAAACATTTAAACATTTCAGTTTCTCACTTTGTATTATTTTAATAGTGTCACTTCGAGAGGCCGCACGTAAAATGCAAATGAGGCGCCAAGCAAAAGAAATTGGGGTGAAACACATAAACATTTAAACACATTAATAAAACAAGCACACACAAACACACACACACACACACACACACACAAACACACGCACAGCACAAAACAAAATTGTTTTGGCTTTGTTGGCAATAAATAAACAAATATGAAACAACGCCACAGGACCCCTTTTTTATTTTGATAGTCGCTCATTTGGGTCCTGCGTGACTGACAAATGCCCAGCGGGCGCAAATTTGAAGCTGTCAACAAATTTTCGAATCTATTTGTGTCTTTTATTAATTTTTCCTCTCTTTTTTTGTGTTTGCCCACAAACATTTACAAATTACTCACAGCAAAGGTTCAGCAGTGGCGAATCTAAATAAATCATTTTTGAATGAAGCTAAATATTTTAGTTACTTGTTTATTATTGATGATGGTTAGGGATTCAGTGATGGGGGTAAATTCATGTATCTAAATATATACAGTGTCTCGAAGCATAATTTGCACAGTGCCTAGCAAAAACTTGAATTGCCTGCCATAAACTCATTATTAAATATTTTTCAAAAATTCCAAAGAGACATGGCAAATACATTTATTAACCACAAAAATGAATATATGACCCTAATAGACTGGTTTTTACACCTGCTAGGTAGGGTTATGCAAGAAAGTACCTCTTTTTAAGGTCGAAGCATGTTTCGAACTGGACACCTTGGTGCCATAAAATCTGGATTTTTTACCAAAAGTTGAATATTTTTGGTATAAAAAGACTAATCCTCCGTAGTCAGTTTAGTTTTTTCCTGCATTACGGGTGCAACAAGCCAACAAGGACTATGGGCAAATGGACTACCATTGAGCAACGGGAACTCGTCCTGGAACACTTAAAAATTGGATATTCACATCGAAAAATAGCTAAAATGGTCTATCTAAACACATCAACTGTATTCTGCATCATTTGGAGTTTCGTCGACGAAAATCGGACAGAGGACAAGGGCGGAATGGCACCAAACCCGATTTTCACCGAGCAGGACGAGCCGAGTATCATCAGGAAAACAAGGGGAAATCTTAAGCTATCGGCTCAAAAACTGACTCAATAGGTGCAGGATGAAATAAGGAAAAAGTTCAGTATGGAAACTGTGCTCCTGGTTTTGCGCAACCATGACTTTAATGCCCGAGAGCAACGGAAAACGAAATTTCCAAGCGCAACAAATAGACGGTCTAAGATGACGTTCGCCAAAATCCACTTGGATAAGAATTTAAAGTTCTGGAACACAATACACGGCAATAGTCAAGCACGGTAGAGGAACCGTCCTGGCATGGGCATCTATCTCGGCAGCCGGTGTTGGAAATCTGATGATTATTGAAGCAACAATGGACAAATATGTGTACTTTGATATACTAAAGGAAAATTTACTTCAAAATGCCGAGAAGCTAGGAACCCGACTTACTTGTATATATATACTCTTGCCCCATTTTAATGCACAAGTAAGATGCTGTAGTCGAGTAAATTTTCCTTAAGTATATCGAAGTACACATTCCTGTCTATTGTTGTTTTAATAAACACAAAATTTCCGTCGTGGGCTGTCGAGATAGATGCCCATACCATGACACTTCCTCCGCCATGCTAGACTGTTTGTTTTCTTTTGTTTGTTTTTTTTTTTTATTAATAATATAATTAATAATTACAATAATTTATATAATAAACATAAACGCAAAATTGGTAAATAATAAAAATAATAATAAAATTGTGTTTTTCTTATGTTTTGTTTTGTATTTTTTTGTTGCCATTTTTCTTTTAATGTTTTTTTATTTTTTATTTTTGTTTATGTGGTGTTTAATGTTTAGGTTCTGGTTTTTATTCTTATTTTGTTTTTTTTTTTTGTTTTTATATTTTGTATAATTTTTGCAGATTTTTTTGTTTTAACTATTTTCTGTTTGCTGTTTTCGGTTTCTGTATTTATATATAAATTACAACGGAAGTGTATTTGTAGTTGGTGTTGGCGTCAACATCGACGCGGATGGAGCATAACGCAACGTGTGCTGCGACGTTGCTTGTTGTATGTAATCCTGACTCGGATTATTCAATACGGTATCCCGTGAGTTTGAAAGTGAAGTTTTGAATTTGTACTCATATTCAAATATGACTGTGTTCCAGAACTCAAATCCTTGCCCAAATGGATTTTAACGAACGTCATCCCTGACCCTATATTTTTTGCTTTTACAAACTTAGAGCACAGTTCCCATACTGAACTTGTTCCCTATTAAGTCAGATTTCCCCTTATTTTTGTAATGATCCGCGGCTCGTACTGCTAGGTGAAAATCGGGTTTGGTTCCATTCCGCCCTTGCACTCCATCCGATTTTCGCCGACGAAACTCCGAATGATGTAGTATACAGTTGAGTTGCTTAGATTGACCATTTCAGCCATTTGGCATTGCGAAAATCCGATATCGAAGTGTTTCAGGATAAGTTTCCGTTGATCACTGGTTGTTGCACCTGAGATCCAAGATATAACTAAGCCGACAACGATGGATTGGTCTATTAATACCGAAAATATTCATTCTGACATAAGAATCCGGGTTTAATGGCACCCAAGTGTCCATAATGTAACTGTTCAAAACAATAAACTTAGGTACTTTTTCACATAATATGAAACCCCAGTTTATTAGGGTCATAAATTCATTTTGGTCGTTAATATATGTAAATGTGTGTACAGGTATCGGTCTTTGGGATTTTTGAAAAGTAATGAATAATTAGTTTATTGCAGGCAATTAACATTTTTTCTAGACACTGTTCAAAATTAATGGTGATACATTCCTTCTGAGAAAGGAAGAGCAAAAGAGTGCATTTTCTGGGAATCAGCTTTGCAGTTGCCTCCTATATTCTGGTACCCAAGCACCCGGATTATGCAAATAACATTGCCATCTCATTTAGAGATTTGAGATATGAATTAGAAGAATTTGCTTTTAGTTCCATCGGATATCGAAATGTATCGAGAACCTATATTCCCGATTTGTCTGTTACATACATTTGCACAAAGCCATCATATTCAGCATCAGAAATTAATGTAGTTAATAAATCATTTTGCTGCACTCAGAATTCTGTAACTGATTTTTGGTGCACTGCTAATGACACTTGACATTCACTGCGAACATGTTAACTTACCCAGGAGGAGGAATTGAAGTTATATTTATAGGTTAAGGATTGTAATTCAAAGTGAATTTTAATGCTGATAATATATTTCTTCTTTTCCCTGAACTAGATTTGGTCTTATTCGCTGCCAGCGGCATGGGCTCATCCGGTATGAGTACAGTAGGCGTGGCTGTTGGACAAGTCTAAGTTGGCGTCGACGTCGGCGTTGAAGTTGGAGTTGCGTTGGTCATAGCGATTGTGGCAGCTGCACGGCTTGTAGTGGGCTTGTTGCAGCAATTGTCGCACTGCCAGATGTGCTCCTGATCATCGCTCGCCTCCTCGTAACTAATGGCAGGCTTATGGCACTCCTGGTGATACACATCACCACACTTGGAGCACTCGATCAAGCGATTGGTGTCCTTTAAAAGTATTTCACCACAGATACAACAATTTATTTTAATATCAGCATCTGAATACTTAATTTTAGATAGTTGAATTGATCCGGCAGAGGGTCGCTTCTCAGGATACTGATTCCAACAACTCTCAATTAGATATTTCAATTTCACACATTCCTTAATAAGTTTAACATTAATTTCCGGTCGGTCTCCCTTTACGATACGAAGCTTAATTGCCTCTATCTCATCGTTTTGTAAGTGATCGAACGGACTTCTGCGCGATATCACCTCCCATAGAATAATGCGTAAATCGAACAACATACCATACATCTTGCCTTAATGCAAACGGTTGTCAGATAAAAAGGAGTGCCACAATTTGTGGACAGTAATGGATTTTTAATGGACAAGACCACTACAATCGACGGCAGAGAAGGGAGTAATGTTCTTTGTGATGATTTTGAGCTCCATGGTTCGCATCCACCACTTTTCCACTCAGTGGAAGTGTGCTGCGATTGTGATGATTCCGAAACCTGGCATGCCAGATAATCTTGTCTCATCATATCGACCAAAATATTTAAAAAGTATATCTTGGAAGGTTGTCGGCATGAATCATCAGTGTGGCTTTAGGCATGGTACATGGTACACCAGAGCAAGTTCATCGAGTAGGACAGCAAGATCATCTTTCGTACCTCTTTCGACTAATTTCTTATGTCCCATTTCAATTGCTACAAAGTCATAGGCTGATTCTATATCAGCACTTAATATACGTACGAGTATATTTAATAATTGATCGACTGCACACAATCATTTAAAAAATATTTAACAGCTAGGCTTAGGTTAATCGCAGTCGAGCTGTCTGGACTGGTAATTGTATACTTAATTCTTATTTGTAATTGTTACTTCTAATTGTTAGGAAAACCAAACAAATTTGAATAATCCGATCGAAAGAGCTCGTCTGAAATAAATGTGTAGAGCCTTGATATTTGGAACATATACCTGTTTTTGCCTGCCACTGATCGACTGTTAAAATTGGGAAGTTATTGATAAAATGAGTAAAATATTCCGAATTTAAAGGCTCCAGCTCTTATAGCGTCTGAGATCGGCTTATTGATACGAACAAACAGAGAAACAGAGGATTATGGTCTCGGATAGTGATGCGGATCAAGAATTTATTTATTCAGAATATTTTACTTCAATACTTTATAAGCTTCATGACTTAATTAAAATCTCTAGCAGAGTATACAATTACTATATTATTATTTTTCCTCTTCATTTAGGTTTGACAATATCAGCATCTGAACACGGAATTTCAGATAGTTGAATTGATCCTGCATGGGGTCGCTTCTCTGGCTCCTGATTCCAGCAACTCTCAATCAGTTTTTGTAATTGTTCACATTCTGTTATAAGTTTAACATTCATTTTCGGTCGGTCTCCCTTTATGGTAAGAAGCTTAATTGCCTCTTTCTCACTGTTTTCTAAGTGATCGAAAGGACGTCTGCGCGACATCACCTCCCATAGAGTAATGCCAAAGCTGTAAATGTCGCATTTTTCCGTGTATTTTTTTCCAACTAAAACCTGCGAGTAAATGAAAAAACATACTAGATACTTTGCTCTTTTAAAATTTCGCTAATTTATAAAAACCTCGGGTGCCAGATAAGAAGGTGTTCCAATTTGTTCCGTGTTTGTGTTCATCAATATTTTAACCGTGCCAAAATCTCCAATCTTCAATTGCTTGAAGTTTTTGGTTAGTAGTAAATTTTGAGGTTTCAAGTCGCGATGAATTATGGGCCTTGGTTTTGTATCATGTAAGTAAGCCATACCCTATAAATGAGAACACGAATTAAATAACATACTAAATTGTATATTACATGAACGAACAATAACGAGCTGAAACATCCAATCCATTCCATCTGACATATTGTAACTGCGTTGTTCCTTTCCATGCAAGCAGTCATGGAGAGATCCATTCTCTGCATATTCCAAGAGTAAATAAAGATTGCCAGAGTTTGAGGAGGTACCATATAATTTCACAATGTTCTCGTGGTCAACGGATGCAAGCATATTGAATTCTTTGTTAAATGAATCAGTGTTACTTCTTGTATTGGTTTGTGGATAAAATTTTTTTAACGCAATATTTCTATCACCCCAACGAGCTTTGTAAACAACGCCAAAGGCACCTCTCCCAAGAATCAGCTTTTCCCTTTCGTCATTATTTTGTTTACTTGGTATCTGACAAATCTGTATATCCTCGAAAGGCACATTCTCAGCGTACGGATTCCTTTGAAAAATTAAAATAAAATTAAATGAAGATGGGATGAAAAACATTTAATTTTTAACTAAGCAATTTATGTTTGTTTCATTCAAAACTTACTCAGTGCATTTTGATGACCGTCTTTCTTCTATAAGTTTGTTAAACTGGATTCGAAAAATTTAAAATGAAAATATATATGCAAAAGTACATTAATATTACCTCTTCTTTCTCCATCTGTCGAATGACTTGAGAAGCTATTGTGGATTTAGAAGTTCTACAATTAAAAAAGTAACACAACTTGCTTCAATTATCTTACAACTTGTTCAAATTCATATCAAACTTACAAAAGTATAACTGTTAGATCAGAGACGACAAGTTCCAATGATTCGATATAATACCGATGAAAAATAATACTTTCTATATGCTCTGTACCGTCCAAAACAAATATTGGCTTCTTTTCAATAATAGAATCAAGATATATCTGTCGTGTCATCACTTCGAATAGAATAGCGACAAAGCACATAAAATCATAATGGAATGATAATTTTTCACGAGCTTGATCTAGATATACTGAACATTGAATTGGCAGTTTAGAAGCAATGCCAAAATCGCTTATTTTCAGAATTCGGTTATTGCCGGTTAGAAGTAGGTTTCTGGTCGTCAAGCAGCCATGACGAATAGGTTCTGGTTTCATGGCATGCAAGTAAGCCAAGCCCTATAAGTGGGAATGTCAATTAAAATCATAATTGTTAAATACAAACTAATGAGAGACCAAACCTTAGCGCACTGGATCATCCAACTGATTCCACGAGCCAGAGTATACTCAAACTTGTCTTCTCCATGTACGTAGTTGTGAAGGGTTTTACACTCTGGATAGTTCATTAGGATGAATGCATTATTCTCATGAATTGTAATTCCGTATAGCTCCACAATATTCTCATGGTGAACGCGTGAAAGTTGTCTGAAAACATTTTGAATGTTAACGACGTCGTCGGAGTCGAAGTCTCCTAAAATCCTTCTGCAATGCTGAACTGCGATCTCCTTTTTACACCAATTAGCTTTATAGATAATTCCGAAGGAACCTTGTCCAACCCTTTCCTGATATGTTAAAGTAAAAGTTTTTAAATGAAATATACTTATTTATTGCATCTAACCTTTCCAAGTTTAATATCAGCAAAGTCTACGGCCGGAACCACTTCAGGTTCCAACTTGGCAACTTTTTTAAACAACCTGCGAAATAATTTGTATATTGAAAAACAGAAAAATTTAAAGACCACTTTTATTAGTAAATTCAATTTATAATTAAAAAATGTTTATAATTTTCAACTTACTCAGGCTTGTGCATCTCAGCGACAAGTTCAGAAATTGTAGGACGATTTTCTGGATCTTTATCCCAGCACCTCTCAATTATTCCCCGAATGAAATTAAACTCCGTTTCAATTATATCACTCAGAGGCGGACGTTTGCCTGAAAATTCAAAGTTGTTGTACGCATTATTGCATAATTTTCAAACTTTCGTACCAGCTATGATCGCTTCTATATCTTTGCATTCAAATTTTCCTTTCAATTCAGAGAAGGGCTTCTTGCGAGACATCACCTCCCAAAAAACGATCCCAAAGCTATATACGTCGCTCTCTTCTGTATATTCTCCTTTCCCGAAGACCTGCTCAAGAATATATGTTATTATATAAAAAATAATAGAATAAATGGAAACACAAACCTCCGGTGCTACATAGGCGTTATCTTGATATTCTAAGAGAGATTCCCTATCTCCCGGAAAGAAATAATCACTGATTTTCAAGAGTCTGAAGTTATCGAACAGCAACATATTTTGAGAATTTAAATTGCAAAGTATACTTGATTTTAGCCACGTCTGCAAGTCTTCAATTCCCTTTACGCCAAATATAAAATCAAAATTATTTAGTCGGACAAGAAGTATAAAATAAAATACCTTTGCTGCCTGATACATCCAGTGGAGGGAATTTATAACCGTGTAACTACGCTTTTCCTCACCATGCAAGTAGTTGTAGAGGGATCCACAATTCGAATATTCCATGACTAAATGCGCGACTTCCTCAATATAACCCATGCCGTATAGTCTCACAACATTCTCATGTCCAATGCGTGAGAGTAGAAGCATTTCTTTCTTAAGATTCGTATTGATTTTGTCCTTGAAAACTTGTTTATATTTTTTCAACCCGATCTGTAAATCGCGCCAATCAGCTTCATAGACAATGCCAAATTGTCTTTCTCCAACAATCTGCAGAAAATAACTTTTAATTAGAAAAATATAATCGAATTTTACATAATAATACATTTAAAATGTTGATGTCCGTAATATCCATGATGACGGTATCTACTTCCCTGAAAAACAATAGATATTCATTTAGGGAATTGATATAGAAAATTGTTTTAAGATTTTAAGAAGGTTCTTTGTTATTTACTTTGAAGTTCTCATAGACCTTAAGCTACTATGCAATAATCCTTTTAAATTATCCAATTTATATCGCCTCACCGGTTCCTTATGCCAACATTTTGTAAGAAATCGTTGTAAATCATATGTCCACCATTCACCAATATCGTTGATATTTGGATGATCACCTGCAAGATTCAAAGCTATGCAATCTTTTCGGTGAAATATCTTTCTTCGTACCTTTTTCGACTGCTATCTTAATTTGGAATTGATGCTTATAGTTATAGAAAGGCTTCTTGCGTGCCAGTACCTCCCAATAGATAATACCAAAGGTATATATGACACTTTGTACAGTGTATTCTCCTTCTTTGATGACCTTCGGATGAAGTAATATTCAATATACTGTTACAAAGTTGTTTGACAAATGTACAAACCTCCGGTGCTATGTATGACTTATCTAAATCGTTTTTCAACACATCTTTATGGTCAAATGCAAGACAAAAATTAGATAATTTCAAAGTGTTACGATGTAACATCATATTTGAAGTCTTCAAATTGCAAAGTAAACGAGGGTCCAGCGTTTCCTTACATAGCAGGTAGTTAATGGCCTACAATTAAAATTCGTTATCACATTTTGAAAGTTATTAGTGGATATATATCTATACAGACAATACAATGTATAGTCTGCAGAATGGTTATAAAAAGTACCCTAGCAGCAGATCTCATCCATTGCTCAACATCCGAAGAATAAATTGTTTCCTTGTTACTGTGGAGACGATCGAAAAGGGATCCCCACTCCGTGTATTCCATTAGTAAATATGTAAAATCCCCTTCCATTGCGATGCCAAATACTGATACAAAACATTCATTTGGTAAACGAGTAAGATTCCCGATTTGATGTTTGATGTTTTCACTCATAATGTGTTTCAATTCTTTTACAGCAATAGTCGAATGATACCAAGTCGCCTTGTACGTAATGCCAAAGATGCCGTTGTTAATTTCCTATAAGATGAGGAAAATCGATAAGTAAATAAATATATAAATAAGTCTGTTTGGGATTTAAGTTAATATAGTTTAGTGCACAAGATTTGTAATTTTTATATGACGACCTCGCCCTTTTCAATTGCTGCAAAGTTCCAGGATGATCCCATATCAGCACTGAAGACTTGATCCAATATTGAAAAGTCGAAACTTCTGCAATAATATAAATCATCAAATAGATATATTATCCCTGAATGCTAAATTTCGTATTTAACTTACTCAAAAAAATTAGCGATATCGGAGATTATCTTTTCCATTGCTGGCCTTTTATCCGGATCCGAATTACAGCATTTTACAATTAATTCTTTGATAGGCTCAGAGTTGGGTATTTTTATTTCATTAATAAAAAGATTATCTCCTATGAAAATAATGACTTTAACAACTGTGTGTAATCGCTATATAGTCAGCTATTCACCATTAACTATAGAAATCCTTCGCGAATTAGGCAGACCATATTCAATTGAAGGTGTCTTTCGCGACATCAACTCCCAAAAGATAATACCAAAGCTATACACGATGTCATCAGTCGTATTAGTAGGATTATTATAGAGATAATCGATTTTTAATGTGCCAAATTTATTGGATGGAATAAAATTCCTGGTACTCATATATCGATTGCACCAGTTAGCACCCATAGAAAGGAGATAGTGAATACCCTATAATTCAATTGAAAAAGAAACGCCATTTAATTGCATATGCCATCAAAGATACACTATTTGTATAACCAACCTCGGCGAACTGTTGCATCCAGGAGAGCACATTTCTCACTGTGTATTCTCTCTGCTCCTTTCCATGTAAGTAACTACTGAGATCTCCACAATCTGAATATTCCATTAGAACATAACCTTTGTGTATGCCATATATTTTAAAAATATTCGTATGTCTGAGTGAAATAAGTAAGTTAATATCGACTTCCTCCAGTTCAAATTCCACTGTTGGGATTGCGATGATCCCTTTATTCTTCCAAAACGCATTATTTTCACAGAAACCAAATCGGATGATCTGAAATTTTATCATTCTGTTATTTTGTATCTACAAAATTTGAACGTTTTTTACAAGTTCACCAAGTAATTCGAGTTCTTCAAACATATTCGTAAATTGCGCACTACAAATGTAAATATGTGGTTTTTTTTTATAAATTGTTTGATCGCACACACACAAAATATATAGAAAACCAATAAATATTAATATTAATTTAGAAAATTTATTCGACCGTATACAACGAATATCAAAGGAGTACTGAACGAATATTCACTTCGTTAAAGTATGAACATGTTCAGGTCTGAATCAGCTATCGGACTCATGCGGTTAGGTGCTTGAGGCCGGGTAACGCTATTCTTAGAAGATGAAATCACAGTGTGTGGTCGACTTACAAGCGACTGCGTTAGATAAGAAACAAGTGTATTTAGCTTTAGGATTTTTCAATAAAAGCTCACGTGTATAAAATTTATATACTATGCTTTGGTTTTTAAACTATGCCGAGCTTTTGCTGACGCCCTCTACGAGAGTAAGTGGTACAATCTCAGGCCCTTCTCGGGAAAGCTTATTAATAACTTCTGGTGGAGACTCTCTGGAGTTCTGCCTGCCGAAGATGATGGTTTTGCCATGAAGTGAGTTAAAGAGAGGCTGCCGAAGATCATCGTTGTGCGAGGAGGTTTTGCTCGAGTGCTGTCCGCGAAGATGTTGGTTTCATATCATTCGTGGTGAGCTAGTCTATGATTACACAAAAAAAAAAAATTTTAAAAAGTAATCTCATGTGAAAATTATTTCGTGAACAAAGAGAAATCACAAACTGAGCCAAAAAAAGAAATCGATAGATAAAACAATTCAAATTGATTTTATTGTTGGCCAGAAAACTAAAGACACTAAAAAAAAAAATTAGTTCAGAGCGCTCCGAACCAGGAACACTAGAAATTATAAAGGTTCGAGCAAGTATTTACGCCACTGACGACTGATCCAGATGTTGGAGTTCCCCGTACCACATTCATCTCGGCACCGCTGCACCGACCCCGCAGCAGTATATTGGACTGTAGGAGACGAAGGCTTATTTTTAAACCACTTGGACATCGATAAGTCACCAGCTTGGATAGTGCATTAAATATTGTTTTTTATACTATTATACCAAAAAGGTATAATAGTATATTGGTTTTGTGCAATGTCCGTCATGCTGTCCGTCCGTCTGTCCGTCCGTCTGTCCGTCTGTATAAACGCGCGTTCCTCCGACACCCTTAGAGATAGAGACTTGAAACTTGGAACGTATACTGGAAAGTATCCTCAAAAGTTAAAGTGTCTTGGGTTTGGACCTACGTCCACTAGGTATAAATTCGATTTAAGCAAATCGATAAAACCCCAGATCTCTTACAATTTAATGAATACAGTCACCAATTTTGGTTGCTAGGTTGTTGGCGAGGTCCTTGATCGGCATGTGCCACGCCCACCTCCGACGCGCCCATCACCCCCGCCCCTAAAATTTTCAAATGGATATATCTTCCGCAGTTTTTGAGTAGGGAACGTCAAATTTGGTAGGTATATTACTGGTAGTCGCCTTTAAGAACCGATAACAAATCTGTGGTGACACGCCCACACCTGCGCCTATAATCGACAATTCCGATTGTAAATCGATAACTCCGTATACGCGCTCAGGAATGGTAACTGTCCAAATGTCCGACTCAACAACATGGTCATACCTCAGGAGAACCATGTTCGCTACCTGGGTATGTATCTGGACTGGAAACTTACCTGGCGAAAACACATCCAGATCACGGCAGCAGCGAAAAGAGCAAAACTCAACTGGTTGCTAAAGCCATCAAGCAAACTCAGCTTGAGCAACAAGCTGCTGGTTTACAGGAGCATCATCGAGCCCACATGGACATATGGGATTCCATTTTGGGGCACTGCTGCGAAATCTTGGATATACCAAATTCAAATCCTGTAGAACAAGGTGCTCAGAGACATCTTTGGTGCTCCGCCATACGTAAGCAACAGGACGCTGCACAACGACTTCGGTCTACCGACAGAGAAAACACAGATAAACCGACATACGAGTCGGTATAACGACCGGTTGCATAACCATGTTAACCCATTGGCTTGCTCCCTTGGGAATAACACCACTCGCAGGAGGTTGAAGCGCCTCCACACCAGCGACCTCTGGACTATTGGCCGTTAGATAAATGTTATATATGTATAATGTTATGTATTATTAGTTAAAACCATTTATATGTGTATGTTATAGATCTTAAATTCACTGTTCACTTATACTGTTTCAAATCAATGTTTTATAGCTTTTAAGTAGGTTGATTAATGTTTAACAGTCACATTCAAAAAAAAAAAAAAAAAAAAAAAATCACAAGGAATAATCTAGCGTGCAAAAATTTTTTCTAAGCAAAAAACATAAAACATTGAAAATGAAAAAATTCATAAAACATAAAAACCAAATTGTTGAAAAATATGTCATTTTACATTCAATGCAATCGTGCATCGATACTTATGTTAAGTTTCTCATTAATTGCTACTCATACTGTAAAGTAGCAGTCTTAAATAAAAGCTGATTGAGTACACAACGCATTGTGGGACTCAGTATTACTTTTCTTATCAAGGCATTCCTTGACGCGAGGAAACTTCGCGCCAACACAAGTAAAGCTTAAACATAAAAACCAGAGCATATTAAAAGGAAAAGAAAATAAAAATCATAAAACATTTAATTTAAATACCCCAAACCTACTCATTAAGCCAACAAATGCCCCGCCTGCAAAAGATCTTTTGGACGTGGAGGATGTACATGTAAGTGCAATTTTTGATTTTTTATTTAAATTTTATTTTTGGTAATAAATAAAAATAAAACTCACTCAATGTTGATCGCCCTTACGTTGAGCGGAAATTGGCTCTCCTGTGATGCTTATTGAGATTAAAGCTCAGGCTAAAAGTATGCCACAACTTTAATGTCGAAGTCGCTGTAGATGTATGCAAATAAAACTATATATACGATTTTACTTCCAAATTAATTTTGAACAAGTCAAACATAGAAAAGAAAAAGAAAAATACGTATAACAATGAAATAAATAAAATAAAAGTAATACATATTACTATGAATATCAAAAAAAAGAATAAATAAATATATAAATAATCCTAATATTGAAATATTATATTTCTATATTCATAAATAAATAATAATTGGAAAATAAAATTAAATTAATAATTTATATACTTAAATAAATGAATAATGTTTACATGCCTTATTACTACATATGTTAGAAATATTATTTGGATTTAATTTTTTTTTTTTTATTCTTCGAATTAAACTAAAAACTTAAGTAAATTTAAATAAATACAATAATATTCTAGTATATATATTACCTAAGTAAAAATTAAAAATTCCCATAATTCAGTAAGAAAAAAAAAAGAATTATCTTAGCTATTGAAAGCGTCCCTATTAATTTTTGTACTAGTACCCTTAAATTTATCATTTGCGAATATAATATAAACCATATAAAAAAGTACATAATATAAAACTGAAATTAAATACCCATAAGCTGAAATGCAACTTAATATATTAGTGTCATTAGATTATTGTTAAAATGAATAACTACATTTTTTCTTTGAAGTCATGCAACGTGCGCTTAAGTAGTCGTTATTTTAGGGATCATCAAAAACTTTTATGCTGAGGTGCCTGATAATCTTGGTAGGGTGGGCATCTGCTGTGGCAATTACATCAGCCCAGCTCAAACGACGACAACCATGGAGTGTCGCCTCCATCTCCTATTTATGAGACTGGTGCAATTCCTTTCTCCTCTCTTCCCCCTTCCAGGTAATATAGTTCGAACGATAACAGCTCGTGATATTTTTTTTTTTTAATTAGTATTAAACACAGCGAGCAAGTAGCACAAGAACCTATAAGGAACCCCGACCATCTACCGATCATACAGCCGGAACCAGCACGTGCAACACTTCTTGTAAGCTACATGAACATCAGCTCGTCCAATACAAGGTAATATGCTACACATTATTCTATATATTATCTATTATATATTCTATTATATATATAAATTTTCATATTTATTAAAATAATTATTATTAATATTATTTGAATTTGTGTTCTACATTTTGTATACTGAGCAAATATTTGAACAGCTTCTGGCATAAGAAAATATTTACAAATTTTGTGACTATATATTTGCACAAATACTGTATTCTAAAATATGTATATGTTAAGTAAATGTGTGCCGAAAAAATAGTATTTTTTATATTTATTATTAATTGTATATATTTCTTACCTCACAATTGACATTCACTCACTTTAATACAAAATCTATGAAATGTTATCCAAATATTCGTTTGTCTATATTAATTTAATCTACATTTTATTCACCCTTTCGGTAAATTTAAGAAGAACAAATAACAGTTTAAGTAATTTGCAACAGCAGAGAAGCTCTTGTGCTGCAAAATGTGGCAAATGCGTAATTTGGTGGTTATTGATTGAAGATCGTCCAACAGCAAACACAAAATGCGAACATTTTATATATAAAGTGAAAATATATTTATATTGCTGCTAGTTTTGACAAGGCTTCAACTGCAGTCTGGCTTGTGCCACGCCCAGCAGCGCCCACATATTGATTGCCGCTGCATGGTGGCATTATTGCTGCATACTTTTTGGCATGCGCTTAATTACATGGCAGTTACAGGCATGTTGCCGTCTAATCGACAACAGCGCGTGTGTGTGTGTGTGTGTGTGTGCGTGTGTGCAAATTATGCACGTTAGAAACGAACGCAACACACAACATTGTGGCATGCAGCAAAAGAAGAGCAAAAAAAAAACAAGTGCGCTCGCATTAATTGAACAATTTTTTAGCGTAACTTTTTTGCCGCTCATTTTCCAGATTATTATCGCCTGGAGGGTTTTAAACATTTTTGCTGCTGTTGCTGCCACAAAAAAAACAAAAATAAAAATAAAATGCACTCGCAACGCTTACTAAACGACGCTTCGTGACAGCCTTTGCGTGTTTATAATTCACACTTCTGCTTAATGGTAAAAAGTAAAAAAAAGAAAAAAATTAAAAACATAAAAACGAAGCTAAACTAAAAAATAAAGTCATTAAGTGCTGAATGTTTTGGGTCGCTTATCAGCAGGTTGCAAGTTTGGCTTGCCTCTTGATACACGTGCCTTTAATTACTGCCACATTGCTACACAAGCGTTCGCTGCACGCTTATTAAAGGATTAAAATATTATAAAGTGACCTGGACACAAACAGCTCCAGTTAAACAATGGCCGAGCTGTAACTAATCCAAATTGGAATAACCATTTCGCGGATCATTTGGCTTGGTGTATGCAACACGCAAAACAAATTTAATTAGTTAAGAATAATACTAATAACAGTATTTAGGCTTTTTTAATAAACTACAATATATAAAATATAATTTATTTACAGTAATTTCTAATGTAAGCAAAAATAGCTTTAATCTTAAATTTTGAAGCAAGTGAGTTAAGGTTGTGTTAAAATTTAAGTTTATCAAAGTGTTTGCTTGAGTTTAAATGAATAAATTCCATGAGAAATTCTATATTGACGACTCATAAAGCTTTAACTAAGCCTGATTATGGGATATAGTCTTGGATTTACCCTCTTAATGTGTGATTGAGCAGACACTCCCTGAATAGTTGAGCCTTAAGTACATTTGGAGAGCATCAAAAACCAGTCTAAATTTAATTCAACTGTGTGACTTTTAAAAGTAATTAACTTGTCAAGAATTAATTTTAAGTACATGTAACCATACCAGATAAATAAATATATGTTTGCAATTAGCTTATAGAGCAACATTAGTTTATAAATATTTTTGATACGTTTATATTATGTAATAACTATTATGTCAGTATTGAATTTAAATTTTGTATTTTAATAATTTTATTTATTTAATAAGTACAAATTAAAGTCAGTGGTAAAGTAAAAGTTCTTGCATCATCGATTAAGGTGTTCTCTTAAATAATACTCCCAATTTTGTCAAGTGTATGCACATACGATAGTGCATTATTAAATCATTATAAAGTAAGACAAGTGTCGATGCTGCAAAATAGCCGGCAGCAACATTTTCGAGTGTTGCAAGCAAAATTTTACATCATCTGCAACTAACCTCAGACCATTATTGTAGTAAATAATTGAATATTGTTGCAACGTGCGGCCGAAACTTGTGCACCAAATATGCTGTGGCTGCTGTTCCAGCTCTTGTTGCTGCTGTTGCTGGTGATTTAATTGCTGTTGCAGCTACTGCATCAGTGCTTTTTGTTGCTGTTGCTGTTGTTGTTGTTACTGTTGCTGTTGCTGTTGCTGTGACTGTTGCTTCTGCCACTGTTGCGGCGTAGGCAACATCAAAATACAATTGACTTTTCGCTATATAGCAACTTTGAGGTTTTTGTCATGGCAACTGGTGTTGAGTGTGTTGATTACACAGCAACTTTAACACACACACATACACACACTCACACACACATACGCACTCAGAGAAACTTGCTGTTCTAAGTTAGACTAGAGTCTGAGTAAAATGGTTTTGCTTTTTAAATTTAAAATAGACTCCCTTGTTTTCAAAACTGAAAGCTGATGCTACATAAATAAGAATAAAGCTTTTGAATTAAGTGCATAACAGACTTAATTTATTTGTAAGATTATATTTTGAATTGGGCAAGATAACATATATAATATAAATATTTTGTCCAAAAGTTTTCACTTTATGAAGCCATGCAACTCTTTTTAGCTTTAAATAATCGCTATTCATTTAAATTAAAATAGTTTTAAGTTTAGAATATTAACAAAATTTAACATGATTCTTGATTATTTCTGCCAGTGCATTTTCTGAAGAGCAGTTCCGCTGCCGCATGCTCGACAATTTTGGATAAGGTTGTCTGTTGGCGCCACTTGCTGTGGCAACATCAGCTGTTTTAGTTGTTGTTGTAGTTGCTGCTGCTGTTGTCACTGTTGTTGTCTTTAAATTGTGAACTTTGCCAGTGACTTCTGCTGCGACAGTGCACCACCAGACCACTTTGGATTAATTTAGCGGATGCAACACGCACAACGCACACACACACACACACACACACACATACACACACACAGATACATATATCGTATGCTGGTGCAGAAAAAGTTTTCATTTATTGTAGTTTTCTCAAGTTGAGATCCGTTCGCTGCTCGACAATTGGCACTTTAGCCGCAACAGAATGAAGCCACTTACCCTTGCCACAGTTGGCGTGCCACATATAATCTTTATGCACTACCATTGCCAGTGTTCCGTATTGTAGCCAATTTACTTGGCCAAAAGTCATAAAGCCTCTGTATGCCTGGCCTTGCAGCAATAATCGTTATTTATGAGCGCGCGTGAAATGTATAAAAATGCTTTCCTTACCATACCATAAAATAATAATAATAATGATAGAACAACAACAAAAGCGAAAACGGAATATTTGTCTTAGAAAATCCGAATATTAGATACCCTACTCAGAAGTTGCCCTTTCTACATTATTTTATTAATTTAAGAATCTGATTGATTATTTAAATGGTAGTGAATATGACACAGTGCACCAATCTGGGCGCATCCAACAGTATTTATATATAAATATATATATATATATATTCATGACATAATCAGCTATTTAGATAGATAACTCTTGAAAATCTATTTAATTATATTTAAAGTAGTCTCAATTAAGAGCAGATCATTATTATTTAATATCTCGATGTGACTTACTTTTGAACTCCCAACGAGCGCTTCTATTGATCAACTCGTTGGCCTTATATATACAATATAACAATAATTTAAAGAACATAATAAAACATATATATTAACTATGTAATCTCTACATTTCGGAACTCAATTAAAAGCCATCTTTATATGTATAAAATTCATCGTTTCTCTTATGACTGCATTGAAATATCCCCTTTTAGGGTATATAAAAACTCAAGCAGCAAAGGATTGCCAATTTTACAGCTGTGCTCAACATTGCGTATGTGTAATATTTTGTATTCCTCTTGTTATGCAATAACCCGTTTTGTCCAATGATTGTTTTTAGTATTTAAAAAAAATACGTACCCAAAAAAAGGAAAAATATAAGTAAAAACCGCTTTGGGTTAAATTGCCACGCACACAGCTTAGGGAGCTGATGTTGTTGCTGTTGTTGTTGTTGCTCCTGCTATTATTCTCGTTTAGTAACATTTATCGCCAATTTGACACACGCACAAACACACACACACACACACACACACAGTGGGACACACATGTGGACACATGTGCGCAGTTGGGCAACACATGCTTGCCAGCAATTTTCACATTATTTTGTAAACAATTTTAAGTTGAATGGAAAATGTTTATGTTGCTGCTGCGGTTGTTGTTGTTATTGTTGTTGTTGTTGTTGTTGTTGTTGTTGCACCCCCACTGCTCATCGCTTGCTGCACCCTATTTAACTTTTTATTATTGTCGGGTTATTTTTTGCTTAGCGCTTTTGCTGCTTATGTGCCGCATGTGTGTGTGTGTGGCAAGTGTGTGTGAGTGTGCATAAGTGTGTGCGCGTGTGTTCCAGTGTGTGTTTAAGTTTTGTATGCGCTATTAAATTTATTTAACTTGAGCGGTTAAGTTGAGTAAAAGCTGCATCCTTTTGCCAAAGATGAAAAAACTTCAAAAGTATTTAGTTTTTTGTTTTTAAGTGAAAAAAAACTCGTTATGAAGTAAAATAAAAGTATATATTTATGAAATTTTATTCTTGCATGAATTAACAAGCCTATCCCATAGATCATAATAGCAATGAAGCTAAAGATTCCAAATTGGGGTTATAAGTTCTCATATACCATATGCAGATCAAGCATTATTATTATTTAGCCGATAAGTTTCCTTTCCGCGAATAATGAAAAATATCGATACCATAATAATAGAAAATAAGTTTTTAAGGAAATTTATATATATTAAACTAGACTTGGAATTAGGGTATCCAATAGTTGAGTTTTTTTTATTATTGCGCACCATAAATTAATAATTATTATTCATTATTTTATACATTTATCAGAGGCTTAAGGGCACGGTACAAAAATTCATTCAATAAATAAAATTTCAAATATTGAATAGAGAACTGAAAATCTGAAATAGAATGGTTTTACCCTTACAACAAGATTAACTATCCAACAAAAAGTATAAATTACTTAAAATAATTATTTAAAGTTAAAACAAAACGGCAACAAACTCGATTTATGCTTTCTAATTCAAGCACAAACTCAATCTCTTAAATTTGAAAAGGATTTTATGCTTGAATTAAGTTTATAATTTAACAGTTTTAAATATTCATCAAGAATGTTAGTTAAAATGCACTCGAATTTCGATGCTAAAAAAATGCACTTTAATTAGTGTATAATTTAAATTTGATAATTTGTCAATGCATATTTAAATATTTAGCTGGAAAATACATATAATAATTGCCAAAGGCTAAAATGAATTAATAGCTAATATGCGAATGGAATTAGCCACAAATTTGCAACTGAACTTAACGCTAGATTGGATATCAAATGCAAATGAAATTGCATAAATTAGTCTCAAATTATGGATAGAAATGGACGACCGAACAGATAAATTGTTGTGAACTAATTATGCACAGTTGTTTATAGTCAAATATCGAATCGAAGCATCAGCTGGCTTTAACTGATGTTTACCAGCATGTTGAGGCACTCAATTATTGCCGTTTGCTGCACTTGTTTCGCCTCATGTCGACACCTTGACAAAAACTTTGCTTTCAAGTGCACCCAATTGGCAGGACTCCGCAAGCAACGGAGCAACTTGTGTACTCCAGGGCCAGTACACAGCAAGAAAAAAAATGTATAAAATACATTATTGCAAAGAGTGCATAAAAAGTGAACAGAATCAAAAATCGAAGAATATATTTGAAAACTGTGTTTACTTATACTGAAATTAAAATTCTAAAATGAAGCTTACATTATTATATATATATATATATATATTATTAACTGAAATTGGTAAATATGCATTTGCTTTTCTTAAGACTTTTCGTATCTTAATAAAACCTGCTCCTTTTAAATTTCGCAATTTTATTCTATAGTGCATTTTTTTCGCACTGTGTACTCTGTTCATACAGCTCCTTCGATGCATGTCAACTGAAAATGTTCTTTGCCCTTTTTTGGCCAGCACGCGTTTAAATGAAAAACGTGCTACAGCAGTTAGCCAAGTTAGTTGCCAGAGTCGTGTCCTACTACTACCTGTTACCGTATACTACCTGAGTTAGCCTCTAGTAGAGTCTTTGGCAATCATGATTGACATGCAGAGTGCACACAACCCCTGCTCAAGTTGCCTTTGTTTGCAATTCATTTCGTTTGCATGTGAACCAAAAAATATAAAAAAAAACTTGCACTTCTCTTTCAGTTGAGTGCATCGAAACTAATTTAAAAGTACGAAAAATGTCAACGACAGATTTAAATTAATAAAGCAAAGTTGTTGCAGGATTTGCATTAGTTGCACTTGCCGAAACTAAATGAATTATTAAATTAACTAGTTAGAAATGTATAATGAAATTGTGCAAATACATTTGACAGGCAGAAAGAAGCATTTCCCACAACTTAAGATATATATATTCTTGATCAGCAGAGACTTAATTCAGATATAACTCTTCATATCGATAACTGTCTACATTTCAATAGAAATCGATTTCTGATAGCAAATTAAGATACATTTTAAGGCATTTTTATTTTATTATAATATTGATTAATTAGTTATCTCCGAGCTTGTATTAAATAATATAATCAAATATTTAATGAATACGTATTAATTAGCCATAAATTTCATTGAAATTTTTTTTTAATTATTTAATTAGCTCATTTATGGTAGAAAATCTAATTATGAATATATATATTGAATAATTGTCCCAAGGCGCGGATTAAACGAACAAAAAATAATGAAAGTAAATCAATAATAATAATCTGAGTTTCACTTTATCTACCCACATAATTAATAAAATTAGTTATTTATTCGAGTATTAGTTAATTGTGTCAATATAGTGATAAATTCCACTTTAAGCTGAAAAACTTGTCCAAGTCAAAGTCCATTGTGAAATTATTAAAATTTCATGCTGACATTTGATATTTAACTGTTTTTCTATAAAAAGAAAATACACTCGTGTTAAGTATTCAGTGTTTTCCACAGAATTCAATTAAGAACTTTCACGCCTGCCACAGACAGGCAGAGCATAAAAACCAAACTACAAAATTATCCAAAATGCTCGACTAACGAGAACTTTTCCGAACTTTTGGCTTGTTCCGATATTTTGTTGTTGCCTCTCGTCCACCATGGCTTGGAAGGGAATGTAATTGGTAACTAGGTCTCATATTGAATAACAGTTTGTGTTCAATCTTACAATGTTAAGATACGTAAGGAGGCTTCTTATCGCGAAGATATGTAAAGACGTGAAAAGACACGTACGCGGCACCCATTGTGACCGTAATAAAACCATCCGCGATAAGAGTTCTCCGAACTGATAGGATAATGAGTCTAGACGCATTTGCAGCAGTAAATATGTAACTAGATAATTTCCTAAGTAGGATAAGAATAGTTGTATCTATCTGTAAGATAATTTAGAAGTTTTCAATAAACCTGCCGAAGCAATTCGGCAGCAGTCTATGTTCGAACCTTCAACAACGTCGTCGTGTTATTCTTTTGATTCTGCGATACACCGCTTGCCTTTTATATATATTGTGCTTCTCGTATTAAACATTGGTGACCCCTAGATTTGATCACGTAAAAAAGTGACAAATTGATAAATAAATATAAAAATTTGTTTAATTAATATAAATAAAAGTAAATTCGCGAAGTGAAAATAATAAAAAGTTTTGTAATAAACAAAATATTTAAAAATAATATCATGGCACAGGAGCTGTTTAAATCGCAGGAGGTTTTGGGAGAATCCCTGGTAAAACTTTATAACAAGGCGACGGCAAAGGCATCGACGGCCAGTCACGAGGAAATTCTGGAGTGGAAGAAGACAGCTGAAGCCATCGCTGAGGTATTTGAAGCTAACAATAAAAAATTGATAGCTCATTTACCTAGCATGGAAAACAGCTCGTATTTTAAAACAAAATACGCAGATAAGGTAAGAGAGTGCTTTAAGAAAACCGAAACGCTGCTTAGCCTTATTAACTCAGGAACCAATCCTCAGGGGGCTATCAAAAAGATAGCACCTCCAGTGCCAGACCACTCCCATAAAACAGAAAATAGCAAAGGGAAAATAGGACTTTCGGTTAGCCGAAAATTTCGCTTTATATTAAGCGAGTATGAAGGAGTTTTAAATAGATTTAAAACAGGTAATGAGCCCATGGTCCGAAGTCCGTCTAATAAAAAACAAAGCTCAAGAAGTTTTCTTCGAGTACCTCGAATATAATGAAGACGACGAGCTGACAGATATGTTCTATACACTTAATGAAATGTATGATGAACTAGCTTCCACGTCAAGAAGCGAAAATCTGCCTTTTGTGCTTCCCAAAATAGACATTCCGTCGTTTTCAGGGAAATACGAAGAATGGAAAACTTTCAAGGAGCTATTTCATCAATTGATTGGCTCTGCGAGAATTCCAGACGCACAAAAAATGTGCGTACTAAAAACAAAAATTGAAGGGGACGCAGCAGCTACCATAGCAAGTCTGGCGCCAACAGAGGCGAATTATAAACTTGCATGGTTGCTGCTGGACACAAAATTCTCAAATCAAAGAGCAGTTTTTGAAATTCACTTAAAAAATTTAATTGATGTTCCGATTGCAAGCGAAACCGCTTTAAGTGTAAAAACTCTTTTAGATACGGTGCAAGAAAACTTGCAAGCAATAAATGCAATGGACTTGACTGCCGATGCAATTGTAAAAGGCCTAATTAATTTCATTTTAGTCAGAAAACTAAATATGAATTTAAGGTCAAAATATGAGAAATCTCTGCTTAACCCTAAAAAAATGCAAGATACCGAGCCCCTTATCAAATTTCTCGAGCATGAGCGATACGCTTTGGAAGCAAGCCAAGAGCCTTCGCTAAAATGCAATGAAAGAACATTTGAGAAGAATAAATGTCTAATGGGTTGTACGATATTTCACACTTTATATAAGTGCTATAAATTCAAAATGCTGAATAATCAGGAAAGGTGGGACCTGATTCGTGCAAACAATGTATGTGGAAAATGTCTCATAGGGGGGCATTTATTCACAAATTGCAAAAAAACTTGCTCGAATTGCGGTAAAAATCACCATCTACTGTTGCATAAAGAAGATGCAAAAGTTATAAATAAAAGTGCTACCGCCAAAAAGCAGGAAAAGGGTGAAAATAAATATGTTCTTCTTGCCACAGCTATGGTTCAAGTTCAAGATAGAAAGGGAATCTGGCATGATTGCAGAGTGTTACTTGACAGCGGTTCGCAAGTTAATTTTTTGACCAAAGACATGAAAAACAAACTTGGGCTAAAAGGAAAAAAAATTCAAACAACTATCGAAGGTATGTCAGGTAAAACCGCACAGGTGGATGAGATGATACCAATTAGTCTGAAATCTAAAACATCAACTTATAAAACAAATATTGAAGTGTTGGTAATAAAAAAAATTGTATCGGAATTACCGACACAAAAAATAGATATTGGAAATTCGGTTACAAAATTACAGTTAGCTGATCCCCAGTTTAACATCCCAAAAGGCATTGATATGCTTTTGGGAATGGAAATATTTTATGACATTCATATTGAAGGCACTGCCAATTTAAACGAAGGTCAAATTAGATTACAAAATTCATTATTTGGATGGATTGCTAACGGAAAAACAATCTTAAGACATACACCTAAAATTTGTGCTACAGTTACATCGGTATCCGATGGATTAGATGCACAAATTAAAAGGTTCTGGGAATTGGAGGAAATAAATACTGATCGCCCAAAACATACAAAAGAGGAGCGAGCATGCGAACATATTTTCAAAAGAAAATTATCTAAGAATGTAGATGGAAAATATGTAGTTTCATTACCATTCAAGGATACCCCATCTAAATTGGGTGGGTCTGAAATGCAAGCTAAGCGAAGGTATATGGCATTAGAGCAAAAATTAAATAGAAATCCAACTCTTAAAGGTCAATATTCGGAATTTATGAGGGAATATTTACAACTAGGGCATATGAAAAATGTTCCCAATCCTGAACGGCTTAAAAATAAATATTATTTACCGCACCATTGCGTTGTTAGGCCTGAGAGTACAACAACAAAGGTGAGAGTGGTGTTTGATGCTTCCTGTAAGACATCCACCAACTTATCACTTAATGATATGTTACACACTGGGCCAAGGTTACAAGAGGATCTTTTCAATATCCTACTTAGATTCCGAAAGCATAGATATGCCATTTCAGCGGATATTGAAAAGATGTACAGGCAAATTTGGGTAAATAAAGAGCATCAAAATTATCAATTGATTTTATGGCGATGGGATCCTCGGGAGGAGTTAAAAACTTATGCACTTAAGACAGTGACATACGGCACTGCTCCTGCTCCATATTTAGCAGTTAAATGCCTTCAAGTCGCAGCTGAAGAGATAAAAGAAAAATTGCCAACAGTAGCAGAAGTAATAAAAAATGACTTCTATATGGATGATCTGATGACAGGCGCAGACTCTATTAAAAATTCTCTAATTTTAAAAGACCACCTATCTAAAGCCCTAAAAGAAAGAGGGTTTCATTTAAGAAAATGGTGTTCAAATGCTTCACAAATTCTCAAATCTATTCCCAAAGCCGATAGAGGCATGTGCTTAGAATTTGAAAGAAATCAAGCAGACACAATTAAAGCATTAGGGGTATCCTGGGTGCCAGAAACAGATAATTTTTCAATTAAATGTAATTGGGAATGCAAACATAGTGCTACAAAAAGAAATATTTTATCAGACATATCCAAATTATTCGATCCTTTAGGTCTGGTCAATCCAGTAACAGTTACTACAAAAGTAATTATGCAGGAACTTTGGAAATCAAAAATTGATTGGGATGAGGAAGTAGTTGGAGAATTGGTACACAAATGGAATAGAATAAAACATGAGTTACCACTGCTAAATAAAATTAAGATACCAAGAAGGTTGATAGGCAATGATGCAAGCAAAATAGAGCTCCATGGGTTCAGTGATGCATCGATTAAAGCTTATGGGGCAGTGGTTTACATTAAGACCATTAGCATTCATGGAGAAATCTTCATAAATATTGCAGCATCAAAATCAAGAGTAGCTCCAACAAAAATTTTATCTCTCCCAAGATTAGAACTATGCGCCGCAGTATTACTGGCTGAATTAACAAACAAAGTGATAGATAGTATGCAGATTAAAATTGATGAAATTTATTTACACTCAGATTCTAAAATCGTACTTTGTTGGCTTAAGCTTGATCCAGCAACTCTCAAAACCTTTGTTTCGCACAGAGTAAATGCGATTCAAATTAACCCAAATGCGTTAAATTGGAAGTACGTAGAGTCAAAAGAGAAAATCCTGCAGACATAATATCTAGAGGAGTATATCCTAAAGATCTAGTAGGAAATAATATGTGGTTTGAAGGACCCACATTTTTAAAAAATATTACCTATACGCCTACTGATCAAGAAATTCAAGTAGACGAGATCCCAGAGGTAAAAAATAGTGTGAAAGTATTAATAGTTAAAAGCGAGTCAATGTTAAGAAACATAAATACAAAAAACAATTTTAAATTTTTGCAGAATGTAATAGCTAATGTTCTGCTTTTCATTGCCAAGTGTAGAAAAGAATACAATAAAAATATTATTGACTATAGAAAAAGCGCTTTGCAACTCATTGTGAGCATTATCCAAAAAGGTAATTTTAGTGACGAATATAAATTCCTAAAAAAGGGAATAGACTTGCCAGGAAAATCGACTATAAAATCACTTTCACCTTTTATAGATCAAGATGGGGTAATACGAGTCGGTGGTAGAATTCAAAATTCCAATCTATGCTTCGAAGCCAAGCACCCTATTTTGTTACCATATGGAGATAATAAATGGGTACATCTTTTAACGGAGTACCTGCATAAAAAACATTTGCACGTAGGTCCTCAAGGATTGTTAGCTATAATGCGACAACAATTTTGGCCAGTGAGAGGGAAACAATTAACATCTCAGGTAGTGAAACAGTGTTACAGATGCTTTAGGGCACAACCCAGACCGATTCATCAACTAATGGGAAATTTACCAAAAGATCGGGTTATACGTACTAGACCTTTCTTGAATATAGGTATAGATTTCTTGGGGCCTATAATGATTCACCATAAGATTAGGGGCAAGAGAATTGACAAATCATATGTTTGCGTATTCGTTTGCTTTGCTACGAAGGCAGCTCATTTAGAGGTAGTATCCGATATGACGTCGGCTGCATTTATAGGGGCATTAAAACGTTTCATAGGTCGACGTAGCTGCCCAGAGAAAATTTATAGTGACAATGGCACAAATTTCATTGGCGCAGCCAATGCCTTAAAGGAAGTTTATGAACTATTCCAAACCAAAGAAAACCAAGCGAAAATTAATGAATGAATTCTGTGCAGAACAGCAGATTGAGTGGGTAAATATTCCTGCAAGGGCACCTCACATTGGAGGTCTTTGGGAAGCATGCGTCAAATCGGTGAAAAAGCATTTTGATAGAGTAACGGAAGGAATAATGACTTATGAAGAATTAGCTACACTAATGACACAAATAGAAGCAATTTTAAACTCAAGACCATTAACTCCATTGTCCGAAAATCCAAACGATTTTCAAGTACTTACTCCAGCACATTTTCTACTCGGAGAGGCTTGGACGACGCTTTTAGATTCGAAAAATAATAGATCTTACAAGGGACTGCGTGATCATTGGAAAGCGGTACAGTCCAATTGTGAGGAATTTTGGAAACGTTGGTCTCTGGAGTACTTGTCCGAATTACAAAAAAGATACAAATGGAATAATATAAAAGAAAACCTAAAGCCTGGTACGTTGGTATTAATAAAAGAAGAAAATCTTGCCCAAGCCACGTGGAAAAGGGGCAGGGTGACAAAGCCTATTATAGGAAAAGATGGGCTTTGCGCAGAATGATAGAGGTAAGGACCAGCAATGGAGTGTCGCTAAGATCGACACACAATGTTTGTCCTTTTCCTATCGAGGAGGAAAATCAATTAACAAATAATGTATGTGCCAATGCAGCGCAAGTTCAAAATAAAAATGAAAAATGTATACACAATACTACACAAAAGCCCTACAGTACATATGAGCCACAAATAAGAAAAAATTTTAAGAACAAAAATATGTTTATATATATATTAACTTATCTTAGTATTTTTAATAATGTAATGTCTCAAAAAGTAGAGCCTATCAATAATAACGCAGGAATATTCTTCGAAAACGAAGGTATTGTAGGACTGACAAGATCAGCATTTAATATAATTATTCACGTGGATCTGGATGACTATTGGGCTTTCAAATACCGCGTCGAATCATCGTGGTCAATAGTGCACGACATCAAAAAGAAACCGAATGATATGAGTACTAAATCTATGTTGACGCTACTTGCAAGTAAGCTAGAAAGAATTCGTCATAATGACAATATAATAGTCCCCAAAACCAGATAAGAAAGAAACTACGCAAGCCAAGAGCTCCTTTGGCCTTTATGGGAAGTGTGTATAATTCAGTATTTGGGTTAATGGACGAAGAACAAGCCGATGACCTACTGAGAAAGATTAAGCAAAGCAGGAGCAACGAAGATTATTTACTCGACCTGGTACGAAATCAATCTTCAATCCAAGATGCCACAGCCAACATGATGAAAAAGCAAAATGACGTCATCTGGAAGAATTTTCAAACCATCAACCAAACAATGTATACATTGGCTGATAGTTTAGACAAACAAATAAGGTTTGATGGGTTTCTCGCCGCCATCGAAGCACTATCCATGGGGATGGACACCTTTGAGCATCTTCAGCATGATATCATCTCCGTTATCTTGAACACGAACGGTAATTTTTTGGAAACTCTGATGCCGATCGCCGAATTCCAGCAGAAGATTCAGCAAATTGCTCTATATATGCCGGAAGGAGTCCAACTACCAAGCATGGACCCAATTGAAATTCAAAAAATTGCGACAATAAATAACGTCTCGAACAATGAGCTCCGCAATTTTGTTTAATATCAAAATTCCATTGATAAATAACAAAAAACTAAGAGCTTATAAAATCTACCCACTTCCGATTATGCACACCAATCGTTTTGTGAGCATTAAGTCGGAATATAAGCATATTCTAATGGATGACGAACGAACAGTATACTACGGAATAACTGACGAAAAATGGGATCAGTGCAATAAGATAGAAGACTTAATTCTCTGCCCGCAACACCATCCGCTATACAACGTTAGAGCCTCCACCAGCTGTGAGGTATTGTTGCTACTTAAGAAGACAACAGTACCAACAACATGTTTTATCGACATCAGCCAACCGCAGAACTTCTGGGCTCAACTCATCAAGCCAAACTCATGGCTCTATTCAATACCGTCGGAAATTGCTGCAGATGTGTTTTGCAAGAGCAAGCTAAACACTATAAAATTATCGGGACAAGGTATTCTTCAGCTTGATCCTGAATGCTACTTACACTCCGAGGAAGTCAATCTGTGGGCATAATGATGACGTGACAACTGATGTAAAGTTTTGGGTACCTCAAGTCAACTTATCCATCCAATTGCCTGCGGTTAATCATATTAAGGTAGAAGGCGAACTAAAATCCTTTAATATACCTGATATTCCACGACAAACTCACATCTTAGGCTTCCCTGTCGACCTGGACCTACATAACGTAGCCCACTACGGCATCAGCATGACGACCGGATTACTACTCTTTGGAATCGCCGCGGCTGTCTTCATTTTGTTCAAACGAGTCTGTCAGCTACCTGCCCAATTTCTGCCTGCAACGATAGCTTTACCACACATAAGATAAGAATATCTATGTTCGTATTCAAATCTAAATATTATCCTTAAAAAAAAAAAAAAAATTATATTGATATACTTGGGCTCATATGTATAAGCTGCTAATTTTAAAAATATAATTCAATGGCCAAAAAAGACCAGGAGGTAAAATCTTCCAACTTAATTCAAATGAATATGTACAACAATGAAAACAAAAGGTTGTATTCTTTAAGTAAAGCAAAAATGTTTTTTTTGAAAGGCCATCCTTTCAACAGGGGCCAGGGTACATAATCTTTATAATTAATTATTTCAATTATTAAATAAGACCATTTAATAAGATATATATATTATATACATGTATAACCATCCTTAAAAGGCAAGCCTTTTAACAGGGGCCAGGATGTTCAATCTTACAATGTTAAGATACGTAAGGAGGCTTCTTATCGCGAAGATATGTAAAGACGTGAAAAGACACGTACGCGGCACCCATTGTGACCGTAATAAAACCATCCGCGATAAGAGTTCTCCGAACTGATAGGATAATGAGTCTAGACGCATTTGCAGCAGTAAATATGTAACTAGATAATTTCCTAAGTAGGATAAGAATAGTTGTATCTATCTGTAAGATAATTTAGAAGTTTTCAATAAACCTGCCGAAGCAATTCGGCAGCAGTCTTTGTTCGAACCTTCAACAACGTCGTCGTGTTATTCTTTTGATTCTGCGATACACCGCTTGCTTTTGATATATATTGTGCTTCTCGTATTAAATAGTTTGCATAAGGACTCGAACAGTGCTCTGCTGATGGTCAACGAATTTAAGACCAAACTTATTGCACAAAATTAACAATGACACATTAATCATACGCTCTGTGCGCCCAGCTCCCCGATTGCATTATCTGATGACATGACTGGGAATTTTAAATTCACTCAGGTATGTCTTCATCAAACATACCTGTCTTACACTTAGAGAAAAGACTGGATGCTAGACTGAGGGACACTCTATTAAAAATTGTAAGATATAAACAATCGTACACATTGCAAATAAATGAGGCCAGGAGACGAAAAATGCATTAGCAACTTAAATAATAAATATTTAAGAAATTCAACTTAGATATGCAATCAAAAATTATATAATAAAATGCAAGTAATTCTCTCAATAATGAATATATAAATGAGATTAGCAAGATTAGAAGAACCTAGCTTGAAGTTTATTCATTCTAAAATAAATTCAGTCAGTCAAAGAAATTAATTCATTGCTTCAAATTTTCACTGCTCTTTTCAATTGCATCAAATATGTATATTCCTGATATTATTTGGTATTTTTCTCACTGTGTAGCAGCAAACTTTGCAGACTTGACTTTATTCCATTCCATGGCAACTTTTAGCTGTAGTCCACCTGCCAACTGCAAACTCCCT
This sequence comes from Drosophila infuscata, assembly GCA_035042205.1. Lineage (NCBI taxonomy): Eukaryota > Metazoa > Arthropoda > Insecta > Diptera > Drosophilidae > Drosophila > Drosophila infuscata. Next base: position 45,897 of record JAWNLR010000089.1, read on the forward strand.
GCTTTCCCTTGTCAGCTTTAGTCTTAGGTTTGGCTTTAACTTCAAAACTCAACGCATCTCAACTGAAGTTGTCATTTTTGCATGCGCTTTGCAAGAAGAGTTTTTATTTTTTTTTATTTTTTTTTTATTATTTTTTTTGTGAATTATTGGCAGAATAAAAACGTTGACAGCCAAGTGCGTGACTTTGTGCTGGCAAAATTGCATTTTATTTTTTCATGCGCTGCCGTCTGGGTCTGCCATCTATGTGGATGGAGGGATGAATGAGGCTTTCCAAGCGAATTGCTGTCCATTCAATCAGCATTTCAAGCATTTGAAGTGACAATCATAATGCAGATATTGCCAATGCAATTGCAATGGGGAATTTGCGTTTACGGATCGTTCATTGCGTCAATTCCAATTGACTGAGATGGCAGCAACACACTCACACACACACACACACACACACACACACACACACACACAAAGGCAGACCTTTGTCTGTATTTCTCTCACACAATGCAATTGGTCGGACTTGGCATTAAGATTGCCGTTATATGGCATGTAATTGACTCACAGCACTTGGCGCTGTTTAACTAACGTACTTACTTACAACACTGGCCAAGCAGGGCCAAGGACTATGGACCGTGCGGACTATGGACAGCAACGGGCCACAAAGGTCCAAGCAATGATAGCAATAATAGGGTGACTCAGGTTAATTTTAGAGAAAAAGTTTGTTAATACATAATACAATCATTTTAATGAAGTAATGAGACGCTTTAAAATTAAAAATTATATTTAGCGCCCTAATTGGCCCTAACTTATACTGCATATTTATTGGACTGAATTCAAGAATTTATAATGTTAAAGTGGGGAAAACTATTGTGTTTAAAATCTTTTGAGACTTTAATCTACAAATATATTCTAGATTTATAGATTAAAATTAAATATGAAAAGTTTGTATAAATAGCATAATAATAAAAAAGATACCAAATTTGATTAAATTCAACTTAAATATATTTAATCTAAGAATATATACTATATATATAATAAATTAGTTGCGGAATGCTACTGAGAAAAATATTATAACCTTTAAAATATAACTTTCTTTATGTTTTTATTTTTTTTTAATTTGCTTGAGACCAATATATAAACTTAAAACACTTCTTACTTTACCTCACCTCAAATTGAGCTTAATGACAAGTCATTATAAATATTTTTACTGCTCTTTTAAAAATCATTTACTGAACATTTATGTAGTTTACCAAGAACTGTCATTCATCAAATGCTGAGAACAATTGCAAATGACATTAAATTGGGCTAAATTGCACTCAATGCCTGAGTGCCCCCAATGGAGTGTTGCGCCTCGCTTCAACAGGCAAGAACTTTATGGCCAAAAGCCGCAGCCCACACGAGAGAAGAAAATGAGAAGGAGAAGGAGAAGAGCTGACAGCTCAAATTGCACGTAGCTCGAACTTCTATTTCAGTTTTCTTTCTTACTTTCTTACTTTCTTTTTTCTTTATACTTTTTTCTATTTTCTTACTTTTACTTTATGCAGCGAACTTGTTTTCTTTTTATGTTTCTTTATTCACCTACAGTGTAGAGAAGCCACAGCCTTTGTGCATTTTTGTGCTCTCGACGCTGTTTATTATTTGCTCTGACCACATTTTTCTAGTTTTTGCACGTTTCTACTTTATTACCGTACACATTTCGCCTCCCACCTGCCCCCCTCGTCTTTTATTTTATGTGCTGACCGATGAGAAAGAATAAGGACGAAAAGGACGAAAGATACTCTCGAACTACATCAGACTTCAACAAACTGCGGTCGGAATGGACAAGCTCCCAAGTCTACCCCCTCTGTCTGTCTGTTTGTCCTTCTATATGTGTCCATACATGTCCTGTGTGGCTGCCCTGTACAGTTTCTAATTTCGGGGGCATTTACAGCAAAATACAATAAAAATAACGTAATGTTTGTTCGCCCAAGGAACCGCACCAAAATGCCGATAGGACATAGATAACTTAACAACTTAATGGCAGGCCGCAACCAGAGCAACTTTATAAGAGATGTGTGTGTGTGTGTGTGAGTGTGTCTGAGTCTGGGTCAGATGAGTAAACAGAACATAAAAACAGGACCTTGGCAGGCCACACACGAAAACTTATACACAGCAAGGCACACAAAACAAAAATCAGACAACAACACTTTGCTGCACATAAATCAATTTGCCAGGCAGCGATGAGAATGAGTGAGAGATAAAGAGAGGGGGGTGGATTGTCAGTAAGTAGGGGTAGCTTACTTATGTCAGCACAAAACACAAAAGCCACACACAATACAACAATAAGAACGTGCATTAGTTGCATATGCACCAAAGATCAACAACAACAACAACAGCCTATCCCAAATCCATATTAAAAACTAATCCCTACACTCGGAGATATATGAATTGGCTACTCGAATCAATTAGATACATTCTCAACATCTTGGCCAAGATCGAAAATTGTATGTTACTCAATGTAATTCTCAATTTAATATATGTATGTGCTATGGTTTTTATTTACAAACTCAAAACATGGGTTTTCTTCTTAAATCAAGAACTTGATTACTTTAGAAAAGGATGTAACTGATTAAGTTACTTATGATGGTTCTTACTTAAATATAATGATTTTTCTTACTTAAATTCAAAATGAAGATTTCGATTGTTATTTCAATAACATCATTAAATACAATTTAATCAGCTTGTAACTGGAATTTAAGTTCTTGAACTTATTCCAAAAGTACTTAAAATAAGTTTTCTTTACATATTTCTAGAATTCGTAAATCATTAATGACTTTTTATTATTCGAAAGTTTGAAGAAGAAACAATTAACTATTTTGAGCGAATGAGATTCGAAAAGTACATTTCAGTTAAGCTCAAGCTAAGCCCGAGATTAGTTTTTCTCTCAGTGCACGAGAACAGCGCCTTCTGTTGCTGCACAATGCGTACATTTGCAAGTCAAGTTCTTAGCCAACTGCTGCAACTGTGGCGAAGCCAGCCAAACAAAACTTGGTCAAGTGTAAGCCTTACGACTTAAGCACTCACGAACCGAAAAAAAAAACTTACACGACAATTGGCAACAGCAGTTAGCCAGCTGTGCTTGTGGTGGCTTATAAGCCATTTGGCTTTCACAGTTCGGTCAGAAGTCGCCGTAATGCATCCTGCCTGCAAATCAATGTCCTTGTTGCTGCTTTGCCTGTTGTTGTTTTTGTCGATTGTTGTTGTTGTTATTGTTGTTGTTGTTGTGGATGGGCGGATTAAATCGAGGGTTGACTGAATATTTTTAGTGAAAACTTCTTTGTGGTGTCGTGATTTATGAGCGTTTCAACTTTGCCGCGTTATCAGCACAAAACTTTTGTTACCTTCCTGTCGTGTGTACACTGTGCAAAAAAACACTACTCAAAAAGCAAGTATAATCGCATTAGAAGTCTCACAGTTTTGATGTGGAAATTGCAGGTAAAAACCCCGCCTAATAATCTTAACTAAGCAGAAATCAGTCTGACTGTAAAAATACTTACAATTTACATTATTAAATTATAAATTCTTGATTAAGGAAAAATTATCTGTGGAAATTAGTTTTGTAATAAGAAATATTCTTACTTTAATTTATTTATTTTTGTTAAAAGTTCCTCCTTTTTTGTCAAGTGTATTTTCGCATTTAGAGGACCCATTGGTGGTCTGGCTTATACTCGCATCTGCATTGGCAAAAGAGGGCTTAAATATCCGAACACCCACACATAATCATACACACACACACACACTCACACACATACACACACATATGGACGAGCTGTGTGTTGAGGGTATTCAAAACTTTATATACAAAAAAAAAATTCACAAAACATTTTATCGTGTTACGCTTTCAACTGCCCATAAAAATGCATGCATAACCAGTATTCCCCTTTATCCTTCCGATTTCCCCCCACCATGCACCTCAGCAGAGGTTGACATGCAGCACGCCCACAACACCAAATTGTGGGGCTAAGGGGAGAAGACGGTGCAGATGGGGGTACGTAAAAATAATGCCCCATTTCAGCGCTGAAATCGGCCAACAAAGCAAAACAGCCAAAGTTGATGTTGATGTAGCGCCTGCTGGCCCAGGAAAGGAAAAACCAGAGTTATATATATATATATATATATATATATATGTATACATATATATATAATAGTGTGTGTTCACCCTTTTCATTCACTGACAGCCCTCTGCCCTCTGACCTGATGAAGGCTCATTGGTTTTTAATTTAAAATCGAAGCAAAAACTGCTGGCATTGTCTTTCCCGCTGCGGGGTGAAACTGGGCAGAAACTTAAAACACAGAAATTCAGGTTGCAGCAAAGAGGAAAAACCGCAGTGCAAGTAAAACAAAGGGGGGAAACAATCTTTAAAAACGCATTAAAACTCTGGTGAGAATCTACCGGAAGATCTTCTTAGTTTGTGTAACTAGTTGATGGCCAAGAAATAAATTTACTACGAATGTGAAAAAAATATCTATAAAATAGTAATATGTATTTTTTATAGTTCTTTTTTGAATAATTAAATTTTTTAAGAAATTGGTTAAAACAAGAGAGAACTTTGCAGGCGGAAGTAACCGACAGCGAAATACTATGATACCGGAAGTCCGAAAATCGAACTTTCGAACCTTCAAAATGCCATAACTTCGTCAAAACTCAACCAAATTTCAAAAGCAAAGGAGTTTTAATCATAGTTTGGCCTCTAGATTAATCGTACATTTAAAATTGAAAACGTGATTTTGGGTCGGAATGTAAGTCAAAATTATAGTCCGAAAATACAAATGTCTGTTCAGGTAAATTTCCACTTCTAAAATGTAATCCGCTTAAAAGACCGATATGGTTTCAAATTGTGCACTGACCACAAAACTATTAACAAATTTGCATGAAAATTAAATCGATTTTAAAGCACACAATCGAAAAGCAAAATATTTTTATGGCAGAGTAAAATAATAGTAAAATTTGCAAATACAATTACCAAGTTAAATATTGCATGCAGTGCAATAAATAAAATATCAAATTAACACCAACAACAATGCACTGACGCACACTCACACACACACACACATGCACACACACACACACACACATTGCTGTTGGAAGCCGCAAACATTTGTTGAACAAATGCTCGAAGGCAAAAACAAATGTGGACACATGGCGATACAAGAGCCAAATAATTGCAATATTCATGACAATTGTAAACAAACTTACACACACATACACACACACACACACACACCCGCAACGGGAAACACAATTTGCATTTCCTTTGCATGAACCCAAAACGATATTTTGGCCAAGTCAAGCATTTATAATAAAAAGAGAAACTTTATGCATACAATATTTAATTTCATGCTTTATCAAATTTTTGCAATATTTACTCAAACACGCACACACAAACATAGAATCTCATACATACATATGTATTAAATATTTATGCATTGCGAATGATTGTGGCAAAATTACATTAAGTATTTACAAACTTATTGCAGTTGCAGTTGCAGTTTCAAGCTATGCGAGCCAAATTTAATTTCCAAATACACTCGTCAATGTGCGAATGCAAATGCAATAAATGCAAATTCAAATGCTCAACGTTGGCAAATTAGATTTGAAAACCAAATTGCGAATATTGTATTGAAATTTATTTATTTATGCAGTTTTTGAGCCATAAATATTGTTCAATTTATAATTGTATATTAAGTTAGAGCACTAAAGGGCACGCAGAAAAAAAAAGGATTGTAGTAGTAGTCGAGAGAACTCGACTAATAGATACCTACTGAAGTGATCGTAATGAAATTTATACAGATTAGGATTACAAAAAAAATCTATACAAAAGTTTCTTTGCTGATATTATTCATTGATTTTTTGGATTTATTATTAAATGAACTTGATAAGCGAGAATTTGTAATTAAAACTTGAAAAGTCTTTAAATCTTATAGACAAAAATCGGACATTAATTCATTGTTTTCGTTTTTGATGTTCATCAAAAAAATATATATATTGTGAGTTCAGAAATGATTCCTTCTTATTTACTTATTTATTTACTTTTGTACAGCTATAGTATATTCAAAATTTTATAATTTTTTATCAGTCTTAATTTATTATTTTATATTGGATTATTACTAAAAACCACAAATACAATCCTACATCTAGTTTGTCTGCTTCAAATTCACAAAGAAACAAAAAAATAATATCACAAAGATACAAATTTGATTTTAGAAGTTTTTGAAACTAGGTTCACCTTTGACGCATATTTGTTCAATAAACATATATTCTAGATAATATATGCATTGCAAATCCATGGCTTTTATAATTTTGTTTTCCACAGTTGTGGATGCCAGTTAGATGATCCCTTAATATCAACAATCACTCACTAAAAGCTTTCTAAGTGTTTTCAAGCTTATGGTCAAAAATTGTAATTTATTCACACCCATTGGAAATGTCAACTACAGTAGACATCCATTTCAGCTTGGGTGCTTGCAGTACTTAGTTGCATAAATGGCCAGCGTCTAAGAAGCAAAACAATCAGAGCAGTTGGCAACCTTCGATGATGGTTGGGAAAATAAATTAGCTAATTCAATGTGCCAGGCAATAAATATTGGCTGGCAACGATACTTTAGTGGGTTCGTTTGCTTACCGGTTTCTTGCCAACCATATTCGATACGGTAAACAACTTTGCGAGGGCGACATTTGCTGACGAGGGAATGGAAAGGAGCCTTGGAAATGCTTTGCTTTTGTAAGGTCTGCTCTGCTCTGCTTTTGTTTTGCCATCAAAGATAGCTGGTGATATATATTGCCCTTAGTCAGGTGCAAATTGCCAACAATAAATTGTAATTAATGATTTATGTGGGGCCTCTCCTACACCAATTGAAATACACTACAGCCAGGGTGTGAATGTCATTTACGAGTGTGTGTCGCGAGTGACAAAGAAAAACTTATGATATTATCAGGGAAATTGAAGCGAATCAAATTATTGGTTAGCTTAATTAAATTGTATACTATTAAAGACCTAAAACACCCTAAGTTAAAACATATAATTAAATACAACACTTTCGATTATTATGACTTGCAATAGTAAAGAGTATTTAATTTGAATGAATAAAATATAAAACAAACATATGTATGGATGCAAACATAACTACAAAATATGAGAACAATAATAATGAGAAGTTTATCTTAACGAATATCAATCAGACGATAAAACCAACAAGTATCGATAAAAAAAAATATTGAAAGATTCAAATTATTGAATCAGTCGAGACAAGTAACTATACAAAAATATCGAGAAAGTCCAAACATCTCATTGGGTATCAATCACAAGAGACTAAAGAGGAACGATACTTAAAAAGGCAGAAGAAGTCTCAAATTTGATATGAAACAGACGAGATTTTCGATACTAAAAAACAGCCAGTTAAAAGTATCGATGCGCAATTGATCGAATCAGCCAACAAGTATCGATAGACAATTAACAAGAAATTGAAAATCTCAAATGAAGTATCAATTAGACCGATAATTAATATTAGACGTCTCAAAGATTACCATATAAACAAGAACAACTTCAACGCATCGATTTAAGTAGAAGGAAAGTTTTAACATTGAACTAATCTAGAGATAGAGTATCACTGAATTCGACCTTTAATCCACCCCAACTAGACTCGCTCGTCGCTCTTGTCTAGGGGCAAAGAATAATGTTCGTTCCTCTGCGCATAAATAACATAAATATTTCAATTATAGGGCGTGATTTCCATGCATAAATACACTGCAAATACGAAATGGATACCTGCGAGTGTTTTGGGCGCCACATTATGATTAGATTTATGCCACGTCAGTTGCCAGTTAAGGTAAGGATTGTAATATATATATATATACATATATCTATATATAGCGCGATATTAGCAAGCAATTTTGTAAATGAAGTCGTAATTGAGGCAACAATTTTGGTGGGTTGTTGTTTGTAGATGAGCTGAGCAGACGAATCAGCTGAAAGCCAAGTTTAAATATGTTGAGTTGCAAGTATGTTTTGGGTATTTTAATTAAGGTGCATGCGCTGACTGTGTTTGCTTATTTAATTGCACAATCGGTAAATGCAGCCAAAGTTGATTTCTTCTACTCTATTTGCCTTAACACGACGAGCTGAAAATATTAACTGGCGATGCAGGGATTGAGGAAGTGGGAGGGTTCTCGAGCGAAGCCAACATGAAATTCAATTCGTTAAAGCAAACAAATGGATAAAGTAGCAGCAGCAACAGCAGCAGAAGTAGCAGTAGCAGAAGTAGCAGTTGCAACAGCAGCAGCGGCAGAGACAAATTTGTACGTTGCTTCTTCGTCGGCAACGTTGACAACGTTGCATGAATGAAGGCTGGCAACAAATTGCAGCCTGCATTTTATATGGTCTGAAATTACAGGATTCTATATGTATAAAAACTCACAAAAAAAAAGAAGGAAAGTATATATCAGGAGAAATGCACAGCACAGCAGCAGACTCAAAGTGAAACAGGAACAGACAGCAGCCAGGCATGAGGTCCGGTCACTGAATGACATGTGACAACGTTGCAACATTCTCGTTGTAGTTGTTGTTGTTGTTGTTGCATAGTTGTCGCTGGCATCATTTTACGTCATTTATCACAATTCTGACATGCCCGACTGGATATAAGAAGTGAAGGGGGGGTCAAGGCAACTGCCATATCCTTACTGCCGAACGCAAAATCTACGAAACCAGACCAGACCAGACCAAACCACACCAGATCAGATCAGACGGCAGCAGACAGTCCAAGCTGGAACAGAATATTGAAATTTTTATAAACCAACACACGGCGTATACTTCATATGCCGATGTCCACCAAGCGGCAATCAGTGCCGATAATAATGTTGTTTGGGGGGTCAACTCTGATGAGCAAATGCAATTACAACCAATGTCCGTAAATGTGCCGTGAATTGATTTCACTTGAACTCGGTCGGGGTTAAGCGTTTCACATTCAAATTGTCCTTCAGCTGTTATTGTATTTTTGCAAGCAGCTTAAATGCTTATTAATTACTTGTTATGGTCACACTTACGTTGGAGCTCTAAGTGCTTGCTCATCGTTCTCTTAATTCAATTCAAATTGTCAATCAGTTGCTTATTCGATTTCAATTTCAATTCCTGTCAGTTATTATTTTTATCAAAATTCGTAAACATGGAAATTCAAATTGCAAATCAACACAGCTGTGAATTTTGCTTCTGCTTTTTTACTTAACTGACAGCAAAAATTACTAAAATAAGTTGATTTTAATACGACTACTAAATACCCATTAAGCCAAAAATAATTTATTACAATTAGCTAAAAGAACATTTTAGTTAGTTGAATTTAATTAGTCTACCTATGTAAGCCATAAGCAAGTAAGCAGTGCAATAATTATAATACAAAAATTATTAATAATATTAATAATATTAGTTACATTCATAATAACAATAAACCTTAAAATTATCACAAAAGTTATAGAAGATGTGCGAGTGTTCCAGTTGAATAAGTTTCTATGAGAAAGACTATTTTTTAACAATTGCGTACTTTGTTGTTATCGAACATCGATATTTGCTAGGACGGTTATCGATAAAAACGAAACTTGAATTGCTTACACTTATATTGAAAATTTTATGTCCCTTGTGAACATGGCTAGATCGATTCTACTTTTGAGGCTCATCATTATAATAAATACTTTTTAGTTTTGAAGTTTCTTTCATATGTATATTACCTGATTTTTCACTACTTCATTACACACTTTTTTTCTATAAATAATGGGTTCCGCGTATAAAAAATATAAAAATAAAATTCTAATCCAAATATTTTAGCCACTTACCAATTCTCCAAATGAACACTTAATAAAACACTGAAGCTACATTTTCTTTAGTCACAAACCAGAAGTATTTTTGCATTTTCTTTATTGTCTGCGTTATGCGCTGCGTAAAAGGATATCATTTTTCGAGGGTATCAAAATGGACTAAAAGGCAAACTAATGGATATGCTAACAACTGGTTTGAGGCAAAACAGACAAGAACGACGACTAGCCATGAACTGTGCAATTTATTTATATCCAAATAAACAGGGAAACACATGCAAAAGCCAAACAATTTATGGTTGCTTCACTCCCATTTTGTAGGTTTGTTGTTTTGGAGTCCTCCTTTTTTTTTGTCCACAGTACAGTGCACAGTTTAAATGCATACATTCTGCAAAGCTGCTGCTGCTGCAACTGCAACAAACTACAGTTATTTGCTGTGTAATAGTAGTCCAAACATAAATATATATATACAGAGCGAGTATCATAATTGCTGGTAATATAACCAAAAATGCAACTCGACCTTTTAACCATGTGTGTGTTTGTTTGTTTGTCTGTGCAACAGAGTTATGTGCAATTGCTGCCAACAGTACAAAATTTATTTAACCATGCAAAAATAACCCCCTTTCGGTTTCCTTTTAGATAGGGCGGCGGGTATTACATAATAACAGCCGTATGCTGTTTGTTGCCAGCTCCATGTGGCATTTAATGCATTTGTTTTAACCTATTCCGCTTGCCCCCTTCACATTCCCTGGGTGTAAGTAAATTTATTGCTACATGCTGCAGCTGCAAGTTTCTAGGCACTGTCATGTTTATTGGCCACAATCAAAAATCATGTGTTCTGCTTAGAATAAATATAATTCCCAAATATTTATATGATTATTTGTTGTTATTTAAAGTACTTATTAATTACAGAACCTACTGAACTTTATCGAAATAGTTGTAATTAAAGGAATTTTGGAATTGCCGTCATCTGAATTTTACTATAAATTTCAAAACTCTTTAAAGCGCTCTGTTTGTCGTTTGCGGTTTTCTCTCAAAATATATATAAATAATTGATGTGAATAACTTTAAAATATCCATTAGTTTGCTCCAATTTATCAACCACAAATACATGGGCTATATTCATCATCAACCGACTATATATATTATTTTGCAATTTCAGTTGAGTCAGTTTTTAGTTGGCCGAGTTTAATGGAAAAAACTTTTGCCATTACTTAAATGCAAATTATGACAGTTTGCATACTAATTGAATTTTCGCTGACCAACTAAATTGCATTTGTCTTAGTTATGCAGAGCAAAATTGAAGGGAAATTTGAATTTTGTTCGCTCTCAGACGGAAAATGTCACAAGTAAATTTGTTGTTGTGAACATTTTGGTCGATTTATTGCATTGTTGTCCATCTCTTAAATATGACTGCAGCAAAATGCTTATAATTGTGAAATGCCTTGGTGGCCTGGGTCCTTAATTAATAACGAACATGTCAGTGCCTTGCAACTTGCAACTTGTAACTTACAACCTGCAACTCATCTATGTACATATGTGGGAATACAAGTGAGTGTGTGGACAGAATATACACAGAGCTAAAAGTTCGAGTGTCTTCAAATACTCGCAGTATTTGCTATGCAAACCTATAAAAAGCAAGTAAGAATGCTCTAGTAGAGAGAGCTCAACTTGGAGAATTATACTGAACCCTGAATACAGATTTTAAATAAATTATAGGCCTGCTGACATTAAAACGATTTATTTGAAAATAACCAAATCATATCCAATCTTAATTAAATTATGTCAGCGTTTATATTTTTTATAAATTGCAAAGTCACATCTTTAAAATTCTGTCCTTTATTGCTACGGAATTCGATTCCTATCGATAAATTTATTTTGATATTTCTTCTCCTTCATGAGGCCTCTGCTTAAACTTCCCGAAATTTTAAAGTAAGACTGCGTTATCAATTACAAAATACTACACTGTACTTGAATATTTTTCTTTGTGTATGAGGGCTACTCAACTTACGCTAAAAGTGCTGGCCCTTGGTTCAATTAGCACACAGCACAAACCAATTTGGGATTGGAATGGTTCATTAAGCATACTTTTACATACATTCAACAAAACTATAAGAGAGTGAGAGACAGAGAGACAAATAGTAAGAGAGAGAGAGAGAGAGAGAGCGGGGGGAGGAGAAGTGGAGAATTCCTTTAAACCTGCACAGGCAGCAAAGCTTGTTAGGCATGTCAATCATAAGCCGTGTGTTTACAAAGAGTTGTAGGTCGAGTAGGGCTCCAGTTTCCAATGTCCTTGTCCGATATCTGGTTCGACTTTGTCTTTAATTTAGGCCTTCTGTCAGCTTACAATTTGAGCTGCAGTTGCGACTTTGGCTGAAATCATTAAAGTCAGCCTGCCGGCCATATGACCTGAAGTGTGGCTTTAATTTTAGACGAAGCCCTCTTGCCCAACCCTCTAGGCCAACACACTCTTGGCCTGGTCCAAATCTCTCCCATCTGCAGTGCTGTAAGTGGTCGTAGGCAGCAATGAGTTGCCAGCGTTGTCTGCTCTTTGCTGAGCTTTTTAATTTTAATGAGATCTCACTGGCAGCCTGCTAGGCTATGTGCCTGTCCTGTCCTGCCCTGCTCTGCCCAGCCCTCTACTGACAGGGCCACAAACCGTTGTTAGCCACGCCTTGCCACTAATTGAGGCAGCTGAGAATGTTTTTACGCTGACTTGGCTCGCCCCGGCTGACAATTTTAATTACAAAAATATGCATATTTAAAGATTTAAACGAACTGCGAACAATGCACGGTCCCAACTTAAACAAGTTAGAACACTAAAGTCGAGAGCGCTCGACTGGCAGATGCTCTGAAATTATTTCAAGTTACTTGGTTCAATAGAAAATACGTTTTGGTTAATAAACCTGTGATTAAGGAAATTTATAGAGATAAATAATAATATAATCTGAGTTTGTTAAGCGACCAATTATACTCAAAATGTACAGTCTTTAGTTTTAATAATATATAAGATCGTTTTTCTCACACAGATTGCTAAATCGACTTTGATGTCGATTCTGATCAAGTATATATATACTTTATGGGCTGGCAGATGCATCCATTTGGTTGCCACAAAATTTCTCACAACTTCATTATACCCTTTATATAAATTTTAAATGTGCTCAGGGCATAATTATGAAATGACAGCCAACTGATATGAATATAAATGATGCACTTGGCGAAAAACGTTATTGAATCGAATTTTAATTGCAATTGCTTGTTGAAGATTTGAAAATAATTAAAAATCTCTCTATAATTAAAATGCAACAAAAATTCTTTTGATTGATTTTGATAACACTTTGATGTTTATTACAATGTTTTTCCGAGTGTACTAAATATACAAAGTCTTTCAAAGCATAAAGTATGTTATGCGACTCCATTGGCTGTCAAACACGAGCTAACAAAAAATAAAATAAAAAGAACAGCTTGGAACCTTGGCTAATACTAAAAGCCACCACACCACTCAAATCTAGACAGGTTTACAAACAGAACTGGGCAAGCTGGGGGGGAGTGGTATAAAAACCACAAAACAGATTGATACATTACGTGTGCCATGTATTTTCAATGGATGCAGTCCTGCAGGATTTGGACGAGGTCCTGACTGCTGCCGAAACTGATTGATATGCTGAATTCGCTAGCCAATTCCAGTTTGAACAAATTGGAAATTTTGCATTTTAATCAGATAAAAAGCTTTACATATTTTGCCAGAGAAGCTGATTATATGCATGTATACCCTAAACCCATTAGGAACAGTTCAAATGGGTATAATATAGTTGAGCAAGCGAATGCAACAGAGAGTAAAGAAAGTAAAGAAAGCAGCTCCGATGACATATAGTATATATATTATCGATCAGGGTTAACAGACTAAAAGCATACAAATTTGTAATATAAATTCTTATACATCTTAGGAAGATCAAGTTTAGTTTATTTTATTGATTAGTTTATTAGAATATATGTAAAAATCAATTTTGGAAAGTAATAAAAGAAATATTTACAAATATTTTGCCCTCCAATTTATATATAATTTACTGTAAGAATTGCTTTAACATCAGTTAAGAATTTCTTGACCTAAACTTATTTTTAACTGCTAAGTACAGGCTATCTTCTAGTCGAGCTCTCCCCATAGAAGCACTCTGGCTTGTTTTAGACTGGAATCTGACCAAAATGTGTTGAATTTAATTTAAATTAAGTGTTAAATGGGTATTTGACAATTGTTTAAAGTGAGCATTCGAATGCATTGCATGAGTATATTTCACAAATAATCGATTTATCCACAGAAGGCTAAGCAATTTGTACAAAACACAAGTCGGAATTTTACTGAAGAACTTAAATTTGGTTCAGTTAGTGGTGCATGGCTGGATTTAAGCCAAACCTCAGTTTATATACATGTAAATAAATATTTACTTGCCTTTGTCAAATATGAAGCAGATAATGCAACAACAATAATAAACAAAGTGCAGGAAAATCTGAACCCAAATGCAGTTTAATGGAAATATTTGGCTCTGCCCAGCTCGGACAATAAAAGTGGCCAACAGTCGGCGGCCGTTGGCTTGAATGGCGGCCAACAACTGGCTGAAACGCAGGACAATGGCGTTGCATTTCCGTTTCCGTTTCAGCAACCGGACGCAAATGGCGTAAATGAAAACTATTTTTCCGCGCCTTTTTCCCAATGTTTGTTTTAAGGGAGCAACTGAAAACGAAAACAAAAAACTCAACCCCTTTTCCTTGATTCTCGGTTGGCAATGTTTTTTATTCTTAACCGCTACACACTCTCCAGATAAAGCAGACAAAAAATAAAAAAAAAAAGAATTGCCGAGCTTAAATTTCATAGAGAGCATGGAGACAACCTAAAAACACAAAGAGGAATACAAATGACAACTGATAAAGACAAAAAAAAAAACAAAATAAACAAAATAAATGTTGTTCCTTGTTTTAATAATAGAAACAGCAGTAAAACTTAACCGTGCAACGTGAAAAGTTGAGCAAGTTTTTCAAATTGACAATTAAAGTCAAACTAGCATTAAAGATAAAGAAATTAAATTTGCAGTAGTTAAAATTGTTTCCCACAGAGTTATGATCCATTGATCGGTTAGTTTGTTTTTAATAAAATAAATATCAGTGTTATGATCTTTAGTATTTATTATTATTCTTGTTCGCCCCGTCTAAATTCTTGTTCTGGAATTCTTGTAGAATCTTGGCTTTAGATTCCTTGGTGGATATCGTTCATCGAGATAAGATTTGTGATTTTCCTTATTTCAGATTAGGTTTTCTAGCCAAATCCTCTTTATAAGCCTTACATTACAACAATTTAAAGCATCCAGTTGTATCTTCTGTTGAAGTTAATCGTTAATTTAAATTAATTTAACTTGACATCCTCAAAAAGTTTTGATTAGAATAAGTCTCATTTTCCTCACACTAGCTTGTAAGTAAGTTCAGCTTGTGTCATTTTTTAAGCATTTCCTCAAAGTGAAATTTAATTTATACCATCGCATTTAAATTAAAAACTGACAGCTCGCAGCTCGAGGATTGACTGGAAAGGAGCCCTTTGCCATAAAGAGATCATCACATTAAAATACCCTTAAATATGCATTCGCCCCCCGGCTGCGTGCACTTAAATGTTGCAGTTGCAGCTCATGTCAACAACTGTTAAATGGCTGCTGCACTTAAATGCACTTCAAATAAGTGGAGCAACCAGGCAGGAGGCAATTAACAAACTCACAACGCGAACAACTGCCTCTGGTTATTGTATCACTTTAAAGATATATTCAAGGAAATTTACAATTTGGTTCAGGAACCAGTTAAATGAACTGATAAGATGAGTTCATAAAGGAAACGATTGCAACAAAAATTGTAAACCAAATCATAAACTTTTGTAATCAGATACAAAATATATTAAAAATCGAATGAACAAATTAATTTAATTTTAAGTCATTTACCAATTTAGGGGGATTATCTTTACTGATACTTAAATATTCACATTAAGTCAGGCAGACTGATGATTATTGAATTGTTTCGTATAAAGCTCTCAAAAAAAGGAACTAATGCTCTTGGTTTATGTATGTATCATGATTTGTAATACCAATTTCCTTTGGCTTTTCCCATAGCAGGACAAAATGTGTAGTAGCCGTTTTTTTTGGAGTACGAATATGGTCCACCCTAAAGTAGTAGAGATATGCAGACGGTCGCTCAAGAGGAGAGATGATCAGATAAACAAACCGCTCAGAAAACGCTCAAATGCAATTCTCACTCAATAAGCGCTCAGTGAGGAGCTTTTCGAAATGCGTAAGATAAGCTGATGTCGTTGCTGCGGTCAAACTCTCAAGGTTACGCAGACGAAAAAGTCGTGTGATCAGTTGAAGAACAAATATGAAACACGTGTATATCTCATATACTTATATATGTAGAGCACGTGGATTAGATATTTAAATATTTAAATTAAAACAGTTAAATAAATATATACGTATATATATTTATAATTATATATATATACTTAAATCGTAGTGAAAGTGCTGAAAGTGTGAAAAGGTACGTTGTTTACAGTGAATCCAACAACCAAAAATTACATAAGTCAATCCCCAAACATGAAAGGTCCCGACCGGCTCAAATCTGGCCAGAAGAGACTAGAAGCTAAGCACGCAGTGGATGAATACTAGATTATACTAGTTTGGAAAATCAACGGACCAACTGAAGAAAAATTGCGACTCCGTGGGACGAGGGTGCGAAGGAGCAAATTTTGGATATCATCTCCACCCTGGATTCCGGAGTGGATTCCGCTATTGTCCCAGAGGCAATAAACAGTTTGTGTCGTAATATCATCCTACTAGTATTATCAGCCAGTATAAGTGACTTCAAAAATTAAGATCTAAATTGAAAAGAAAAGTAAATGATCAGCTCAGCTGAGTGTGCATGCACACACAAACGTACATATTAGGCTGAAATGCTTATCAGCTTTTGATTGTTTTGTGCAAACTTAAGCAGATCATAAAACTGCTGAGTTCATAAAACCGAGATCACAAAATGTTAAGTCCATAAAACTGCTGATAAACTTACATTCACATTACACTCTTAATCATCAGCTGTATGAATTTTTGTTTTGTTCATGTTTTTCTTATTATTTAATTTAACGTTAAATCTTTAGAATCAATTAAATTTCCTAATTATAAGATAGGAAATAATAATACTGAGTTGATGCTTGGTTAATATACTGCTGATAATAACAACGGATGGTCAAGTTTAACTTATACGTATATATATGTGATTTCTAATTCCTTTTGAATACCCCTCACAAAACAGCTTTTCGTCGACGAAACTTGGGCCCAACGATCGCATCGACTGCAGAAAATTAAAAACAACATAAATGAGTGAGTAAAAAAAATAAAACTGCTATAATGTAGGTACAAACCTAAAGAAATTGTACAATTAGCGAATAGGAAAAATATATATATATATGTATATAAAATAAGAGTGACCAACCACATGATATAATCACCCATAAGAAGAATATATCTAGAAGCCTTAATTTAAGCAAAGTATTATAAGATATAATTGGCATGAAGCCTGAAAATTAAATCAATTAAATTTATAAGTAAATAAAAAGAAACGAAAAGAAACAACTAATGAAAACAAAATAATCGGTGTACAACACCAGAACAAAATGTAAACCTTAAGTAAAAGAAATTAGAATGTACATTAGAGATAAGACTATCAATAAGAGAATGAATACTATTGTCCCAATATTGTTCGAGGACTTATACATTTAAGAATGAATTAAACATGAAGTGCTAAGAATTATCCATGGTCTGTCGAGTATCCATGCTAGGTTTTTATAAAATGTGGTAGGATTTAAAGAGTCTGTCCAAGGGATAATGTAACATAGTTAAATCATTATCATGGTAGGGTGGGTACAGAAGAGGGACAACAACACCTATGTTCCCTCCAATAAGACGAGTTCTCAGGTGGTTTACAGGACGTGTCGGCGTCACCAATATTGTATTAATTTGTCTCAGTAACCCAAGTGTTACTTATTTGTAAAAGCGCACTATTTAAATGTGGCAGAGTACTTTTGTATGGTTTGAGGGAGAAAGAACCCCGACAATCCGGCGAGCTAAGACGAGCATAGCGAGAGTGCGCACATCAATCTCAACCATACGCCGATCGAATACATTGGCATTCCACCCGCCATTTAAATACACTCCCGTACACGACACATTTTGGCGCCCAACTTGAGGGGCCGAGCAGCTTACTTTGGATTCTAAACCACATTAGGAGAGCAATACTTTATAATTGGATACTTTAGAATTTAATTACAAATTCGCTTGGTTCCAGCTCATCCACAAATCCATTTAAATAACTATCCTTATTTTTTCGTTTCCCAATTTCACAAGTCATGTCAGCACTGGATCATTCTTGAATCTGTTTTAGGATTTAGCAACTACATCCTTCAATTGGGATTGGTTGACCAAAACAGACTCATAGTACTGAACTGAGTATTGATAGTGATTTCGCGATAAAATATCTTTGATTACACGTAAGGAGGATTTTATTTTGGATATTCCGATTACAATTCTGTATAGTAGGATTGATCGACCAGGATAAACCACCAATTACAAATATAGGATTTTGAATTATTTAGATTTACGATATAATTGTGCTATCACTATTATCGTCTAATAATTCAAGTACCAAAATCAAATCGGCAATATATATATTTTAATAAAATAGATAAACTAACTGAGAACTGGTTTTAAAATTTTATAAAAAAATTCTAGCATGTGAGAAAGACAGACAACATCATAATAATCAAAAATAACTAGAGACATTATTATCAATTAGTCATTAATATCTTGTAATTTTTTTTTTTATCTTAATTATTCGATTATATCGTTTAAAATTTTCTAAATCAAAATGGCTGTAAGACATAGCCAAGAAGATATTACAGTTGCTTTACAAGCATCTGACCCTTTTTGTGGTATCTGCAACGAAGTTTTAAGAGAAGTAGAACTTATAGCAAATACCCCATGTAAACACAAATTTCATAAGCATTGTATATTAGAACAAATTAGGAAGGTTCCAAACTGTCCGACCTGTTCGGCAGACTGTACTAAAATGGCATTGACATTTTCCAACAATACCTTATTCGCTGAACTGCAATCAGAGGCATCGTTACAGCCCAGTGCACGTGAATCTCAAGACCCTAATGACCTTCAGAAGAAGCAGACAAAGAGACAACCATATTCTAATAAGAATCGAGGAACGACTCCTCGACGAGGTATTCCAACTAGATCTACGCAAAGAGCAATCTCAGACCGTAATTTAGCTGATCCCAGTAACGGTAGTACTCTTTCACTGGATACACAAGTCGAGATAGCCAATTATGTTCAGTCCGCTGTCACTCTTCAACAATCGCAATTGATAGAAAATATCACTGCAGTATTAAGCAAAACTATTGAAGCAACCATACAAAGACAATTAGCCTTGCTTCAGATAGATAAGCCCGAACAACCAACAACTTCTAATTTAAATAATATTGGTCCAACTCATAATGTAGGGATCGAACAACCAGCCTTGAACCACTCTGAATTATTACTTAATCTTTCAAGAAATAGTGCACCTCGGAGCAACTCCAGCTTACAAGTAGCACCAGAAAAAGTTTTAAATATAATTCAAAATTGGCGCATTAAATTTGATGGTTCGAAAAATGGCATGAGAAGCGATGAATTTATTTATCGTATACAGTCACTTACTAGACAGAATCTTAACAATGATTTCAAACTTCTTTGTGATCATCTCTATCTATTGTTCACTGGTAAGGCGAGTGATTGGTACTGGAAATTCCACCGTACTTACTCGGATTTTACTTGGGATCATTTTTGTGGGGAGTTCCGGAAAAGATTCGAAGATATAGAGACTGATTACGACATTTGGGAAAAGATAAGAAAACGCCGTCAAGGCGAAAACGAATTATTCGATGACTTCCAATGTACCATAGAAGATCTCGCTGATAGACTTATGAACGGTATAGCTGAGTACGAGTTAGTAGAGTTATTAATTCGAAATGCTAAGCCCAACGTTCGTCAGGAATTACTTCACCTGCACATTCGTAATAGATCACAGCTTAGAAGAGAGATTCGACTACATGAACAATTTTATAACGACATTAAATCGTTGAAGCCAAGAACTCTACGTTCATATGTCACTGAATTGTCAGGTCAAGACGATAGTCAAGGACTACCCGAAGACAATCCAGAGCAGAACGAAGTTTCGCAAATTCAACGTCGCCCAATACAAACAATTCCAATTTGTTGGAATTGTGACAAAACAGGACATAAATTCGATGATTGTGTAGGGCCACGTAAAATCTTTTGCTACGGATGCGGTGCAAAGGATACCTACAAGCCACAATGTATTAAGTGTAACCCTTCGGGAAACCGACAGAGGGATGTGTCATCCAGCAACAGGCAGACACATCCACTGATTTAACCAATTCGATAAAAATGGATACGAGTAATATAGACAACTCATTACATCAAGAGCAATTACCACACGTAGATAAATCCGTAGAACAAAAAACTCATTTTTCGCTTATTCCTCTACACAATAGACTAGAAAAATATAAAACTATTCGTAGACAAATATTCGATAAGATAGATAGCTTTAAATTTATAGCAAAACCTAAACGCTCAACAAAACGCTTAAGAGAGTTTTGGAAAGTAGTTAAGCTTAATCGGAAAAAAATTATTTCTGCTATTTTCCTCAATTCAGAAAATAGATTATTAACAAACGTGACAATCGAAGGCAATGAGTATATCGCATTGTTAGATTCTGGGGCCACGATAAGTTGTATTGGAGGAAGCGCTGCAAAAGAATTAGTTACACACAACAAATCTAAGAAGTGTACAGGATCCATTCGAACCGCGAACGGAACTGTTAGTAAAGTAGTGGCAAAGCTTAAAACAAATATAAGCTATCGAGACTGCGCTGCTGACCTCGAATTATTTATCATACCTGAACTTAAACAAGATGTTTACCTTGGTATAGACTTCTGGGAGAAATTCGGACTTTTGAATAAGATCACTCGCTCCGCAGAAGTATCAGAATTAGATGTTGGTGCTTCAAATAACACCCAAGACAAAAAATTTCATACCTTATCTCTAGAGGAAAGAAAACGTCTAGACAAGGTAATAAATATGTTTCCATCATTCAGTACCGAAGGATTAGGTCGAACTAGCTTAGCAACTCATTCAATAGATGTTGGATCTGCTAGAGCAGTTAAACAACGACATTGGCCAGTATCACCAGCCATTGAGAAAATAATGTTTACTGAAGTAGACAATATGCTCGCACTCGACGTCATCGAGGAGTCGACAAGTCCTTGGAGTAGTAATTGTGTATTAGTAAAAAAAGGAGAAAAATACCGATTGTGTCTTGATTCTAGAGAAATTAATAAGGTGACAAGGCGTGATGCATATCCCTTGCCGCACATTGATGGCATTCTGAGTCGTTTACCACCCGCTCGATTTATCACTGGCTTGGATATGAAACACGCATATTGGCAAATTCCTCTAGATGAACAATCACGTCAGTACACGGCATTTACAATTCCAAACAGACCATTATACCAATATAAAATGATGCCGTTCGGTCTTTGTAACGCCGCCCAAACATTATGTCGCTTAATGGATAGAGTTATTCCAGCCCATCTACGTACTCGTGTATTCGTTTACTTGGATGATCTATTAGTTTTGTCCGACGATTTTGACTCTCATCTAATATTATTACAAGATATAGCTTTAAGCCTACGAAAAGCCAATCTTACTATTAATATTAGTAAGTCGAACTTCTGCATGACCGAAATCACATACCTAGGATTTATCATCGGGAATGGTCAAATAAGAACAAACCCAGATAAAGTAAAAGCTATTTCAGAGTTTCCTGTGCCTACCACGGTAAAAGAATTACGCAGATTTTTGGGATTATCTGGTTGGTACAGACGATTCGTAGAAAACTATGCTTCGGTCACTTTCGCATTAACAGAGTTGTTAACTAAGAAAAAAGGTTTAGAGTGGAATGAAAAGGCTCAACAGTCTTTTGAAACTTTGAAATCTTGTTTAACAAAATCACCAATTTTGATAACGCCTGATTTCACAAAACCTTTTATTTTGTTATGCGATGCAAGCATGTATGGTATTGGTTGCGTACTAGCTCAAGAGCGAGACAACGCGGAATTACCAATTGCCTACATGTCAGAAAAATTAAATAAAGCTCAACGAAACTATTCGGTTACGGAATTGGAATGTTTTGCTGTCATAAAGGGTGTTAAAAAGTTTCGTTCCTATATTGAGGGACAGGAATTCGTGGTTATCACTGATCATGCCGCGTTACAATGGCTTATGCGTCAGAAAGATTTATCTGGGAGGTTGGCAAGATGGTCAATGAAATTGAGAAGTTTCACCTTCACCATCGTACATAGAAAAGGATCTCAGAATGTTGTCGCCGATACCTTATCACGTCAAAATGACCCAATAATTGAAGAAGTTCTTGACATAGGACCAATGATAGATTTAGATTCAGAGCAATTTAAGTCACCAGAATATTTGAGTCTGATTGAAAATATAAAATTAAATCATTCTAAGTTACCAGACTTGAAAGTAATTGATAATTATGTTTATAAAAGAACCGAGTTCACAACTAAGGATAAAACACAAGAAGACTTAAGTTGGAAACTCTGGGTCCCAACGGGACTAATTACCGATGTTTTGTATCAAGCTCATGACACACCAAGCTCTGCACATTGTGGGATGAGTAAGACAGTCGAAAAACTAAAAAGATATTTATTCTGGCCGCACATGGTCAGCCAAATAAGAACCTATATATCGAACTGTGAAATATGTCGCACAACTAAGAGTCCGAACATAGTTCTAAGACCTCCAATGGGAAAGCCATTTACCTCTGATAGGCCGTTTCAGAAATTATACATCGATCTGTTAGGACCCTATCCACGTACGAAAACTGGTAATATTGGACTACTTATAATTGTGGACCATTTTACAAAGTTTCATTTTCTATGTCCGCTTAAGAAATTCACGGCACCAAAAATTTGTGATTATCTTGAAGGATCACTCTTTTATACATTTGGAGTACCAGAATTTATCCTGACAGATAATGGATCACAATTCAAATCGAGTGTGTTCCAATCATTTCTCACTAGCTTTGGTATAACGCAAAAGTGCACAGCCATATATTCGCCACAAGCTAATGCTAGCGAGAGATTGAACCGCTCAGTCATAGCAGCAATTCGCGCTTATATTGGTAAAGAACATACCAACTGGGACACAAATTTAAACGCTATCAGTGGAGCGTTAAGATCTTCGCTACATAGAAGCACTGGATATTCTCCTTATTTCCTATCATTCGGGCAGAATATGATTTTAAATGGGAAAGATTATAGTCTGCTAAAAAAGTTAAATTTAATAGGCGATGATACCAGATTCGACTACCCAGATACATTGCAGCTTATCAGACAAAAGGCCAAAGAAAATGTAAGCAAGGCTCATGAGGCAAACGCGCGAAAATACAATTTACGATGTCGCGACATCCAGTTTAATGTCGGAGACTCAGTCTACGCTCGAAACTTCACTCAGAGCAACGCCATCAAGAAGTTTAACTCAAAATTAGCACCAGTATTCATTTCAGCTAAAATACATAAGAAACGTAGTTCATATTATTACGAGCTAATAGATGATAAAGGAAAGAACATTGGAGTTTATCATTTAAAAGACATACAATATAAAAATTAACTAGTAGAGAATATATTATTTCCAGATAATATTTCTACGAGTAAGTCTCGTTTCATTATCTGTGGTGGTGGGGGGTGTAGTAGCCGTTTTTTTTGGAGTACGAATATGGTCCACCCTAAAGTAGTAGAGATATGCAGACGGTCGCTCAAGAGGAGAGATGATCAGATAAACAAACCGCTCAGAAAACGCTCAAATGCAATTCTCACTCAATAAGCGCTCAGTGAGGAGCTTTTCGAAATGCGTAAGATAAGCTGATGTCGTTGCTGCGGTCAAACTCTCAAGGTTACGCAGACGAAAAAGTCGTGTGATCAGTTGAAGAACAAATATGAAACACGTGTATATCTCATATACTTATATATGTAGAGCACGTGGATTAGATATTTAAATATTTAAATTAAAACAGTTAAATAAATATATACGTATATATATTTATAATTATATATATATACTTAAATCGTAGTGAAAGTGCTGAAAGTGTGAAAAGGTACGTTGTTTACAGTGAATCCAACAACCAAAAATTACATAAGTCAATCCCCAAACATGAAAGGTCCCGACCGGCTCAAATCTGGCCAGAAGAGACTAGAAGCTAAGCACGCAGTGGATGAATACTAGATTATACTAGTTTGGAAAATCAACGGACCAACTGAAGAAAAATTGCGACTCCGTGGGACGAGGGTGCGAAGGAGCAAATTTTGGATATCATCTCCACCCTGGATTCCGGAGTGGATTCCGCTATTGTCCCAGAGGCAATAAACAGTTTGTGTCGTAATATCATCCTACTAGTATTATCAGCCAGTATAAGTGACTTCAAAAATTAAGATCTAAATTGAAAAGAAAAGTAAATGATCAGCTCAGCTGAGTGTGCATGCACACACAAACGTACATATTAGGCTGAAATGCTTATCAGCTTTTGATTGTTTTGTGCAAACTTAAGCAGATCATAAAACTGCTGAGTTCATAAAACCGAGATCACAAAATGTTAAGTCCATAAAACTGCTGATAAACTTACATTCACATTACACTCTTAATCATCAGCTGTATGAATTTTTGTTTTGTTCATGTTTTTCTTATTATTTAATTTAACGTTAAATCTTTAGAATCAATTAAATTTCCTAATTATAAGATAGGAAATAATAATACTGAGTTGATGCTTGGTTAATATACTGCTGATAATAACAACGGATGGTCAAGTTTAACTTATACGTATATATATGTGATTTCTAATTCCTTTTGAATACCCCTCACAAAACAGCTTTTCGTCGACGAAACTTGGGCCCAACGATCGCATCGACTGCAGAAAATTAAAAACAACATAAATGAGTGAGTAAAAAAAATAAAACTGCTATAATGTAGGTACAAACCTAAAGAAATTGTACAATTAGCGAATAGGAAAAATATATATATATATGTATATAAAATAAGAGTGACCAACCACATGATATAATCACCCATAAGAAGAATATATCTAGAAGCCTTAATTTAAGCAAAGTATTATAAGATATAATTGGCATGAAGCCTGAAAATTAAATCAATTAAATTTATAAGTAAATAAAAAGAAACGAAAAGAAACAACTAATGAAAACAAAATAATCGGTGTACAACACCAGAACAAAATGTAAACCTTAAGTAAAAGAAATTAGAATGTACATTAGAGATAAGACTATCAATAAGAGAATGAATACTATTGTCCCAATATTGTTCGAGGACTTATACATTTAAGAATGAATTAAACATGAAGTGCTAAGAATTATCCATGGTCTGTCGAGTATCCATGCTAGGTTTTTATAAAATGTGGTAGGATTTAAAGAGTCTGTCCAAGGGATAATGTAACATAGTTAAATCATTATCATGGTAGGGTGGGTACAGAAGAGGGACAACAACACCTATGTTCCCTCCAATAAGACGAGTTCTCAGGTGGTTTACAGGACGTGTCGGCGTCACCAATATTGTATTAATTTGTCTCAGTAACCCAAGTGTTACTTATTTGTAAAAGCGCACTATTTAAATGTGGCAGAGTACTTTTGTATGGTTTGAGGGAGAAAGAACCCCGACAATCCGGCGAGCTAAGACGAGCATAGCGAGAGTGCGCACATCAATCTCAACCATACGCCGATCGAATACATTGGCATTCCACCCGCCATTTAAATACACTCCCGTACACTACAAATGGGGCACTTTTTTCACTTGAGGGTCTGCGCGTTGCATGCACATTGCAACGTGCCACAAACTGTGGCGAATGCGTTTGCATAAATTGGCTGCGACGTAAAGAACCAAGTGGATAGAAGAAAAAATTCAATTTGGATTTTGGCACAAGCGGCAGTTTTTTTCTGTCCTTTTTTTTTGTTGCATGCAGCAGCTCGCCATTGTCATGAGTGGCAGGGAAACGGCTCGAAATGAATTCGCCACTAAGCTCAAAGCCTGCGCCAACATAAACAGAAAGCTAAGCTTTGAGCAGCAAATGCTGCTGTTGCAGTTACGCCCACAACTTGTGACCAATTTTATGGGGCACAACTGAAACTGAAACTGAGACTGAGCCTGGGGCTAAAGTCGAAACTGAGGATGCAACTAGGTATGAAAATGAGACATTTTTCCAATTTTAGTCTACCGAGTTAAGAATGAAAAAAATGTAAATGGAAGACACTCCACGGATTACATACCCTTTCAGAACGGAGTTTATCTATTATGACTGTAGTAATCCAATCTTGATTATGCTGGCAGGATTTCGCATTCTTCACAATTCGCGAATCCGTTGTGGGGATATCTGGAACAGAGGATAAATAATGTTTTTTAAAGAAAACATTAAAAAGACATAATTGGATTAATTAGAATGGTTAAAAATAAATGGTAATAAGCCCAATGTCTTGGCAAAAAAACAAAAAATATAAAAGCAACATATTCGCCGATTTTTTTTATTAGTAAATCTGGGAACTATAAGGATAGTTTTTGACGAAGAAAAAGTGTAATGTTCGATTATAAAATATGTTATTTTAATATATTCCTGAATTATAGAAAAACATTTATTTTTTGAATAAACTTTGAGACAACTTATAAAAGGAAACACTTTTTAAAGGAAACACTTTTTAGACAAAAGTTTCCATATAAATATACTGTATGTGCTAATTTATCCACTAATACGTTACACACTCTGCGAACAAAATTGAATACTTTTCTGCGAGTGTATAAAAACTAGTTGAATATGCATGCCTTCGAATGTGAACATATGCAGGTAAGGGGGGCGCTTGGCCTGGGCTCTTTGTAGCAAGAGGATCACAGGAGCACAGGAAGCGTAGGGATCAAAGTCAATAACAGGTCAGGATAACGCTTACAGGAAGCAAAAGGCGAACTGTAATAGGCACAAAACCCAAAATGAAATGAAAAAAAATTCACAGGAAAAGGACGTTAAATATAGACGTGTGCTGCTTTGTGTGTGTGTGTGTGTGTGTGTGTGTGTGTGTGTGTGTGTGTGTGTGGTGTGTGTGTGTGTGTAACTATTTGAGAGATAGAAAAATCGCACTTTTATGTGCTGGCTAGCAGCTCGACACTCAAAGTCGGCTTCTCCAGTTTCGAAGCAATTAAAACCAGCAGAAAGCCATAAAATGGCATAAAAGTAGGCAAATGTGAAGAAAGAAGGAACAAAATGAAATAAAGTCCTCGAGACGCGTTAAAGCGAAACTAGTTAGGCGACTTCTGTTGGTAGCAAAAACTTTTTAACTTTGTAGCAAAAAGAGCAAACGCATTTAATGAAGATATTTTTGGGAGTGTTGCAAACTATGTCACAACTAGCTAATATGATATAGTCGCAGTCAGGTTTACTCTTAGCTTTTATGCAAATTGCTAATTCAGATTGAATTGAATTACAATTAGAGCAATCGACCATCAATGGCTCCTTTTGCTTTTAGTCTTTCTCAAAGTGCACAAAAATGTGGCTTGTGTTGCAGTCAATTTTATCACAAAATTCACACTAAGCTTCACTAAAAAATAATGATTTTATTAGGGTCAACTAAATTGTAAAAACAAAAGTTTCTCTAGCTTAAGTTAAGTTTTATGAACTGTAGAAATAACAATATATTTATATAAATTTTCTATTCATCAGGATACATTTAAAAAGCAGGGACTAGTTCACACAGAGATTGAAAGGCTTATGATTCTAATCAAGAATATAATTCTATTATTTTATTTTTAATTAAAATTATTTTTAAATTAAATTTAAATTAAAAACATAATGGCACAATCAGATTTAATTCCAATCTATTTAAAATAATTTAAATCGTTTAATCATTTAAATTTTTAGTGCCAAAACGTACTTCACATAAAGTCGAATATATTTCAATGTAAACCAGGAACTAGTTCGCACAGGGACAGACAGACAGACATACAGCATCGGAAACTTCTCCTTTAGTGCCTAACGAGCTTCTCCCCCTTCACCCACAAGTAAACAATAAATGTTCAAATCAAGTAAATAGCAATTGCATAATAAGATAACAGGAAATCCTTGCCTGGGAAGTTGAATAATTTGGTCAGAGCACATTTAGCCTAATATCAGATGACTGCAATTAGGTAATTTAAATTGAGAACATTATGCTTTCGGCACCTCAAAAAATAATTTTGCCAAATTTGTTTGTTGTTGTATTTAAAACTGGTGGTAAAATTTCATTTCAGCAAACACAGCAGCCGTTGAAAAGCCGGTGAAAACTTTTTGCTGTTAAAGAAAACAAAATAATATCGATTATTAGCACGCTCGGCACACAATAAGGTTCAAACAAAAAGCATATAAACAACATCAGTAACTACAACAGCAACAGGAACAACCACAACAAAAATAGCAACAACAACAACAGCAGCTAGGATAACAACAACAATAGCTAGGATAACAACACCAGAGTTGAAGCATCGCCAGGCAGTCAAGCGAACAAGCAAACAAACAAAGCGCCACGGCAACAGGACTACACAGGACATCACTGTACTAGTTAGAGTAATCGCCAGGAGGCGGAGGATGTGTTGGAAGGCGGAAGGCACGTGGGGCGTGGCTGCAGGCGGGCAAAATTTCGTTAGCCCAATTAAAGCAATTTTGACAGCTCAACTGCGGCCAGCAGCTGCTAAAGAATCCGCAAGCGAAATAGTAAAAGCGCCAAAATCTATACACAGTACAAAAATACTTATGATTTTAATCAAGAATATAAATATATATTCAATTAAGAATTAAATTGAATTAAGCCAAAACTGGGTTTTGTAAAAAGCGAATGAAAATGATAAGTAAAAAGTGATTCAAAGTTAAGTATACCAATTTACTTATATTAATCTGTAGATTAAAATAACAAATTAAAGCGTATAATATTAAAAGTGAAAAGGTAAAATTTAAATAAAGTGTTAAAATGAAAAAACAATAAAATAAGTATGCATAATCTAAATATTTGTAAGTTTAATTCTTTGGAGCTCTAATTATATTTTGTACTCCGAATCTGAACATTAATGGAAATCATTAGTCAGAAGCCAACAAACTTGAGTTAAGGTTCCTCATTCTACAATTAATATACTAAAATAAAGGTATATTATTATAAGACTATATATGTATATTTATATGGCATTGTCTTAATTTAAGCATTAATAAAAGGAACAAATTTAAGTCGATAGACTTAGTATGTGAATGATTTAATTTAATCGACATCATAACTACAAATATTTAGTAAAGTTATAATTTAGGCTTTAATAGATTATTATTATAAGACAGAAGACAACAAACTTGATTTAAGCTTCTTCATTCCAGACTTAATCTCACTTAATACACTTGACGTAACGTTTTTAGAGCTCTGTTTACTTTATGTAATCTTAACTTGAGCATAACTCTATCTCTCTCTCTCTCTCTTTCTATCTTTCTCTCTCTAAGCAGACAGAGCAAATTAAGGAGGAAAATGTTAATTTCGCATTAAATGAATATTGCTAAAATTATTAAAAGTGAGCTCATTAGACACGTTAAATTAGGATGTAAGTCCGCAACAGCCGAGCAGCTCAGACAATCGACGCCAATGGGAGGGATGATTGCCCCGTTAGTTTACAGGATTAGCGGTGCCGTGGCAACCCTAAGCGGATTAGCATTCACAGCAGCAGGAACAGGAAAAGGAGCAGGAGAAGGAGCAGGAGGAACAGCGTCTGAGGCAATTTGAATAAACAATGCCACACAGCAATGTCTGTCTACATTGTCCGCCAGGATCCACAAAAGGGTCCATTGTTGGCACTTTAACATAAACTAAGAGGAGAGAGAGAAGAGAGTCAGACAGAGAGATAGATAGAGAGAGAGAGAGAGAGATAGAGAGAGTGGGGAACAACAGCTCTGTCATGTGAAATCAGTTTTAACATTTGACAGCATCAGCATATTTTACCCCGTATTTGATAAGTATTTCACAAAGGGGATATATTCAGTATACGCATTTAATTTGTGCACACTTCCAGTTATAAACTAAAGTATGTAACAGGAAAAAGGAAGCATCGTAGACCCCATTTATCAACAAAAATCGAGTCGACTTAATCCTCTCTATATGAATATAGCCTAAGAGTTAAAGACATACAAAATATGGAGTACAATTTCTTGTTTACCATAGACAAGATAAATAAATTTCAGTTTATTGAGAATATCGATACAAATCGATTTCCGATAGCAATCAGAGATACAGTCTCAAAGATATAGCGTTTCAATTGATTCATGATTCATTCAAAATTGTTGATTAGCTGTAAGCATTTCTTTAATATCAGTTACTTTTTTGTGAGTCCGATTGGTTAAGGATATCTCCGATACGAGTTTTCACGACTGACTACAAAATAATCTGGTTATCGGTGAATCCTTTGTGAGGGTATCTCAAAATCTAGCACGCTCTTCCTGAGCATTTTCCCATGTTTGTTGTGTGATTGCAATTGATACTTTGAGTTAGTTACCAAGTCCACAGAGTATAACGAAGCTTGTTTAGGGTAAAAGCTACATATTCCAGCTATGCCAAAATAATGAGTATTATTTTGCATAATTACAGCAACTGCATTTGAAAGTAAAGTTGTGTGCAAATGCAAATGTTGCTTTATTTGCATTGTTGTCTAGTTCTCTGGCAGTTGTTGTTGTTGTTGTTTATTGTTGTTGTTGTTGTTGCTGCTTCTGTCTGCTCGTTAGCTGCTGGAAATTCAATTGTTGAAATTATTGTGTACACGCAATCAGCTGTGTAATGAAAGGCGAACTCGTGTAATCAATGTGCAAAGGTGAAAGCCATAAATCTGTTGGCCCATTCGCAACTCGCGCTGGTCGCTTCGTTGGCTGGCTAATGATTTATGCCACTGCGAGAGACAAGAAGACAAATGCCCAAGTAATTGAATTACAAGGCCAAAAACGTAGATAACTTGCTGAGTAAGCCATGCGCACTTATGCAAATTGAGCACGGCCAATGAGCAGGCACAAGTGCTGATAAGGCCACTTGGCCAGGCCAAAGCAGCAGCAACAACAACAACAACAATAACAAAACTCCTTGATTGCAAAATCAATGGCTCAAAACGCCAAACGCAACAGCGCAGCCAAAAGTCAACTTAGCGGCATTGATAATGCTTCCCCAACTAGTTGCCAAGTTGGCCAAGTAACCAGAGCAGCACTTAAAACAGTTTAAAATGCAAGGCTTTAAACGCCAAGCGCACAAAAGTATGCTACGGTTTCTTTGTGTGCGCGCACAGCGGAAGCGAAGATGCGCACACAGAGAGAAAAATGTGCAGTAAAAGTAGATGTGTGGTAGTCTACAAAATTTAGCAAAAAATTAAACTATAAATTTACATAGTTAAAATTCAAATTAATTGTATTGTTTTGCATTCAAGTATAATTTGCAGCACGCAAAATATCCAAAAGTTAAAATGAAAACTTTACCTTACAGTTAAAAATATCCAAAAGTTAAAATGAAAACTTTACCTTACAGTTAAAATTAAAAGCTTAAAATTTTATTATTTTCATTTGAATTTCGATTTTCTTAATATTTTCAATTGGGAATTTTTTTTTTTATTATTTTCTATTCGTAATGAAATGTACTGCCTTGGCTTTTATATTCAAGTTTTGCTTTGATCAAATCTCTTAAATTCAAGAAGATTTTTTTCCTGAGTGTATCAATTTATGTATACATAGTATTCGACTTGAGTAAATCCTTCTTATAACGTATAGCCTTCAGGAATTGTGAACCAAAGTAGTTGTGCACTGTGTACGGCAGCGAAGGAAACCGAAATGAAGCGAGAATAGAGCCATGGACATTATTTGTGCAAAATTACCTTTAACGATGTGACTAGATGGCAGTCCTGTTGCATTACCATTACCGCAATAAACTGTAGCCGGGAGACGGGTCTGTGGGTGTCGAGTTGGGACTTGCCTCCTGCTGCTCCCGCTGCTCGTGCTGCTGCTGCTCCTGCAGCTGCTGGCTGGCGAAATTGCACTTGACTCGAATGCCAATTACATGGCCCTGCAGATGTCACTTGGCAGACTCCAACTCAAACTCAGGGCAGTAAGACGACAAGGACATCGCCAGTGGGAGTTTAGAGGAGTGCAAGGCATGAGTGGAATTGGCATAAAGTGGATTAAATATGAATAAAAGATATTTGCGCAAATTGCATTAGTGTGCCGCAAAGCACCAAGCCAAGCACCCAGAGATTGATAGCGTAAGAGGCAAACAGAAAAACTTCGGATAGATTGCTGAGATCCCATCGGTCAGAGTGCATTAACTCATTGCTCTAACGCGTTAACAAGTTAATGTGCTTGCTTGCAACATAATGTGGCAGTTGACTGATGTCTGCTTACAAACAAAAATTACTTGAAATTTACTGCAAGGGAAAGAGCTTTTTTAAACTCAAGTATATTATGACATTAATTTTGTGCCTTAGCCACAAAATTATATTTATCTTAAATTTCTTAATATATAAAATATTAAATTATAAATAATTTAACAAAGTTAACTCAAAATAAACACTCAACAATCTGCAGGCTTTGTCTTGTATTCCATTTTTATAAGAGTAGCTTATGCTTTAATACTAAAAGTTAGCTTTATATAAAACAAAAAAATCTACATTAAATGAATATGTATAAAAAATATCTGTAAAAATAATTTAAAAATGTTTGTACACAATATTTCACTATATTTTCAACAGCTTTCAAATAACAGTGAGTTTGCCAAGTATTTCATTAAATGTTTAAAAACACACGCAGAACACAAAAAAAAAAGAAAAATAAAAACTGCACTTTTTGAATAAATGAAAAATGTGAGCTACACAGAAAAAAAAAATACACGTTTCGAGCGAAGCGCAAACCACGAGGACGCCAACGCATGCACCGACCAGCGAGAAATGTGTGTGTGTGAGTGTGTGTGTGTGTGACTGTGTGTGGATGTGTGTGACTGTGTGTGCTTGTAATTAAATTCCGTGCCTGCAAGTGTAATAGCAATATTTGGTTTTGCGGCTACCGCTATGCGCAACCTCAACTTGAACCCCCTCAACCACAGGCCCAACCCTTCTGCCCCTCTGCACCCATTCAAGTTCAACATGCACCACTTCCTTCAACGATGGCCGCAGTGCAACAGGATATCGGATCTAATTTGATTACGACGTGTACATATATATATTCCTGCAAATTGCCATTAGCGCATTTTTTGAGCATTTAGCTAAAATCGCAACGAGCTAACGGGTTTTAATTGTTTTGGCCAAATGCCGGCTAGTTGACTGCGCCAATTGTTAAGAATAATTAAAACTGCATTACGACATTTCAGCATTTTGAAAGCATTCCATTTGCCATGAATAAGGAATGCGGTTTGGGCTTTAACGATTAATTAGTGTATAACCATGGTTACTTAATGCATATATATCATAAATCAAGGCGAATCAAATTAATTAGTCATGTCCGAATTCATTAGGTGCAGCTACTTAGTTGCATAAATTATTTGTACTAATGGACACATTAATTATTAATTAGACTGCATTTTAATCCCTTTTAAATCCGCTAACAATTATGTCATGTACATTTACAGTAATAAATGGCATAATTAAATAAAGAGCATATTCAAGGAAAATATTAACATGTTCATGAAATTGATTACACACTTAACATTGAAGAGTTGCTGAAGTAAAACCAATAATTATGACTAAAATTAATAAAAAAAAAAATATATTCTGGCATCCCAGTGTCTCTACAACTAATATTTCATGAAGTTGTATTCATATTGAAAACCTATAAGCTATAACTATATAAATTGAAAAGCATACTTTTCAAAATAAATACTGAAATTTCAATGGGGTTAAAAGATTCGTAACCTGAAACCATTAAAAAGAGGTGAGAAGGGTATAATGAATTTGTGCAAGAGTATTCTGAATCAGTATCAACGGCCAAGTCGAATTAGTCATATAAATATGAGCAAGCCACTATAAAAGCTTGTTTACCAAGATCATTTCATTCTTCTCGCTTAAAAAATATCCAAAATATTTGATTTCAACTAAAATCAAAATGTTAATAATAATTATAAAATAAAATGACTATATTAGTTTAAGTTGAGTTCAGAATATTTTTCAGTCGAGCTCACTCGACTGCAGCATTCTTACTTATTATTTGTTAAGCTTTTAATATAAATAGTATGATATGCCTCACTCAAATGGAAAAACATTTAGAAAATTATAGTTCTCACGTGAGTGCACATAACAACACTCAACTATACATATGTATATTAAGATAAATAGTTTGCAGCTAGCCCGCACATAAGTGGGGAAAGTGAGCTTCGCATTGGCAATCACTGCCTCTATTAAATCCACACAAAACTTTTTGCACAGCTCTCCATAAGTTGGCAACAGTTATGGCCAGATGCTGGCTTTTGCTATATAATATATAGATATATATCTATATATACATATATGTTTATACATGTTTGTATATATGAAATTTTTGCGGCCGTTATCGAGTGCCACAGACATGAAATTTTCACCAAATAGTAAAGTTTATGCCGACACCGAGCCTCTCACGCTCCCCAAAACATGCTCAGGCTCAACTAAATTGAGTTTAGTTGGGTAGCCAAATAAAAAACAAAAATAAAAAAATATGTGGAGACTACAAAAAAATGAAAAGGCAGAACTTTTCATACAAATTCTTTTCTGTTGTTGCTGTACTAACATGTATCTCTATATTTATGGAACTTTTTCAATTTGAAAGTAAAGTTTTGGGCATTTCGCGCATATTTTTATTCATAACAAAGTAAAACGTGACTAGTAAATAAAAAAAAAGAAAAACAACATAAAAATACAACCACAGACAAGGCCGCATTTAAATGCGAAATATCTGTGTTTTTGCATCATAAATAAGTGACGTAAAATATACATATTTATGTATCCAATATTAAAAACTCATTTAAAAGGCGTAAAATTTCAATTTGGTTCATGTTTAAAAACAAAACAAAAACACATAACAAATCAACTCTATTCTGTTATATATTACATTAGACATGCGCAATTAATTAATTAATTATCAACTAACAGCAAACTCAAGTTGGACAAATTCAGTGGAAAATTGTAATGAGTTTTTGCCAGTCATCGGAATAAATTAATTAACAAGTCGTGAGACTTTGCAAGGGGGAAGCTTAACTTCATAACAGATATTTATATTCATATTTACTTATGCAAGCAAATTATTCTTAGTTAAGCAAAGTTTAGTTAAATCGAAGAAAAAAAGATTATTTCCTTTCTTTCTATAAAAAATTTGTTTACAGAATAAAAATATTTAAATTTCTCCACAATATGTTAACAGCTTTGGCTAATATGTGTAAGGTAGGGAGTCTTGGAAATTACAAATGGCTGGGCTCCCCTAGAAGATATCGTTTGTCAACACTGGCAAAATGCTTAGAAATAATATTTCTAATAACCAGATTAACCTTTAAGACTTTACTTAACATTGTGTCTTGCAACAAAGTGAGGCATTAAGTTGCGTCTTGTCCTCTGTTTTAGTGCGTTAAGCATTTCAGTACAAATTCAAATTAAAAATCTGAACAAGTTTCGGTCTTCTCACACTTGCCATTTTATAAGTTAATTCAGTTTGTGTCATTTTTGAAACATTCTCTCAAAATGTGAGCTTTTAATTGATGGCAATTTTCACAGGCTGCAATTAATTTTTTACAATCGCATTAAAACACAAAACTGACAGCTCGCAAAAGCTGATTGACTGGAAGGAAGCCTTTCGACATCAAGGATCGCCACATTATAATACTCTTAAATATGCATTCTTCTCGCTGCCAACGACTGTTATAAAAATAATACAAAAGCGATTGCATTTTAAAGCAGCAATTATTTGTTAAATGGCTTCTGAATTTAAATCAGGACTTGCCAAATGTATACACTCAAAATCAATTTTAATGCGTTGGTATTAAAAACTCAAAATACACACAGTCGACTGCAAAACTGAAAATTTTAGCAAAAGTTATTTTTTCTATATACATATTTAAATATATAATTTCATGACAGACACATTTTAATTTGTGGATGACCAACATTTTATTCATTTAATTTAATTTTATGCGGTGCTCTAAGTTAAAATTATTCGCTGAATCGAAATTCTTTGACTGATTTGTTGCCTACAGTAAAACAACCTAAAACCTTTGATAACGCCTTGTCTAAAAATCCGTATCACAAATTTCACAAGGAAATCGACCGAAAGTTTCGATGTTATCTTTGTAGTATTAATCCAAAGATCAAATCAGCAAGAAGAAAATATATGAAAACCCAAATCATTCAAAGTGAACCAATCCACAAATGCTTATAAACCTAATTATAATTTGGATAAATTGATGAGCTAAATCACATAATTATGTGATAAGTAATCGATTAGTTTTAGTCTGTTTAGTCGATAGATATCATTATTTTGGTTGACCAATTAAACGACTATAAATAACACTTGAGTACTTGTGTACATTAGGCCGCAAAACACTTGTCATCATTTAGGATTGGTATTTATGTATAACAGATATTTACACGCACAGACAGAGAGACAGACAGACAGACAGACACACCTGTAATTTAATTCACTGTGGAGCGTGAGAAACCCGCTTATAGCCAGCGAGTGTGAATGTGAATGTGAATGTGGATGTGAATGTGAATGAGTACTCATTTGTGTGTGAATATCGATTGTCTAATCCCACAAGTGCTATCGTCATCAATATGTTCCGACTGTCTATCTGTGTGTGTGTGTGTGGCATAAGTACTCATTAGTGCAACTAACTGGCTTGATTCAGCTGATGAGCACTACTACTACAGCCACATTGCACCCAACTTGCATCACTTGCAGCAATATGCAATTTAAATGTTACCACAATGAAGATATCTTAACTGATGTTGATTACAGCAACAAATGCAATTTTAGTTTAGTTTAACAAACTAGGAAAATCATTCAAGCATTAAACACACTTCAAATGTTCAATAAAGTGCTGTTCCCCAATTCGATTCCGTTGGAGATTTAAGGAAAGGGGTTTCATAACAGGTTAAGAAAATATATTTTAGTAGTTTTTTAGGCACAAATTCGAACATTTTCCTTAGTTTCGACAGAGTGAATTGAATATAAAAGTAAGTAAATATTTATCTAATGATTTTCAACAGAAATTTAAAATTTTCTGTCTAAGTAAAATATTATGTTTATAACAAAAATGTTTTCGTTCGCAAAACATGTGGAAATCGAAACAGATCTGATTATTTTCTATGCATATTAACACAATCACAAATGAAGGCCAAGTGAAAATTCTTAAGATGAGCTTAACTCTGGCATTGTTTGGCTCTTATCTAGATTATTGTTTGCCATTGAATTTAATCTCATTTTGTTAGAGGAAATCCCCAATGGAAAAACACTCGGCTCGTTGAGTTTTAGTTGCCTGTGAAATGAAGTCAGGCGTCTGCAACAGAAACAGAAACAGAAAACAGGGCAGCTAATGCAAATTTAGCCAAGCAAAAACTTAACATTTAACGCAATTTTCCATTGTCGTAATCCCTATTAAATGTGATGTCTAAAGATGTGTGTGTGTGTGTGTGTGTGTATGTGTGTGTGTTTGTCTATCTGGTTTCCCCCGGCTCCCACTCATTTGCATGTTAATGTGCTTGCGAATCTGAATGAGTGTGTGCTTCCCCTTTGTGTGTGTGTGGGTGTGTGTGTGTATTCAAATCGGATGCGCCTCTCTAAAGTGTTAAAATTACAGATTTCATCCATTTGATATCCTTCACGACTCGTCGCGTTCTATTTGCCGCTGCACACAGCGCACAAAATGGTATAACCGAAATCTAGATTCAAGGCACACATCTTAAGCAAAAAGCTGATACTGTTTTTTTTTTCTCAGTGTACGCACCTTTGAAATTATCTCATTTTCGGCTGAGTCCTCATGCACATCACTAGGCACCGAAATGCTGAGCTTATGCAAAATGGCAGCCGAGTGTTTTACTAAATTTTACATTATTTATTTTCCAGTATCTGTGAATGACTCGACAACTCTCTCTACCCGAATCCCTCGATCTATTCTAATAAACCCAAGTTGATTCTATAGACGGGCTCTCCATTCGTATACGTAATATGCGTGCATTTGAAAAGCAAAGTAATTTTGTTTGCCACAAAAGTGAAGGCAGCTTAATTGACAAGCGGCAAAGCTTGAAAACAAGTTATGACACCTGCTGCAACTAAATTTGTATCTTTGATAAGACGCACAGATAGAGAGAGAGAGAGAGAGAGAGAGAGATGGAGACTGAGAGTGAGAGCGAAACAATTTTAATTACAATAATTCTACATTCAACAGAAATATTAACAAGCCAGAAAGGATTTAAGGATTCAAGCTCCCAACATCTTTATTTTATTAAAAATTTAAAAATTGAACTTTTCCCTGAATGATATATGAAGGTTCGACCTATGCCCTATATGTCTATTTTCTGACTATAATTTTGTCTTATGTTCCGACCCAAAATCACGTTTTCAACTTTAAATGTATGATTGATCTAGATGCCAAACTATGATTAAACCGAGCTTGCTTTTGAAAATGCGTTGAGTTTTGACGAAGTTATGGCATTTTGAAGGTTCGACCTATGCCCGTATGCCGATTTTCGGACCACAATTTTGACTTATGTTCCGACCAAAAATCACGTTTTCAACTTTAAATGTACGATTGATCTAGAGGCCAAACTATGATAAGAACGCCCTTGCTTTTGAAAATGCGTTGAGTTTTGACGAAGTTATGGCATTTTGAAGGTTCGACGTACACCCATATGCCGATTTTGGGATTATAATTTTGACTTATGTTCCCACCCAAAATCACGTTTTCAACTTTAAATGTACGATTGATCTAGAGGCCAAACCATGATTAAAACACCCTTGCTTTTGAAAATGCGTTGGGTTTTGACGAAGTTATGGCATTTTGAAGGTTCGATCTATGCCCGCATGCCGATTTTCGGACTACAATTTTGACTTATGTTCCGACCAAAAATCACGTTTTCAACTTTAAATGTACGATTGATCTAGAGGCAAAACTATGACTAAAACGCCCTTGCTTTTGAAAATGCGTTGAGTTTTGACGAAGTTATGGCATTTTGAAGGTTCGATCTATGCCCGTATGCCGATTTTCGGACTACAATTTTGACTTATGTTCCGACCAAAAATCACGTTTTCAACTTTAAATGTACGATTGATCTAGAGGCAAAACTATGACTAAAACGCCCTTGCTTTTGAAAATGCGTTGAGTTTTGACGAAGTTATGGCATTTTGAAGGTTCGATCTATGCCCGTATGCCGATTTTCGGACTACAATTTTGACTTATGTTCCGACCCAAAATCACGTTTTCAACTTTAAATGTACGATTGATCTAGAGGCCAAACCATGATAAAAACACCCTTGCTTTTGAAAATGCGTTGAGTTTTGACGAAGTTATGGCATTTTGAAGGTTCGATCTATGCCCGTATGCCGATTTTCGGACTACAATTTTGACTTATGTTCCGACCAAAAATCACGTTTTCAACTTTAAATGTACGATTGATCTAGAGTCCAAACCATGATTAAAACACCCACGCTTTTGAAAATACGTTGAGTTTTGACGAAGTTATGGCATTTTGAAGGTTCGACCTACACCCATATGCCGATTTTGGGATAATAATTTTGACTTATGTTCCGACCAAAAATCACGTTTTCAACTTTAAATGTACGATTGATCTAGAGGCAAAACTATGACTAAAACGCCCTTGCTTTTGAAAATGCGTTGAGTTTTGACGAAGTTATGGCATTTTGAAGGTTCGATCTATGCCCGTATGCCGATTTTCGGACTACAATTTTGACTTATGTTCCGACCAAAAATCACGTTTTCAACTTTAAATGTACGATTGATCTAGAGGCAAAACTATGACTAAAACGCCCTTGCTTTTGAAAATGCGTTGAGTTTTGACGAAGTTATGGCATTTTGAAGGTTCGACCTACACCCATATGCCGATTTTGGGATAATAATTTTGACTTATGTTCCGACCCAAAATCACGTTTTCAACTTTAAATGTACGATTGATCTAGAGGCCAAACCATGATAAAAACACCCTTGCTTTTGAAAATGCGTTGAGTTTTGACGAAGTTATGGCATTTTGAAGGTTCGATCTATGCCCGTATGCCGATTTTCGGACTACAATTTTGACTTATGTTCCGACCAAAAATCACGTTTTCAACTTTAAATGTACGATTGATCTAGAGTCCAAACCATGATTAAAACACCCACGCTTTTGAAAATACGTTGAGTTTTGACGAAGTTATGGCATTTTGAAGGTTCGACCTACACCCATATGCCGATTTTGGGATAATAATTTTGACTTATGTTCCGACCAAAAATCACGTTTTCAACTTTAAATGTACGATTGATCTAGAGGCAAAACCATGACTAAAACGCCCTTGCTTTTGAAAATGCGTTGAGTTTTGACGAAGTTATGGCATTTTGAAGGTTCGATCTACGCCCGTATGCCGATTTTCGGACTACAATTTTGACATATGTTCCGACCAAAAATCACGTTTTCAACTTTAAATGTACGATTGATCTAGAGGCCAAACCATGACTAAAACGCCCACGCTTTTGAAAATGCGTTGAGTTTTGACGAAGTTATGGCATTTTGAAGGTTGATTTTATGCCGTATGCCGATTTTCGGACTACAATTTTGACATATGTTCCGACCAAAAATCACGTTTTCAACTTTAAATGTACGATTGATCTAGAGTCCAAACCATGATTAAAACACCCACGCTTTTGAAAATACGTTGAGTTTTGACGAAGTTATGGCATTTTGAAGGTTCGACCTACACCCATATGCCGATTTTGGGATAATAATTTTGACTTATGTTCCGACCAAAAATCACGTTTTCAACTTTAAATTTACGTTTGATCTAGAGGCCAAACCATGATTAAAACACCCACGCTTTTGATAATGCGTTGAGTTTTGACGGAGTTATGGCATTTTTAAAGTTCGACATATACTCATATAGCGATTTTCGAACTATTATTACGTTTTCAACTTTAAATGTACGATTAATATAGAGGCCAAACTATGATTAAAAGGCCCTAAAACGCTACAACTGCCAAACTTCGAAGAATGGTTACTATTTTATATCTACCTCAAACTAAAAGGCAAACTTGGATAGTATTTCTTGGCTGCACACAAATTATGGTATCATAAAATTTTGCTGTCGGTTACGTTCTCTCTTGTTTTTCTCTCTCTATATTAATATATTTATTGTAATATTTGCAGGGTAAAACCTGTAAAATCGCTGTACGTTGTGGCCTCCCAGGTCAACTAAAGGCTGGGTGCTACGAAACTTACTCAAATTTTATCGCCTGCAATCGATATTATCAAACCATATTGCGGTAAAATTCAAAAATTGACCACTTCCAAAATCACGCCAACGGCGACGGCGATTTACACTGTAAATAAATATTAATATTTAGATCTATATCAAAAAATACTTTTGTTTTTGGTAAGAAGAGCTTGCTAAACCTTATTTTGAATTAAAGCGGAATCAAACTTTATAGTCTATAGAAGTCGCCAATTTTGTTTTTATTTTAATTGAGTATCTCTGCACTACATCTATCAACATGCGCATAATTATAATAAATTGTTATAAAACGAGAGCAATTGGAAAGCAATCAAAAAGATTCAATAAAAATCAGCAAGCAATAAAATTAATTTCACTTTTCTGGCAACATTATTAAATGCTGCGAAAGCAGCTTGTTTGGCTAATTTCATTAGGCTAATGTTAAATTAAATTCCCTTTTCCCCTTGTGCCCCAAAACACTTTAGAACGCATTAAGTAAATTGTACAAAGTGGCACTTTAACTGAAAGTTAACAACATTAACAGCAACAACAACAACAACAACAACTCAAATACAACAAGTTGCAAACAACAACAACAACAAGTTGCTAAGCCTCTGCTGAGCAGAAGAAGAAATGCACAAACAATAATTACAATTTATTCTCTTTTGCCTGTTTGTTTGTTTGTTTGTTTGCTTTGTTTCGTCTTGTTATAATTTTTATTTTTATTTTTATTTTTTTTGTTTTATGAGCAGCAGTCGAAAAATTATTTATTTGAACTTTAAGCGTAAAGTTTCAGGATGTTTTTTTTAAAGGGCTAAGAGACTCAGGGCTTTGCCCAGTGCCCTGTTCTTCTCCTCCCCCTCGTTGCCATATTGGCCCTGACAAACTGCTGCGTTTGTCATGTGTTAGCCTTCTGGCAATATTTTCCGGCAGACGGCAAATAAAAATCCCCAAACTTATGTTGCCGACTGCCGACTGCCAGACAACCTCTCTGTGCCTTGCGCCTGCTTGCCTCGTGCAGATGTGGCAGGAGCTGTTGCCGAAGCAGCATCAGAAGCTGTCGCACTTCCTGCATAGAGCTGGGAATTAACAGCACATTGAAGTTTTCTCTTTTTTCTCCTTCCTATTTTACTTATTTTCTCATTTTTTCTTTTTTTGGCATCCAGGATACATGCATGCAAACGATGCCATGGAGACATTGCGACGTTGATAAGTTTGCATATAAATTGTGACACATGCTTTAAGGCAGAGCGAAGACGCAAAGCATTTGAAAACTTCCGGTTACACTTAAATCAAGTGCCAAAAATTGTGAGAAAATCATGTAGTGTTCTATTAAGTCAGTTTGTTCTTTAAAGAAATATGATACAAGTACAAAATGTTGTAAATTTTATAAGGTTAACAAAACTTG
Source organism: Drosophila infuscata (assembly GCA_035042205.1). NCBI lineage: Eukaryota > Metazoa > Arthropoda > Insecta > Diptera > Drosophilidae > Drosophila > Drosophila infuscata. Next base: position 88,796 of record JAWNLR010000089.1, read on the forward strand.
AATCAAGTACCAATAACTTTAAGCAGAGCATATAATCTTAAGTTTAAGTCAGTTTGGTCTAGATTTTAGAAAATTAAATTCATTGCAAAATATGTTATGTTGTTACATTCAAAATAAAATGATTCCTTTTTTTGTGAAGACCATAATTTGAGTTTGATATTTGTAGCCTTAAGCAACAATATTAACTATTTTTTTTCTCAGTGCAGGGGGGGTAGGGTTATGTAGTAAACAATGCTCGTAGACAGCAGAAACTTTATTTATGTGCTGTGCAAAACTATTAGCTGAGATTTTCATTAAATTTATAAGTAACTCTCGAGTATATTGGAAAACTTTCGTAAAGCTCTGTAGAGCTATTTGCCATTAAGTTACTTACACATAACAACCCAACCCCCACCCTCTACCCAACTTGCCAGCCCTCCTTTCGTCGCAAACCACGCTGCGTATGAGTAATGCATGCCGGCGCACAAAATGTCAAAGGTTTGAACTTTGCCACACACACATTGCCAACAAAATGACAGAGACAAACACCAAAAATAGGCGGGAGAGCGGCATGCCACGCCCCCCCTTGCCACACTGGCTGCACAGAATGCTTCATCTGGTGTGAGATTCCCCCAAAGTCCTCCCAAGTGTCTGTCCCCGTTGTGTCGCATTAAATTTATTGGAATTTTTGTTGCTGTTTTCGTTCGTCTCGAAACGAGCCGAGGACAACATTTTGCCATTTTTTTTGTTGGTTAGTTTTTGTGCCATTTTCAGTTATTGTCTCGAATCGAAATATATTTACAGTTGTCTTTTCCCACTCGTTCAGGCCAAAGGAAACCACTTTGTAAATGTCTCGTTGGTCACTCGCTTGACATCGGTCAGCCGCGGGCCAACCAACAGTTGACGGACAAATACACGTAAAAAAAGAAATATCAAAAAAATAAATAAATAAAAAACAACAAAACATAAAAATCATATGAGTTTTTACCTTTTCTATTACAAATGTCAACCCCAATTTAACTTATTTAACAGCATTGACAGTTGACTAATTTTCAGCACATAGCTTCCCACATGCATTATTTATATTGTTTTTTATCCCCACAGTAGAATTGAATATCTCCAGGCAATTGGGAAAAGTGGGCCACACTTCTAGGCTAGGTATAAACAGAAAACTAAATCATAAAGAGTTATGTGGCTTGAGGGTGTTGCAACTATGAATAATACAAATGTAATTTATTGGTGTCGATAGTTTTGATTGAAGAGACGAACGGAAACGAATGTTTCACATATGAAAAAGTTATGACTATATAGAATATGGAAATTAAAGCCAAATCAAACACTAATATTAAGTAAAAACGGAATCCAATACCAATTTAATATCAGCTAAAAACAGGTGGCAAAGTAGTGTGGCCAAGAAATGTTTTTTTTAACAATTTTTAAGTTTGCTAACTTGGTCTCTAAAATTACTGAAGGTATATTTTTTTGTTATTATTAATAGTATTATTATTGTTAATAATTTTTATAATTATTTTTCGTATATTATAACTATTATTTTTATAATTGTTATAATTATATAATGATATTTTAAATAAAATATTCCCTATTATACTTTTGCATAATTTTACAGTAATTTGTATACATTTTCAAAAGACATATCTTGTTTAAAAATTCATTTTTTGTCGAAAAGTGTGCAAAGTTTCGTGCAATAAACAAGTAAGATGCTCCTAAAGGGAAATTTGCCAAGAAAACTAGAATATATTTAATAACTGGGTTAAGTTTATTGTTAACTTGTTTATCTAGCAGATCTGTTAGATTTGATTTAAAATTTATTAGATTTGATTTAGACTTAAACCCTATCAGGAAATCCAGCACAACAATTAAACAGATTCATAAATAAATGCTATTATTTTCTGGACTATGTTTTGACTAAAATATCAATAGGTTTCCTGCTACTGTATTAGTATGATATCCCTTAGCCTTAACAACTTCCATTAACCTATTATTCATGGAAGACACCAGCTTCCGTGTAGTTTCTGGGCTGATCTCGATCCACTCCTCCAGCAGAGCATTTTTGAGATCTTGTTTGCTGGATATGTTGTGATTCCGGATGTTATTTTCCAGCAAAGCCCACAAATTTTTAATAACATTTAAGTCTGGAGACTGGACCGGTGGAATCGATCTAAGCCAGGACTGTACTAATCCGGCATTATGCTTGGGGTCGTTGTCCTGGTAGAACCGTAAAGTACGTGGGATTCCCGGTTTCTCGGCACTTTGGAGTAAATTTTCTTTAAGTATGAAGTACACATTCCTGTCCATTGTTGTTTCAATGAACACAAAATTTCCGTCGCGGGCTGTCGATATAGATGCCAATACCATGACACTTCCTTCACAATGCTTGACTTTTACCCTTGAGTGTTTGGGATTCAGCTCAGTATTGGAATGTCTCCACACATAATTCCGTCTTTCCGGGCCAAAAATTTTGAATTTGGACTCATATTCAAATATGACTGTGTTCCAGAACTCCAAATACTTGCCCAAGTGGATTTTGACGAACGTCATCCCAGATATGTATGTATGTAGGAATGGGAAAAGACGGAACAAAAGGGAACTCGAAGTGGTCACCGTTACTGAGAGACGGGACACTGAGAGAGAACACAGTGAGAATGCGAGTGAGTTTGCGAGCATTCGGTGCCGAGATCTCGGTGTAAACGCACAAAATTGTGAAATCATATAAATGTAGTGAATACCTATGTACTATTTAGATAATAAATAACCTGGAACTTAACAACCCAAACTCCACATGTATGTATTTATTTATTTATATATATATAATCACGTGTTTGTAGCTAGCCAGATCGCTGGGTTTTTTTTTTACTCTTCAGTGCTTGATATAAGAAATAAGTCCACTTGCAGATCTGCTCGCATTTAGGTGGAAAACTTTTTAAATTAAAATTTTTTTCATTTAAAATATATTTAACAGCTAGGTTTAGGTTAATCGTAGTCGAGCTGTCTCGACTGGTAATTGTATACTTAAAATGAGTAATATATTCCGAATTTAAAGGCTCCAGCTCTTATAGCGTCTGAGATCGGCTTATTGATATGAACAAACAGAGAAACAGAGGATTATGGTCTCGGATAGTGATGCGGATCAAGAATTTATTTATTCAGAATATTTTACTTCAATACATCACAAGCTTCATGATTTAATTAAAATCTCTAGCAGAGTATACAATTACTATATTATTATTGTTCCTATTCATTTAGGTTTGACAATATCAGCATCTGAACACGGAATTTTAGATAGTTGAATTGATCCTGCAGGGGGTCGCTTCTCTGGATCCTGATTCCAGCAACTCTCAATCAGTTTTTGCAATAGTTCACATTCTGTTATAAGTTTAACATTCATTTTCGGTCGGTCTCCCATTACGGTCCGAAACAAAATTGCTTGTGGCTCGCTATTGCAAAAGTGATCGAAAGACTTTCTTCGAGACATCAACTCCCATAGAATAATGCTAAAGCTGTAAATGTCGCATTTTTCCGTGTATTTTCCTCCTTCTATAACCTGCGAGTAAATGAAACAACATACTAGATACTTTGCTCTTTTAAAATTTCGCTAATTTATAAAAACCTCGGGTGCCAGATAAGAAGGTGTTCCAATTAGTTCCGTGTTTGTTGTCATCAATATTTTAACTGTGCCAAAATCTCCAATCTTCAATTGCTTGAAGTTTTTGGTTAGTAGTAAATTTTGAGGTTTCAAGTCGCGATGAATTATGGGCCTTGGTTTTTTATCATGCAAGTAAGCCATACCCTATAAATGAGAACACGAATTAAATAACATACTAAATTGTGTATTACTTGAACGAACTTTAACGAGCTGAATCATCCAATCCATTCCATCTAACATTGTGTAATTGCGTTGTTCCTCTTCATGCAAGTATTTATGGAGAGATCCATCCTCTGCATATTCCAAGAGTAAATAAAGTTTGCCAGAGTTTGAGGAGGTACCATATAATTTCAGAATGTTCTCGTGGTCAACGGATGCAAGCATATTGAATTCTTTGTTAAATGAATCATGGTCACTTCTTGTATTGGTTTTTAAATCAAATTCTTTTAACGCAATATTTCTATCACCCCAAAGAGCTTTATAAACAACGCCAAAGGCACCTTTCCCAAGAATCAGCTTTGTCCTTTCGTCATTTTGTTCACTTGGTATCTGAATAATCTTTATATCCTCGAAAGGCACATTCTCAGCGTACAAATTCCTTTGAAAAATTAACATAAAATTAAATGAAGGCAGGATGAAAAACAGTTAATTTTCAACTAAGCAATTTATGGTTTCGAATCAAATTGTTTGTTGCATTCAAAACTTACTCAGTCCGTTTTGAAGACCGTCTTTCTTCTATAAGTTTGTTAAACTGGATTGGAAAAATTTAAAAGTGAAAATAGATATGCATAAGTACATTAATATTACCTCTTCTTTATCCATGGGTCGAATGATTTGAGAAGCTATTCTGGATTTCGAAGTTCTGCAATTAAAAAAGTTATACAACTTGCTTCAATTATCTTAGAACTTGTTGAAATTCATATCAAACTTACACAAGTATATATGTAAGATCAGAGACGACAAGTTCCAATGATTTCTCTAAATCCATGTCCAAAATAATACTTTCTATAAGCTCTGTACCATCCAAAACAAGTATTGGCTTCTCTTCAATAAAAGAATAAAGATATATCTGTCGTGTCATCACCTCGACTAGAATAGTAACAAAGCAGAATTTATCAAATTTCTGGTGCGATCTAAATAGTTTTTCGTATTCTTTGCGACGAACATCATATTCCTCAGCAAAAATTTTATCAAAATGTTTTGCAATGCCAAAATCGCATATTTTCAGAATTCGGTTATTTCCGGTTAGAAGTAGGTTTCTTGTCGTCAAGCAGCCATGAAAAATACGTTCTGGTTGCATGGCATGCAAGTAAGCCAAGCCCTATAAGTGGGAATGTCAATTAAAATCATAATTGTTAAATACAAACTAATGAGAGACCAAACCTTAGCACACTGGATCATCCAACTGATTCCACGAGCCAGAGTATACTCAAACTTATCTTCTCCATGTACGTAGTTGTGAAGGGTTGTACAATCTGGATAATTCATTAGGATGAATGCATTATTCTTATGAATTGTAATTCCGTATAGTTCCACAATATTCTCATGGTGAACGCGTGAAATTTGTCTGACAACATTTTGAATGTTAACGATTTCGTCGGAGTCGAAGTCTCCTGAAATCCTTGTGCATTGCTGAACTGCGATCTCCTTTTTACACCAGTTAGCTTTGTAGATAACTCCGAAGGAACCTTGTCCAACGCTTTCCTGATATGTTAAAGTAAATGTTTTTTAATGAAATATACTTATTTATTGCATCTAACCTTTCCAAGTTTAATATCAGCAAAGTCTACGGCCGGAACCACTTCAGGTTCAAACTTGGCAACTTTTTTAAACAACCTGCGAAATAATTTGTATATTGAAACACAGAAAAATTGAAAGACCACTTTTATTACTAAATTCAATTTATAATTAAAAAATGTTAATAATTTTCAACTTACTCAGGTTTGTGCAGCTCAGCGACAAGTTCAGAAATTGTAGGACGATTTTCTGGATCTTTATCCCAGCACCTTTCAATTATTCCCCGAATGAAATTAAACTCTGTTTTAATTATATCACTCAGAGGCGGACGTTTGCCTGAAAATTCAAAGTTGTTGTACGCATTATTGCTAATTTTCAAACTTTCGTACCATCTAGGATCGCTTCTATATCTTTGCATTCAAATTGTCTTTTCAATTGAGAGAAGGGCTTCTTGCGAGACATCACCTCCCAAAAAACGATCCCAAAGCTGTATATATCACTCTTTTTTGTATATTCTCCTTTCTCGAAGACCTGCTCAAGAATAAATGTTATTATATAAAAAATAATAGAATGAATGGAAACACAAACCTCCGGTGCTACATAGGCGTTATCTTGATATTCTAAGAGAGATTCCCTATCTCCCGGAAAGAAATAATCACTGATTTTCAAGAGTCTGTAGTTATCGAACAGCAACATATTTTGAGAATTTAAATTGCAATGTAGAGTTGTTAATCGTCTGACATGTAGATACTGGATCCCCTTTAAGCAGAATATAAAACAAAAATCTGTTAATTCGTCGGACAAAAAGTAATAATATAGTACCTCTGCTGCCTGATACATCCAGTGGAGAGAATTTTCAGCAGTGTAACTTCGCTTTTCTTCACCATGCAAGTAGTTGTAGAGGGATCCACAATTCGAATATTCCATGACTAAATGCGCGACTTCCTCAATATAACCCATGCCATATAGTCTCACAACATTCTCATGTTCAATGCGTGAGAGTAGTTTTATCTCTTTTTGAAGATTCGTTTTGATTTCGTCCTTGAAAACTTGTTTATATTTTTTCAACCCGATCTGTAAATCGCGCCAATCAGCTTTATAGACAGTGCCAAATTGACTTTCTCCAACAATCTGCAGGGAATAACTTTTAATTAGAAAAATATAATCGAATTTTACATAATTATACATTTAATATTTTGATGTCCGCAATATCCATGATGACGTTATCTACTTCCCTGAAAAACAATAGATATTCATTTAAGTAATTGATATGGAAAATTGTTTTAAGATTTTAAGAAGGTTTTTTGTTAATTACATTAAGGTTATGAAGCAATTGGAAAATAATGTTAAGTTATCCAATTTGTATCGTTTCACCGGTTCCTTATGCCAACATTTTGTAAGAAATCGTTGTAAGTCATCTGACCGCCATTCCGCAATATCGTCGATATTTGGATGATCACCTGCAAGATTCAAAGTGATGCAATCTTTTCGGTGAAATGTCTTTTTTCGTACCTCTTTCGACTGCTTTCTTAATTTGGAATTGATGCTTATAGTTATAGAAAGGCTTCTTGCGTGCCAGTACCTCCCACAAGATAATACCAAATGTATATACGACACTTTGTGCAGTGTATTCTCCTTCTTTGATAACCTTCGGATGAAGTAATATTCAATATACTGTTAAAAAGTAGTTTGGCAGATGTGCAAACCTCCGGTGCTATGTATGACTTATCTAAATCGTTTTTCAACACATCTTTATCGTCAAATGCAAGACAAAAATTAGATAATTTCAATCCGCCATCATCTAACATCATATTTGAAGTCTTCAAATTGCAAAGTAAACGAGGGTCCAGCTTTTCCTCACATAGCAGGTATTTAATTGCCTACAATTAAAATTCGTAATCACATTTTGTAACTTATTAGTGGATATACATATATCTATACAGACAATACAATGTGTATAGGTATACAACAATAATATGTATTGTCTGCTGAATGGTTAGAAAAAGTACCCAAGCAGCAGAATGCATCCATCCGTAAGCATCCCACAAAGTAATTGTTTCCGTTTTATTGTGGAGACGATCGAATAGGGATCCACACTCCGTGTATTTCATTAGTAAATATGTAAAATCCCCTTCCATAGCGATGCCAAGTACTGACACAATATATCTATTTGATAAACGAAGAAGCTCCCCGATTTGATGTTTCCTGTTTTCACGGATAATGTGTTTCAATCTTTTTACAACAATAGTCGAATGATACCAAGTCGCCTTGTACGTAATGCCAAAGATGCCCCTTCTTATTTCCTGTAAGATGTAGAAAATCGATAAGTAAATAAATATATGTTTGGGATGTAAGTTAATATAGTTTTGAGGACAAGATTTGTAATTCTAATATGACGACCTCGCCCTTTTCAATTGCTGCAAAGTTCCAGGATGATCCGATGTCAGCACTGAAGACTTGATCCAATATTGAAGAGTCGAAACTTCTGCAATAATATAAATCATCAAATAGATATATTTTCCCTGAATGCTAAATTTTGTATTTAACTTACTCAAGAAAATTAGCGATATCGGAGATTATCTTTTCCATTGCTGGCCTTTTATCCGGATTCGAATTACAGCATTTTTCAATTAATTCTTTGATAGGCTCAGAATTGGGTATTTTTATTTCTTTAATGAAGTGATTATCTCCTATGAAAATAATGACTTTAACAACTGTGTGTAATCGCTATATAGTCAGCTATTCACCATTAACTATAGAAATCGTTCGCAAATTCGGCAGATCATAGTGAATTGAAGGTGTCTTTCGCGACATTAACTCCCAAAAGATAATACCAAAGCTATACACGATGTCATCAGTCGTATTAGTAGGATTATTATAGAGATAATTGATTTTTAATGTGCGAAATTTATTGGATAACAAAAAATTCCTGGTACTCATATATCGATGGCACCAGTTAGCTTTCATAGAAAGGAGATAGTGAATACCCTATAATTGAAAAGAAAAAGAAACGCCATGTAATTGTATAGGCCATCAAAGATACAATATCTGTATAACCAACCTGGGCGGCCTGTTGCATCCAGGATAGCACATCTCTCACTCTATATTCTCTCTGCTCCTTTCCATATAAGTAACTACTGAGATCTCCACAATCTGAATATTCCATTACAACATAATCGTTCTGTATGCCATATATTTCAACAATATTCGTATGTCTGAGTAAAATAAGTAAGTTTATATCGACTTCCGCCAGTTTATAATGATCTTTTGGGATTGCGATGATCTCTTTATTTTGCCATAACGCTTTGTAGCCATAGAAACCACCAATTCGAATCTTCTGAAATTTTAGCATTCTGTTATTTTGTATCTACAAAACTTAAACGTTTTTAACAAATACATCACGTAATTCGATATCTTCAGACATATTTGGAATTTGCGCACTACAAATTTAAATATGTGGGTTTTATTATAAATTGTTTGATCGCACACACACAAAATATATAGAAAATCAATAAATATTAATATTAATTTAGAAATTTATTCGACCGTATACAACGAATATCAAAGAAGTACTAAACGAATATTCACTTCGTTAAAGTATGAACATGTTCTGCTCTGAATCAGCTATCGGACTCATGCGGTTAGGTGCTTAAGCCCGGATAACGCTATTCTTAGAAGATGAAATCACAGGGTGTGGTCGTCTTACAAGCGACTGCGTTAGATAAGAAACCAGTGCATTTAGCTTTAAGATTTTTCAATATAATCTCGCGTGTAGCCAGAAACACGCTGCTTACCACATACTCAGATGACACAGTGTTCCTTTGCTAACTCCACCTCTGCTTCGAGAGCAGCTGCGGTTACGCAAAGATTCCTGGATGGCTTTAATACTTGGGCCAACCGATGGAACATCTGCGTCAATGGGAGCAAATCACAGCACTGCACGTTTGCGTTCAGGAATGGTAACTGTCCAAATGTCCGACTCAACAACATGGTCATACCTCAGGAGAACCATGTTCGCTACCTGGGTATGTATCTGGACAGGAAACTTAAATGGCGCAAACACATCCAGATCACGGCAGCAGCGTGTAGATCCAAAAGAGCAAAACTCAACTGGTTGCTAAAGCCATCAAGCAAACTCAGCTTGAGCAACAAGCTGCTGGTTTACAGGAGCATCATGGACATATGGGATTCCATTTTGGGGCACTGCTGCAAAATCTTGGATATACCAAATTCAAGTCCTGCAGAACAAGGTGCTCAGAGACATCTCTGGTGCTCCGCCATACGTAAGCAACAGGACGCTGCACAACGACTTCGGTCTACCGACAGTGAAAACACAGATAAACCAACATACGAGTTGGTATAACGACCGGTTGCATAACCATGTTAACCCATTGGCTTGCTCCCTTGGGAATAACACCACTCGCAAGAGGTTGAAGCGCCTCCACACCAGCGACCTCTGGACTGTTGGCCGTTAGATAAATGTTATATATAATGTTATGTATTATTAGTTAAAACCATTTCTATGTGTATGTTATAGATCCTAAATCCACTGTTCATTTATACTGTTTCAAATCAATGTTTTATAGCCTTTAAGTAGGTTGATTAATGTTTAAATATAATTGCCACATACAAAAAAAAAAAAAAAAAAAAAAAATGAGATTAATATGAGAATATATTTTCGACTATAACTTTGGTGTTCGATCTTAATGAAATTTCGGCACTTGATCAATAATATGTATATGCATATTATGTGTAAATTAGAAGTCTCTGCCTTTTAGATTGTGGAATTTATTGCTATCGGAAATCGAAATGTATCGATAATTCAGAAACGGAGGTAGTAATCGATAAAAAATAAAGCAAACTTGATCTGCGCCTGGTACTCGAGACATTATATTCCAAATTTTAAGTCTCTAGCTCTTATAGTCTCTGAGATCCGCGTGTTCATACAGACGGACGGACGGACGGACAGACGGACAGACGGACATGGCTATATCGACTCGGCTGTTGATCCTGATCAAGAATATATATACTTTATGGGGTCGGAGATGCTTCCTTCTGCCTGTTACATACATTTGCACAAAACCATTATACCCTTTTTTACCCATTTTTAATGGGTTAAGGGTATAAAAACTCTCTTCTCATTATTAAAAAAAAGTGCGGTTTACTTTGATGGGAATAATATATGCATATATGAGTAATACAAAATAAAGTATAAATATATGCATATATAAGTCATAAAAAATAAAGTGATAATTATGTGCTCAAAGTAAGCAGCTAATGGATTGTGTGTGAGCTGTGGGTATTCACTTTTTAGCACCTTTAGATAATCGAATACTTTGCAAACCCATAACTAGGTTACTTTGATTGGACAGCATCTGTTCGTCGGATGGTTCAGGCTCAAAGTGAATAAAGTCTCATTTACTTTAATGTTCACAATAAACAAAAATATCGATTATAAAAATAGGTGGGTGGCAAACGGTGAGCAACATTTTGTGGCGCCTGGGGCACTCAACTGTCAGCCCGGACGTGCTGAAAACTTTGTGCCACACTGGATTAGGACCAGCTCCCCAGGCCATTAGACTGGCCAGTGCTGTGCGCCGATAAGACTAATGCTGCTGCTGCTGCTGCTGCTATTCTGGGCTAATTGAAAAAGTTGCAGTTTTGTGTCAGTCGCAGGCAATGTTATTTTTACTAAAACCAGATCCAATATTAAATACAAACGGAAGATAGTAGATCCCTTGATACCCTATAAGAGCTGCTTTCGATCTCCAAATGACAGTTTTTAGCATAACTTAAAAGTGCTTTAACAAATCTTACCTTGGTATTGAACATATTTTCCACAGAATCCCTTTGGCAAGCAGACTTGAAAATTTCATTGAAAATCGAATGCACAATCCAAAAAAAAAAATTAAATCATAAATTGAATGCAGAAATTCAAAGGAAAATGCTGCTTACACACAACCACAAATAACTAGATAGTACTTGGCCAACCCCCAACCCCAACCACACCACTCTCTTTGAGCCATCTGGGCCAAATCGCATTAAACCATAAAATTGTGCAATGCCTTTTGTTAGATGCCTTTGGCTGCATTTAAGTCTCGCCTGGACATCAACCAAACAGTGCTTAACAAAAGTAGTCTACAGGCAATGCTCCAAAAAAAGGAATGGAGAGAGCAGAGAGCTACACTGAAAGAGAGGGGGGAGACATTTTCTGTTTATAAATTGTATATCGAATTTAATAGTTTTTTGTACACATGTGAATACCGTGCGTTGCCTTAAGTCTCTGCTGGGTAGCTTTGGTGAGTCACATGAAAATAAACTACACTACAAAAAAAAATATATGTTAAATTCATATTAAGACATTTCTTATATTGCCACTTGACTATTTGGGTGTAGCCTAAATAACTGAAAAATTCAATTTGATGTGATGTGATTTCTTAGATCAAAACTAAACCACATTGAACCAAGCATTTAAATTCCGAAAATATTGACTAAAAATTTGTATACCTTAAACAACAACAACAAATAACGATTTTGCATAATTATTAAATATCTTGAGACGATTATATTAATAATCTTTAGTAGGAAGTGAAGATACTTCTTTAAAATATTAATAAATTAAGAAACTTTTGTAAAATTAAGTGTTAAAAATATTTATAGCTTATAATTTTTCTAAAAAGACAATTTAACTTGAAAATGAAATAAAATGCAGAAAATTCTATAAACCTCAAAGAATAAAGGATGAAAAATAGAAAATTGATATTAAATAAAACACAATTTTACCTTCTTATTTTATAATTTTTATTTTGAGTGAAGAGTTTTTTTTTTGTGTAACCAAAATCAATCAAAATTTCTTGAATATTGAAGTAAAAATTGTAGCTAAAAATTAGTTAAGAAATCTCAACAGCATTTAGAAGGCGATCTTTATTTCGAGTGTAGTTTAGGGTTTAGCGCTGTCTACAGCTCTGCAGTGGATTGCTGCTAATCATGCGATCGCCTGCTGCACTGTTCGCCTGTATGGTACAGTAGGTACTATATATGTAGTACATTATTATTCCCATGGTCAGGCGGCAGCCGCTGACAGGCTCTGTGCGCTTCCTTCCATACAATTTACAATTTACAATTTACAATTTACGCTCCTGCTGCACATTTTTCATTTCTCATTTCTCATTTTCATTTAATATTTATGATTTATTTATGTGCGGATGTTTGTTGGCTCTTCTCATATCGTACGAGAATTTATGCTTTCCGTTTTGGCTTAAGCTACTTTACTTCAACCTGGCCTCAACTCTGAACTCTGTTAGTAGTTACATGTTGGTGGAGGGGAGGCAGGAAAGTAAGGTGGAGGGGGGGTGGTATCTAACCTAAGGTAGCACAGCAATTTCATGCACTGCTTCACAGCACTGGCACAGCCGTATGTCCATTCACCAGGCTTATTATGCAAATGTCTGGACAACACAAAACTTGACCACAATCGCATTGTTGTTGCCTTTATTGTTATTGTTGTAATTGTTGTTGTTGTTGTTGTTGTTCAGGGTCTGTCTGGTCTGGCATAGCAGTAATAACAATTTGTAAATCCTGTACCTAAAGGATAAAATGCTAAGCCAAGCTTCTTTGAATTTATGAAAAATGTTGCAAAGGATGCCACACGGATGATACGCTCTAAGGACATTAGGTCAATTGTTTGCGAGTTAAACCAAAACTGCCAACTTGCACATGTGATTTTGCAAATAATTGGTTTTCCTTCTTAAAGTTGCTTCTGTTTTCCTGCTCTCACATATACATATGCATATATATACATAGAGAAATGAAAGGCAATTATTAAAACGAATCAACAATACAGTTATTAAACCATTTTATTTATATATACATTCTTGACCATCATCACTAACCAAGTCGATAAAGCCATGTCCGTCTAACTTTCTTGCAGTTTTGAAACTATCCGCGTACTGGTTACAGGCAGTTGGAGTTGGACGGATCGAAACATTATATCATCTAGCTAAGAAAGAAACAATCGGTTGAAGTATTAGTTATTGTTTGATCATGTGTTTGGCTAGCAAGTTATTCTAACTGAACTTCTTCTTTTACTCCATAAATTTGGATAAAAAATCTTAAAAATATAACCACTATATCTTATGGTCTTCACAGGAACATTGATTGTAAAATTAAGTAGTAATCAGTTTGAGTTCGGTCTGCAAGGGAATGTCTCCTATAATGTGCCTAAGGTTTCCGATCTTTCTTAAATTTACATAAATAATAAACAATTAACTATATTATTTGGGGGCTTCATTTGGCTCTTGTGTCTTTCCGGGAGATTTTTGTTTATCCAAAAACTATTGCGAATGCTTGACGAGAGTGTTTGACTAGCAGATACCCTTAAACCAGTTAATAAACACAAAGTGAGCTCTTATTAGTTTTATCAATATATTAAACCGATTTGAACAATGGAATCAAAGCTGTGTAATTGAATAGTTTTGGAAAAGAAAAAAGACCTTTGCTTATCAATATTTGTTAGTCTCTCATTGGTGTTCCATTATTTATAATACTCAGCCAAGAGGCATCCAAACTTGCCAAAAACTTGCCACAAATCCCGCCTCTGCCATTTGCTGCTTGCATTTTAATTTAAAGCCCACGCCACATAAAACATTTATGCACAAACCCAAACCCCATCCCAAACCCCAACCGAACAACAACAAAAGCAAAAACGCGCAAGATGATTTAAAAAGCGTTAACATATTTTCAAGCGCATATTTCGATAAAAACGCAAGTGGGTGGAGCAACTGCCCCGCCAAAACCACCCAAGCACCACCCACACAGAACCACCAGGACGCACGCAGCTTGGACGAAACATAATCATTAATCATTTTTTTTAAAACACGCCCGACGACGGCGTTGGCCGACAATGGGGCCAAAAAGTTTCACTGTGTGGTGCGGGCTGTGGTTGTTGATGGGCGAGGGGGATGGGATGGTGGTGAAGCGGGAGCCACACACAGGTCGGGGGTCATAACGCATTAAGTTGGAACGTGGAGCGTGGAGGACGCACTTGTTAAATCCGCATGTGGTTCCATACTAACTGTGATATTATCAAGTTGAAATGCGACCACATTCAGCACCACGCCCACTTTCTGTGCGGATGAATGTCGACCGCGACAAATTTGAAAAATGGCCTTCAAAGTTTTATGGCACCACCCAGCCGCCCAACCACCCAACCACCCAACCACCTGCAACAGAGCCGAAATAAATAATTTCCACTGGCACATTACAAATGCTTTGCGTCTGTGGTTTAACAACTTTTTTGTGTGTGTTTTCGCAATTGAAGACCCGTAAAGTGTCCGGCTCAAGTTTTAAAGATTCTCGCTTTGATTCTGGCAGCGTTTTCCAAATTTATAATTTGTTTGAAATCTGAATACGCTCTCGGCAACAACAGCAGCAACAACAAGTTTTCTCTGCTTTTCTAAATTCCTTAAATATGAAGTTCAATTTGCTCTAAAAATCAACCCTGAATTTAAACTAATATGCTTAAATCAAGTAAAAAACTAATGTTATTATTTTTTTTAAGAACTTTAATAATAGATAAAACCATTTCTATGTTTATGTTATAGATTATTAATTCACTGTCTCTTTCATTCTGTTTCAAATCAATGTTTTATAGCCTTTAAGTATGTTGATTAATGTTTAAATATAATTGCCCCATAAAAAAAAATAAAAAAATATTAAAACTCAAGCTGTTTGCAGGGTAATTGTATCAAGATTGATTAAAATCAGTACTTAATGTAATGTAAATACAATTAAAAGTTCTTCTTCAATATAATTACCTATAAAATACATAAGACCTTTTAAATATTAACAGTTAATTAAAACTATCTTATTCAGAGACAATATTAGGTTAAATTCAAGAGCATATTTAATTTATGCTAAGAATTAAATGTCTCAATTAAAGTAATTTGGTTTTCAAACAAATAAACAAATAAAATTTTTTTGTAAAAAAATAATTTGTTCCTTAAAAAAAAAAAAGAAAAAATTAAAAATTACCTATTAAAAACAGTTATATAAAGTCAACCAGTTCTTAATTGGATAACTTCAATTAAATCTCAAGTTGTGCTCAGTCTTGATAACTTTCAATAAAAATTAATGTCCTTTTAAAATGTATATATCCTTTATCAAAATAGGATTTTCGCTTCTACGGTTTTTAACATTTCTGACTAAGCTTTCACTTGATTTGCAGAAAAAAGTCCGCAATTTTTGTTGACGGATTTTCTAAGAGCCAAGCATACATTTCATTGCCAATTTCGTTGCCAACTCATTCACAATTGTTGCCCAACTATCATCAGCTGTTAGCCGGCGTGTTGATGGCTGCGGAAAGGGTTAGTTGGGGGGAGGTGGTGGGGGTTGAGTTACGAATCCGAATCGGCTTTATTTGAAGTTGTTCGCACACCCCTCGTATGCATGTGTGTGTGTGTGTGTGTGTTGTGTATTCAATGTAAACACAACAACTGCCAAATACTGGTAACCTTAACAAATTCTCTAAAATCTCTTTATATCTCTCCACTTCTCTCATTTCCTCGCTCCCTCTCATATTCTCCCTCTCTCTCTCTGTATCTCTCTCTCTCTCTCTGTGTCAGTCTCTTTATGTATAAGAGAAACAGACGCATGCGTATTTTGGAACAGCCTCCGTCTGTGTTTTCGCATGTTTTATTTATTATTGTTTTGGTTATTTTCATTTTCTATCTTGTTGTAAAGTGAATTCAATTTTAGATGTGTTTGCGGTTTGTTTTAAGTGCATGTGCACAAAATACACTGTCCAACATGGCTTACAAATGACACAAAGCTCAGTCAGCTAAGCAGATGTTGACATCGGTTTCGAAAAGTTAGCAATTAAATAATGTTGTCAAAATAAAAGTAAATAAAATTGTCAAAACCGATTCGATGAAATCAGGGAACGGTTTTGGTTCTCATTCTTAATTTCAACTTAAAACAAGTCTATATAGAAAACAATTAGTTTGTTGCAATTGTGTTTTACTTTGAAAAATTAGTTTTATTCAGGTTCCTGATTTGATTCTAAGATTCAAGCAGATAATTTGAGTTAATGGTTTCGGATCCGCTTTGATTATCTGCCAAAAAATCAGGAAACGTCGAAACGAAACGTCTGCTGGTTATTTTAGCTTAACGGCTTAAGTTCTGGTTCAGTTTTGGTTGCTTGGTTTTATCTACTTCCTAGATATTAAATTATGATTTACTATTATTCTTAGCAGTCTTTCTCTCTGCAAAACAGTTTCAAAGTCTCCCATAATTCAGTACTTAACTCTGCAAAAATAAGTACAGATTTCATAGATAACTTATAAAGTATGCTGGACACAATTTCATCACTTCACTGAGTTGACAAAAAATATAAAAATGAAACATCGATTTTCTAGCATCTTGAATAAATGCGGTAATAAAAACTTGTGCTTGTTTTTAAACTTCTTGGCCGAACATCAAATTCACGCTGATTTTTGTCATTAGGGGAATGCAAAAACTTTTGAAGAGCAACTCTCAACAGCAGCAAAACAAATGACAAGCCTCCCTACCTCCCTTCCACCCACCCTTCCTCAATTTCCATTGCCAACCCACTTTTCTTATAGCCAAATGGAGAGAATAGAGACCAATGGACACTTGGAAATTGCGCGATTTTAATGGTCGAAACTTTTATTTTTATGGTTTATGCGTTGAAGCTAAAATTTTCATGAACTTTTCATTGTTCCGGGTTTTTTGGGGGCGGCGCACATGAAAAACTTTTCTCAAACAATGCACTTTAATTTCTACACCCGTTTTCCCCAAGAAATGCGACAAAACAATGCAAAGGCAAATGTTGCAGCTAAACTTTATGAGACCAACCCCCGCCCACCGCCCCAAAACTTTGCCAAATGAGAGTGACATGGTCAAGGGGCAAGTGGCAAGGGGCGGGCGATTGTGAAAAGCATAGCTTTCAAATTTCAACTCCGTTTGCTTCATACTCATTTCAACTTTGCTTTATGGTCTGCATGAAATGAAAATTTCAGTTTTTTTTCGCACTTCTTAACATCCTTATGAGTTTTTTATTTTTTTAATATTTTTTCTTAAATACACTTGAACAGCAGGCGGTCAAAATCAAGTACATGCAACTTGACTTTGGTTCATTTTCATTCTTTGTATTCATATACGCCTGCGGCCCTTTGTTGCTGCAACACACAATGGAGTCGGTTGGATCTCTTCAAGAAGTCCAAGAAGTCTGCTTGAAACTAGTGCTTTTAGTACTTTGCTGGCAGTCATCTTGTTAACATTTATTTTCTGATGCTTTTTTCGCACTACACTCGCTACGTTTTTATTACCGACTGCAACTTAAGTTCACCTACAAATTCTCTAACATTTTCTTTTTTTTTTCGACTTTTCGCATTTTCATTGTCGGCAAAAAGTTTGCGGCTCTTTCAAGCAGTTTGTTAGCCAAGTTTTGGGCAGCTTCTAACAACGCTGGCACTTTTTGTCTGTCTAATAAGCTGTGAATATTTGTTGCATTTATTTATTTTTTTTTTTAATGATGTTTGAAAAAATCTTTGTATCAATTTGTTTAGATATATAAATTTCCTTCATTCTCACATTTTCATTTCATTTTAGCACTTCCTAATTTAAATATGTGAAATTCTTAACTTTTTTGATTTGCGTTGCAATGCAAAACCTGACCTAAGCCATGCACATATTTTCACTCAAGCAAAATTGAAAACCCTCAGGCATGCAACAAATTGCCAGTTGATGTGGCACAGCTGTTGCAGCACCAGCAGCAACTGTGTCTGAGGTGCCAACAAAACAGGAGTCAGCCTTAGCTTAACCCTCCCTTGCCTACCTATATACATATATATATGTATATATATATATATATGTACATATTCCTTGGAATAACTGCGAGCAACATTTAGCATTAGATGACGCAACAAATTGCTGCATATGTCGACACGAAAACACTGTCTTGCCTCACAAAAGAAAAATCTGCGATTTTTCGCTGTTTGAAATGTTTGTTTTTGGTTTTTTACTTCCGCTAACATTTATAAAAGAATTTGTACACTCAGGGAAAAAAGGTGTTAAGTTCAAGTAAAATAAAAAAAATAACTTATATTTATAGAAATTTTTAGAAATGTATTTATAGTTTTAAAAAATAAATTTATTTATAGATATATCTCTGTAGACATTGATCTACTATAAAGTGAGATATATTTTTCTTTATTTTAGATATAGTTCATATATATAGAGATTTATATGTAGTCTTGGATGACACTTATTACACGCATTTCCGACTTAATTCTTAATTATTTTTAAATTATTCATTTGGGAGTTTCAAAAATTAATTTAAGCTGATTTTGCTATAGATTTAGAGATCAGTTTGAATATATCATTTAACAATTGGAAGGCTTCCTTCCACCTGTCGTCTTTAGTTTTGACCAACTTCATTAAACCTCTTTTCTCATTTGATCCTTCCTTCGCTTTGTTTATTTATTGACAATTTTCTAATTAAATTACAAAGAAAATTGCCATAATTTCTCTGAGTGTGTTAAGGCTGGCAATGTATGCCCCAAAGTGTGTTGTGCAGCATCAGCTGTCAGCGCTTTGTTTCTTGTTGCAGTTGATAATGTTGTTTGTGTTGTTGTTGTTGCTTTTGTTTTCGCTGTCATTTACAGTTGCCGCCAGCTGTTGTTTGCCATTTTGCCTTAAAAATCATGTGAAATATTTGGCAAAAAATGTTTAGAATAAAGTAAATATAAATTGTAAATTGTATTATTTATGGCTTAAAGCTGTCACAGCGAACATGTCAATAATTGAAAAGTTGCTGAAAGCCATTGATAACAATTTTTGGCGAACAGCTGCGAGAACTACAGAGAGCGAGAAAGAGAGAGAGAGAGACAGAATGAAAGAGAGAGAAAGAAAGATAAATTGCAGTCGACTCCTACTACAAGATGAAAATTGGCCTACATTTTGACCCAAAAAATTGCATAATAATGCCTTATGGTAGCCGGCATCATGTGCAAAGAAAAAATTGTGACACAAAGTTATGACAATGACGAAATGGAAACGACATTGGCGAGGATGGGGTCAGGGGAGGGGCCAGGGGCAACCAGGGGCAACCAGGGGCAACCAGGGGAAACTGCCAGCTTGATGATGATGATGATGATTTGGAGGGGGGGTGTGTGGGAAAGACGGAGTAAGAATCTCGCATTTCTCTAGAGTTGGTAACGTTTGAAAATAAGACATTACTCTCACGCTCCCCACCCGCTCCCCCGCCTACATTCTGGTGGCATGTTTTACTTTTTGTACTTTGCCAGCCATGCCACAAAGTACAATTTCATTTTATATCCCCTAGATGTGTGCATATCAACACACACACACACACACACATGTGTGTGTTTGTATGTGTATGTGTGTGACTAAATTTTCGCACATTTACATAAAAAAGATGTTGAATATGTGGGCAAGAGTAAAAAAAAAAAAAGGAGGAAAACATATATAAAAAAGAAATGGGGAAAATGACAGCCATGGCAGCAATGCAGTCAAGTTACATGGCTGATGCCAAAGCAAAAGCGCTGAAAGTCGCATAACACACGGCTCCGATGCCTGTTGCCCCACATCTGAGCCCACAAACCGGGTATATCGAGATATATGTGGCAAGAACCAAAGAACGTGGAAATGCCACAAATCAAATCAACTGCATTTTTGTGGTAACAGAACTCATTTGGTTAGCCTATATTAATTTGAATGCAAAATTATAGCATTTTTTGGAATGGACAGTTTTTTTTTAAATATTCATTAATTCATATTGTAAAAACATCAAATAAATTTTCTATTTTATTATTCGATATCTCATAAAAACATTTTAGTATAAAACATCTAATGCTGTTAATACTTATTATTGGATTTATTTATTGATGAAAAGCAATTGACTAAAATTTAAAATTAAAATAATATTCGTTTACTGATTGTTGATTTAATAAACACAATTTTATGACTCATTCCAAAATGATCTATATACTGACAATATTTATGCTTACAATTGAGATGCTTAAAATAAATTTAAATTAATATTTTAGCAATTGCTGCCAATATACAGAATTTTCTTAAGAGCATATTCAAATAATAAAATAAATACATGTTAATTAATTATATTAATCGTTTGCAGCTATTAATTACTTTATAATTTGCTTAAAAATACCATTTTAAATTTACAATTTTATAAATGAGAATCATTGTTAGTCGAGGTACTCTGACAAAATGTAGGTTATACACTGTTTCCACAGCTCTAACCTTGTTGCACTAACTCACACAACCACATGCATAGACACACACACACACACACATCTACACACACGCATATTTCTAAGACATTGACATTCTCCTTACCCATTTTCGACAGTCAACTACTCTGCTGACATTGCATACTTTCACTAACTTGGCTCAAGTCGAGTCGTCAAAGAATTTGCATGCCAATGCAAAAGAGCGCTTAGTCATTCCCTCAGTCAGTCAGTCAGACAGACAGACAGACAGACAGTCGGACAGTTAGTCATATGTGACATTGCATGACATATAAAAGTGAGGCAGAAAATGGAAAAAAAAAGAAGAAATGGAAATAAAGGGAGCGGAACAAAACTTTACGAGTAGCAAATACACTTAAAAAGTAATAAAATATTTTATGACAGAGCACCAAATGCGAAACAAGTGCCACAAATATGATGCAACTTTGGAAATTGCTTCACTCCAAAAAATGCTATATATATATATGCAAATAAAATATTATTTTCATTTGCACAGCGATGCAGGCTAAATTGAAAACTCAGACTAGGCGAATAAGTTTGCCTCGAGAGTCCCTAGAGAAAAATATAATACAAAAAAAAAATCAAATATAATAGAACAATGTAATAAATATCAATTTAAAAATACAATATATTGCCGTTAATTGAATTAAATAATTTTTTAAATTAAATTGTCTATTTCAAATGTTGTTAAAATTATATCATTTATTGACGCCCGATAGGCCTATTTGAAGTCAAGTTCACTATTTAAGCCCCATTCTGCTATATTCTATATTCTTTAAAATTCTGTATAATGGTTTACTTAATAAAACAATAATAAATATATAATATCATAAATATTACCGTTACATAAATTGCAAACCAATACAAGCAGTTTCTGATGAGTTTTAATAAAATGCAAAAAATAATATTTAATTCGAATAGATGATGATTCTCGATTGTATATAAACCTATCTTAGTCAGAAATAATACTTGAAAGCAGCTTGGAAAATAGCTGCATATATGCAATTAAATTATAATTTTCATTTGCAAAGCGAAGCAGACAAAATTTAAAGTTTTCCTAAAGAGTCCCTTGTGACATATCAAATATTCATTAGAGTCAACACTGCATCCGAATCGTGAGTGTCCTTTACTTGATACGGTATCAACTGACACACATAACTCCATGCATTCCTGCCACATACACACACACACATTATGAGCCACTAATCCATAATCGGGCTGCTCTTGAAGATGCTGAAGGATCCTCAAGAAGTTATTTTCATCAGGCGGAGTTAAGTGGCCGCAAGCCAAAGCAGCCATCATTAAACTTATATAATATGCGTGTCACAGTGGGTGGTGCTTGATGCACCACTCCGGCTACCCCACTCCGGCTGCCCCACTCCGGCTGCCCCACTCCGGCTGCTCCACTCCGGCTGCCCCACTCCGACTGCCCCACTCCGAGTCAGAGTCCCACTCACAGCTACTATCTGACAAAACAGTTCATCAATCAAATCACTGGTTGTTAGTCAAGTAGTCATGTGATTTGATTGATTCTCGCTAAAAATCCCCATTCAAACACAAAATCACAGTCAAACTTGTCTATGATGAACGGCCTTATTTATTTAAGACTGTAATTAAGACTGCAAACTTATGGAATAAGTTTCGCTTTGATTGAATTATTATTTTTTTGTTTTCTTAAGTGCTAATTAATTTAGAGTATTTGGTTCATGGCCAGAAATTTGATCAAAAGTTTATAATTTATTCAATTGTTAGCGCAAGCAAATTTTGAATTTATTATTTACTTTAGCAAATTCCAAATTGTGGCCAGAATATTAAATGAGTGCATAAATAATTTGACAATAGCAAAAACTTTGATATATTTTGAAGCTCCATTTGATGTGCAAACTGTGAGGTGTTAAATTTATAATTATATATAGCTGGCCTTGATTAATGATTTAATAAGATGATGCTATGATTTCAAAATGGGAAATGAGGAAATGGAGAACGGAAATTAACACACAAAATAATCAAAATATCTCAAACGATGAAATCTCACAGCCAGTAATACAATTAAATAATATTATGGACATCAGGGAAAAAAAATATATATCTAAAAGTGGAAATTTTTCAAACAAAAATTCAAAGCTTTCAATTCACGAGTTTTCTTAATCCCGAAAAACTGACAATTGAGCCATTAATAAATAAATAATATAATAAATATATAAGTCTATAATAATCTACTGTTCGTGTAGCACTATGTATTATGCACAGCTGATTCAAAAAGCAACAGTGCAACTTTCCTTGAAAATAAAAATACAAAAAAGCAATGAATCGAAATTCAATTGGAACAAGATTTCTGCATCCATTTAAAATTGTAGAACTCTCTCCCAACTACTTAATTAAATTTAAGAATTTAAAAAAATGGCATATAATATATATTTATGCCTAGATTTAGATATATATTTATGCCTAGATTTCTCTTTTAAACAAGCATTTAAGTGTTATCTAAAATAAAATGTAATACAAAAATTCAATTATATTTATAAATTATTTATTTATTTATATTAATAAGAAAAATACAAGCAATATTACAATTAACTACTAACTAAATTGAAAATTTGTTGATCATAGTGCAGTTCTACTGTACGCTTGGCATCCGAGGACACCCACAGCTAGGAAGCCAGGCTGCCAGTCCAGGCACCGATTCATCCTTGTCGCTGGCATTTAGCGTCGCTGTCTTTTGCATTGTTTATCCTCAGTTAGCTGTGTAAGAGACAGTATATATATATATATATATGTGTGTGTGTGTGTGTGTGTGTGTGTGTGGCAGACTGTAGCTGAAACTGAGAGGATGACTTGGACTAAAAGTGCAGCAGTGACAAACAATGTTGCAACCGCCGCAACTGCCAGTTGCATTGATTTCGAAGATGGCATCCTAATCGATAGCAGCCAGGCTTTGACATTGGCTGGCGACAGTTACTTAAGCATATCCTTAAGCATATCCTGGCGAGACATCCATTTCTTTGTTACTGCGCCAGGCATTATAAATTATTGAAAGGAAATCGAATAACTAAGGGGCCCAAGTCCCCGGTTGGCATTTTTGGCTTACAAAGCCGTTTGGTACATCAATGAAATTGCCCAATTTGATGTTCAATCAATAAATGCTCGTGTGTCTACGTGTTGGCTGCCTCAATTTATTTGATATTCATGCAACATTAACATGGATTTTATTAGTATCATTTTTTGAAAAGGGTTGCCTGCCCAAATATTGCCCCACTTTTAACTTTACCAACTAATAAAAAACACACAACCTGCCTGTGTCCTGTGCTGTCCTCCGCCTCGTTAGACTCTCCCTCTCTCTCTCTCTCTCTCTCTCTCTGTCTCACTCTCTCTCTCTTTCTCTTTCTCAAAGGCTACTCTAACAGCTTACAACTGGCTAAGCGAATTTATATTATGCAAACCTTTTCGCTATAAAATAAAAATAAAAGCAAATTTGAAATAAAACACAACTCACAAATACTCTTCAGTCATCTTAAAAATTAATACAAAATTTTAATTAATTATATTTGCATTTATTAATTATTAATTAATTATTAATTTCCAGTCGATTACTCTGATTAGAAGCAATTTTTATTCTTGGTTTTAATATTATTAGACTAAACAATGAAATTCTCCATTTATTATATAGAAAAGTATTTTATCACAATTTAGTCCCGATTAGATCCGGAAACTTGAAAAATATTTCAAATATATTTTTAACTTAAATCTTAAAGATACAAATATCTGAGGCAAGCTACTTGCAAAAATTTGTATGCCTCGTGTTTAAAAGTATGTTTGGCATTTGCGTATTTCGAGAAAGTTTTTTTTTTCAAATTTCTCCAGCTATGTTTCCCAAGTGAGAGCAAAGTTCAAATTACTTCAAATACACTCATAGATATGCTGCTGACTCCTTTTGGTGTGCCTTCGGTTCCGGCTATCGTGTGGCAGACAGGTGAAATAAAATGCGAGCTCGGTTGCATGCCCTTTGCCACTGCTGGGCTTGTGTCAGGTGTACGTGACTGTTGCCCCCGGCTCGAATCCGAGGAGCCCAGCTGTTGGCTTGGATGTGCCCGGAATGAAAAGCAACAAATCAATATGCCTCTTTGATTGGCACTTGCTAAATTTAAGACTTAAAACTAAAGAACCCAATTTTGAGTTGCCCAAGTAATAAAGTTTTGCCTGCATATATTTTACACTGTCAAACTTCTAATTTGGTTCGGTTAGGTTAAGTTTTTTTTGGCAGGAAACTGAAAAATCACGCATCGAACCACTGAAGCCATATTTGGCTCAATTTAATGCCACATGGACTTAAGAACTGCCTACTCTTATACCCTAAAGAAATATTGCTTTGAAATTTAGAAAATTGCCAAACTCACCTTTTTGGTTAAATAATATATTCTTATCATTTCAAAATCCAGGTTGATTTTCTTGTTTTTAAAACCAGAGTTGATTTTCTTGAAATATAAAAAAAAAAAAGTGTGTAATTTTCAAGGAATTATAATTTTTATTTTAAATGCATGATTTTTATATTTTTTTCCTGACTCGAGGTTAAATCACCTATTTTAGACAATTCATCATATTGGCGACTAGCTTTGGTTGGATATCGGAGGAAGACCGCTTATATTGTAGTCCCACCTGGAGTCCACACATGCCACACATGCCCATAAGCATTTCCACATATTAACCACATTTGTATAACGAGAAAATTCGAATTTATATAACGTTGATTTAGTGTAGCACAAGCATAAGTCCAAAATAAGCCATCTTCATAAGCTTTTGGTTTTCAAAATCTGTTTAACACTTGTTTAATTTCACAAAAGTCATCGTCGACCAACCAAACGCCGCATTTCACCTGAATTAATTAAAGCTGCCTTCTAATACAGCTAAAGGGCGTTTTGTTGGCATTAAAACTGGCCCAGAGAAATGAATTGTATGGCAATAACAGCCAACAAGTGTCTCAACTTTTACTTTGAGCTTGGCGTTGATGACCCCCAGTTCCTCCTCCTACCTCCAATCTCTTCTACACAGTAAGTGCGAAACATAAACGACCCTTTTGGCCGGGCTTAAAATGTCTCACGTTTCAGCCACTTCTCTACCATAATTAGAGCCAAGAGCAATTTGAAAAACACTTGATGCTGGCAATTATAAAGTTGAACAACATTTTTCTATAGCTCTTTTCGTTCTGGCTACGGGATTTCCCCTTGCCTTCCTCACTGCTTCCGGCTGCAAGTGTAATTAATTAGTTTTCAATTTCAGTCAGCTAAATATGCATAATTTATGTGCCGGTAACTCGCTATCTCTCTTTATATATCTATCTCTATCTCTCTCTCTCTCTCTATCTCTCTCTCTCTCTCTCTATCCCTCTCTCAGCTCTCTCCAAAAAAAAACATAAGCCATCTCCAATCTACTAACGGCCAGCATCCTCACGGTCATAACTGAATTTACTAACCATTACTGAAGTTAGCTGCTTTTTACTTGTATTTCTTATTTTTTTAAGTATACCCTGTACCCATAAACCAGCTTAAGAGGCAACTTAAAATTATGCGCACGTATGTAAAACGCTAAACAAAACTAGATAAATATAAAAAAATATAGTTTACAAAATTATACCTTAAGGATTGGTAGAAGAAGAGACTTGGAAGATCAGTACGTATATAATGCGAGAATACATCGTTGTATATTCCAATTAAATCAAGACATTTTTTTATAAAAATAAAGCTTTGCTAAATAACAATGTCAAACATTTTAATATGTAAAGATTTAGATTGCTAAGCGATTGAACATTAAATAATAAAATACAAAATAATTTGTATTTTTCCATCTCAAACAGTAATAATTATGATTACAAATTCAGCAGAATCAGCAACCCCCTCGATAAACACTAAAACTGCCTGGAATTAGACGGACATATTCCAGCATAACTGCTAGTTGAGCACTTCCTACTTTTACCTACTTACCGGTTAAGGTTTGCGCGGCCAATTTGTACGCCAATTACAGTTATTTGTTTGTGTGTGCGACAATCGCAAGGACAACACGGGGCCACCAGCGAGATGCAGCTGCAATTCGCAGGTGGCCGGATAGAGGAAGGAGAGGTGAAGGGGGGAGGCTGCCACGTTGCTGCTGGCTTCCTTCTATTTCCGCAGCAAACATTTCCGTTTCGCATTGCAGCAAATTTATTGTTTCCTTTGCGGTTTTTAGCGAATAGTCCGAAGGAAAAAACCTAAAAGAATAAAAACTAAAGCATACTTTTACGGGCTGCTTGAAGTAGACAGCGTCAAAAGAATATTATTGCCACATGGCAAGTAGCAAAGGGATTAGAGAGCAATCACAATGCCACCACGAAAAAGAAGACGACAGGCGAGCGGATGTGCCGACATCTAACTCCGCCTCCGCCTCCAACTCCTCCCCCTCCTCCTAACCCATACCCACGCACTTCCGGTCGGAAATACGCATTTAGCTGCATGTAGAATTGTTACGTTTTCTTCTTCTATTTTTTCCATTTTTGTCAACAAGCAAATTATACGAGTCTTTCGCATTTTAGCCTACTTGGCTGGCTAAGAAAAATGAAAATGCCGCTGCTAATAAATCATTTCGGCAAATTCGCTGTGACTTTTGTTTACTTGTTGTCGCTGCCGTCAACTGTTCGTACTTATTTCCGTTTCCGCCAGCCTAGAACGACGAGCCAACATTTTTCTATAGCTGACCCCCCACCCCCTCGTTGGTACACTCAGAATAAAGATGGGCGAAACGAAATTATTATTTGATCAATTTTAATATCCGTTAAATATGGGAGGAATGGCAAAATTAAATTGTGCAGAATTAAATCCGAGCCCATAAAGTATATATAAGCCTGATCAACAAGAACTGCCGAAACGATTTAGCCATGTATGTGAAAGCAGGCTAGTCTTTAATATTTATTAAATGTTAGTGTATTATTTATTATTTTAAATGATTTGAAAAAAAAATATAATGCAAAAATAAAATATGTGTCTAGAAAATTCCAACTCGTATTCTTCTCTGTCTTGTTGCACTCCAGAAATATGTTAACGTTTTTTCTGCAAGTGTATATATTTGCAAAGCAGTATTTTCTGCGCCGTCATTTCAACGGGCATAATTAATTACCAGAGCGGCGCGCGCGTTTCCCAGCGGCTTCGGCCATGATGTCCTTGCGTGTGCCTCATGCGGCACAAACGGCAAAAGGGAAATGGCAACAAACGGTGCCTAGGTGCCTCAACCTAACCTCAATGCCTCACTTGACAATCAGAGTGCGGTGGGTTGCGGAAAGCGGGTGTGATATAGTGTGTGTGTGGTGGTGTGGGGGAGGGAGGGGGGGCGATTGTGGCACACGGAAATGGGGCCCGGACTCAGGTGCGGCAGTTTTGCTGACAGCTGCTTGCGAGTTGAGTGGCAGAGAATATGAAATACTGTACGGTAATTGGATGCCTTTAATTATATGAATTTATGCTAAAAGGGGGCGGCGATGGGGCGTGGCAAGCCTTACCAGCATTATTGTTATTGTCGTTGTTGATGTTGATGTTTCTGCTTGTGTCGCTTTGCTGATCGAAAAGTTGATTAAATGCAAGCAAATCGCATTAAAATTCTTACAAATTAACTCTCATTAGAATAATAATGACTGTTTTTTAGCAGCAACAAATCGTGTCTCGAAATTTCGACAGAGATCTTGTAATAAATTATTCTGGTAGCATACAAAATTCTATTATGAACATAATTTGTGTGCAGATGTGAAAATGTGATTTTTATGTAACCAACTTAGCTTTGAGTTTTGTTTAAACGAAGTTATAATTTTTTCAAAACTTAACAATATCCATGTTTTTTGACTTAGACTAAAACTGTCATAAAAGCTCATTTCTTTAGTTTGATGCTTTTACATAAATTATTTGAAGTTTCTATCTGGGAATTTTAGTTTTGCATTTTTCATGTTGAAAGTTAAAGTTCAAACTTTAACAAGATACTTTACAACTGGGATATAAAATAACATATGTTTATTTTTAATGCTGCTCAAGGAAATCTAAATATATATTCACTACAGTCAGGAAGGACGGGTACCCATAATCAGGAGAGACCTCATCGAGACTGTCATCGAGTTCTTTGATGGATTGCCCGTTAATCACTCACTAAATCATTCCACTTAGAAAACCCACTCCTAGAAATATCCAATCCTGTCCGGATGTAATTATTTATTGGAGTTTTCTCAGAGTGCTTTTTACTAATTAGCCAATCCACTGGGCTTGCTACATATAGAACTTATGTTTCCTTGGATTCTTAAGTATATCAAGGTATAATGCATAATGCTCCAGTCGATATAGTTTCACCTACAGGTAAATCTAGAACTCATTTATTAGATATAACCACATTTTAGATTTGCTAATAGTAGTTTGTTTAATAGGAAAATAAATAAATTTGGTTAACAAATTCGGTGTTACTTATCAGAACTAAGTAACAATTTTATAATCGATAAAATAAAATAAACCTGATCTGCCTATGGTAACTTAGAATTTATAGTCCAAAATTAATCTAGCATTTATAGTCTCATTAGGCGCTGATTCCATTTTATTGCCTTTGGAATATGCAAACAAATAAATTGAATATAATTGACTTAATTTGTTGCTTGTTTTACATTTATTTCGTTCATTGAATTTACAAAAAAATACACAAAATATCAACTAATATTCTATTGGATTATGCACAATTTAAAACTGCATTGGTTGTTATGCAACTTTTATAATTCTTTTTTTGTTGGAATATTTATTTATTCAAATTGGTTTTTGATAATTTTCTGTTGAAAATCCATTTAAGCAAACTAGTTTTCCATTTCAAAATAAATAAAATTCTTATTAAATAAACCAATTGCGTAAACGTATTTACCTATATTTTTTTGATTTATGAATATATGGGTTATCTTGCACACACACACACATACACACACGCAAGAGAGCTTAATTATGTTAATTATTCCAACATAAAATTGAATCATTAAATTTTAAAAATATTCCGCAAATAACTCAAATCAAATGTTTAGCGCAAAACGAGGTAGCAATTAATTAACTCAGCGAATGAAGTGGCAAGAGTGCAAAAGGGGGTCTATGAAGGGGTGGGTTGGGGAATAGGGGTTGGAGGTTCATGTCTCTGTTTTAAATCCCAAACGTGCACAAAAATGCATGGCAAACGAGGAGAGAAAACCTGGACTAAAATATGCGTGAAATGCAAACAAGCTGATGGCGCTATTTTGGGGCGGTGTGTGTGGTTGTGTGGATGCGTGGGTGTGTGTGTGTCTGTGTGGTGTGTGTGCTGTGGCATAAACCCATTTACAGGTGTTTGCCCAGAGTCAACAGGAGTCAGTGTCGTCGTCGATGCAAACGCAGCCAGTCGTAAAACATTTGTCACATTTACATTAAGAGCAACGCAGTGGCTAAAGCCGCTTTTGTGGTTCCTCTATGGGTATATACTATACACCACCCTCAGCTGGCCACTGCACCACCTTCCACCACTTTCCCATTGCATTCCCTTGCCATGAAATTTATGTGCACAGTGCACTTGCCAATTAATTCTTATCTCAGCAGCCAAGCCGGTTTCGCTTTCTCGCCGACTGCATAAATCAATGTGCCCAAGGTGATAATTCATCCACAACTGAGTCAACTGACTCAACTGAGGCACTGCTCCACTTATTCCTTTTCCACATACATACACACACACCTACACACGAGCACACACACACCCACACACACACACACATACACACACACACACACAAAGGGAAAACAGCAATAACCTCGATGTTCTAGAACCAAGATTGTCAAGTCATGCGGCCACAACTGCAGCTCACTCAATTTCATGGTGTCAAATGTGCAACACACGCCTACACTGAGAGAAACCATTGCGAATGCTCCAAGGTAGTGAGAGCGCTTATCTAGGAAATTTTCTGAACACAGCTGATAAATCTTTGTATGTTAATTTAAGGCATAATTGCATCTTCTAATACTATTGGAAATCGATTTATATCGATATTCGAGAATCATTTAAAGTTATCGATTAAGCAAGAAAAAATAATTATCTTACACATACCTTAAATGAAATACGCCTATAGACCGGAACTAATATATCTATATCTACATCGATAACTATATCAATATATATATCTTTATCAATATATATTTGTATATCTATTTATAAATCTCTATATCAATATGTACATCTGTCTACATCTATTAAAATATCTTAATAAATCTATATCAATGATTTTCTCACCGTGTAATCGACTAAATTTTAAGGCTGGTTGCCAAATCACCGCATATGACACTAATTTAAGACCACATTTTTCTCTCAGTGTACTCGACTCGAGTCCCACATTAAAGTAGATTTTCAGGCAGGAAAATATCCTTCTGCTGTACAACATCTTTTTTGTAGCATGGTCACACTGGTCACCCAGCGGCATCCAATTGAATTGCACTTGCAATAATGACTAGCTCGACGACAAATTTAACGGTTGGGGGTGTGGAGTGTGGAGGATGCGGAGTGGTGGATGTTAGCCTAATTGAAAATTGTTGTTCGTAGAAAGCGCCAAAAGCAATCAGCTAGCTGGGCTTGCTTGATATTTATAAATGAAACTACGTCACGCCAGATAACAATCTGATGTTGGTTATTCAGTTGCCTTTTTCTCTATTAAAGTTAACATTAAGATCTAAAAAAAAAAAAAAACTCAATTTAGCTTTCTCAAGTTTATGTTGCCTTGAAGCTGGAAGACATTTTGTAAACAAGTACAAATTGCAGTTGTCACTAAAACTTAAGCTGGTCGACTGGTCTATTCCAACATATTATTATAAAAATATATAATTTTTCCCTCCCCAAAAAAATATGTTTCAGATTTTGTAATAGGTGTGTAAAATTGTGTACAAATATTTCAATTTTCATATTTCTGATTTTTTATTTTCATTTACATCCAGCTGCGCCATAAATCTCAATAAATGCCAGAAGAGGATATTGTTTTGCCTCCCCACGCATCAAGTCACAAAAAAAACAAAATCGAGTACAAAAAAATTGTTAATACAAAATACGCTCAATCTGTAAACTTGGCTAACTTCAGTTATTATAAACACTAAGTTAATTTGATAACTTTACTTAATTTTCTGTACAACTTCCTTTAACTAAAATGGCGCATACGTTCAAATGAAAGTTCTGATTCAAGAGGATGCCACAGGAAAACATTCAAAATAAAAGATTGATTAAAGGCATGCAACAGTGCAACTGTGCCCCAGTGTCCAGTGTCAATTCGCATTGGCAGTAATTTCCTGCCAGGTGTGCGATCAAAAGCAGAATGCAATTTCCGATTAAATGCGATTGTACTTTTTTTTACCTTGTGCATGTGTTCAGATTTAACTGAAGAGAAATTGAAGGATACCTGTGTGTGTGTGTGTGAGTGTGTGGGTTTGTAGCAAGGCTGACAAAGTAAGAGCACAACAAAGCTGAAGGTCCTGGCCAACTGACCGCAGCTTGCCAGAAAGGACCACCACAGCAAGGTGTGAAGAATTTTACATTGCACATTTTTTAGCGGCCTGAATAAAATGAGATTTAAGTTTATTTTAGTTATACTTCTGACTTAGTTTAATGCACGGAGCAAAATTTAAGCTTTAGCAAACTTTATTTAAATTCAGATAAGCTAAGAAGCTCTAAACAAATCCTATACCCAATAAAGAAATATCTGTTGCTTATATCGGTTTCAAATTTAATGTTTTTAGTTGATCAAAAATGCTATATTATAACTTATATCATAAAAATGCTTATCTTGTTTCTATGAGAGAGCGATTTTTATCGATATTCCAAGGGGTGCGGTTATCGGTTATCGGAATTAAATTAACTTCATCTACGACATTTTCGCATTTTCAGTTGGATTCAAATAACAAGATAATCAGTACTTTTCTTACCCTCAACCTATTAATTGTTAATTACGTTTATTGCTCATGTGTTTATTTTTTTACAATGTGATTGGGATGATTCCATTAAATTTATAATTTTAATTTCCTTCCTTACTTGCAGAGAAATGTTCTGTATCGGTTACAGCCGTTAGAATCCAGCCAACCTGATTTTAGGTTATCAAATTCATAAAATAGATAACTACTGATGATCTTCATAGATTTTTCAAGATCTTAGAGACTAACATTTAATATTATTATTAAAAATAATAAAAATAAAAATAATTAAAATATATATACATATGTATATATACATATATATAGAAAGACAAGCACGTTCCAAGAGTACATCCAAAAATATTAAAAAAAATATATTTAAAATTAGCATATAAGACCATACAAAAAAGAAACACACATTAAAAATATAATATTTCCTTAAAAAAAATCTTTATTTAATTTCAGTCTGATTGCTTGTAAAGAAATGGTCCTACTTTGACATCTAGCAAACATCACATTCTGATTTCGATTGCAGCACACGACGAGCTTTGTTATTTCGGAACAATAAAAATCACATTTAAATATATATATATATACATATATATACATATACATATGTCTATATACATATGTACAATTTGCACACAATTTTAATTTACACATTTGTTGCGTTTGGTTTGCGTTTATTTCAAATGCAAACTCAAAAAAAGGATTCGCAGTGCATGTGACGACGCCAGTGTGACCAGTCCGCTGAACAGCCCACGGATTCAATGAAAGCCTTGCCGGCAGCACAATTGAGTAAAATGGGTTTGGCATCAGCATCCGGACACATATAGAATTGATTGGGATCGATGCTGGCCCACGGCTGCTGCTCCTCCCGGCTGCAGCTGCGGGTCAGCTGGGTGCCATTGGGCCGACAAGCGGGCCATTGGTCGTAGGGCAGGCAACCGAGATGGCCAAGACCATTGAAAAATCCACGACCCTGTGGGCAATGCAGCTGCAATGGGCGTTGATCCAGCGTGTTGCACACGTAGAATATGTTGGGATTGGGATCGCCCCACATGTTCGTGGCATGTTTGCATGTTGCATTCGTGGCCACAACGGATGCGTGTGCAACAAACTGCATCAGCACCAGCTGCAGCAGCAGCACCATCATCATGAGTCTCAAATCCAGCTTTATATCGAGTCGCCTTCGCATTGGCATCGTTGCATGCCACACATTTCTCATAAATAATTTCATCAGCACAAATTTTATTGACACAGCACGAATTCCCCTTATTCCTGTGCCTCTTTATGACTTTCCTGTTTATTTTTATTACTTTTACCACTCTATATATATATATATATATATATATAAATATGTTTATATATATGAGTGTGCTACGTTTTTACTGTGGCACCACAAAAGCGTTGACTGAATGATATGGCGCCATTGTCATTCATTTTTATACTCATTGCACTCTTTTTGTTTTTATCGAAATGTTTTATTTATCATTCCCTCCCTTCCCAGGGGGGAATTCTCACAGTTCTGAAGAGTTTTTGGTGACGCTTTTGTTATGGATGCTCTCAGCATATATTTGTTTTGGGAAAAAGCTGTCTGATTAGATAGTGCAACCAGAGTGAAAAAATTGCTCGTTTATCTACTTCAAGTACTTATTTATTTCCAAATTTTCTACACAACTAATTCTTCTAAACAAAAAAATATTTCTTCAAAAATTGTTCATTGTTCGGTGGCCTCTTTTTATAACTTTGGTATGTTTTTCGCAGCTCCAATAGTGCTCTAATAAAACCTGAAGCGGAGCCGAAAATCCTGGCAGGTAGTGCTCCTAAACTTTAGCAGTATCTAAAAAAAATTAATTGATAGCTTTCACTTTAATAAATAAATAAACACAATCTTTACACGATTACACTAATAATTTACTTTTATTTAGCTTTATCTAGCAATACTCGTCTATGGCTTCTAATTACATTTTATCAATTTCGTTTTAAAATGTCTATTAAATTGTTACAATTATTTTACATTTATTTTAAGCAATATCTGTAACATTTACTTGATAGCTTTTACTTTAAAAAATAAATAAATACAATCTTTACAAAATTACACTAATAATTTACTTTTATATAGCAATACTCGTCTATGATTTCTAATTACATTTTATCAATTTCGTTTAAAAATATCTAATAAATTATAGTAGTTATTTTAAATTTATTATTAGCATAATTTTCTTATATATTATCTCCGCCATTAAGTAACACTTACCCCAAGCATTTTATATTTTCCGCTTCCAGTGATGTCAATGAATTTTAATCAATTTGCGTCAATAAACGATTAAATGCCTAATTTACTTTGTGAGTCACAGTTTTTCAAAATCGAATCAGTGACTACCAAAAGAGACGCAAACCAAGAAAAGAAAATATGTGGACACAAACAGAAAGGTGACAAGTGAGTTATCAATTAGATAGATAGATAGATAGATAGATAGCACAACACTAATTGCCTTTCAAATGAGGCTAAATTGGAAATTATTGCTGCAGGGCAATCAGACAAAATTTAATTACAAACTTCAAGCAACGTGACAAGAGCTCTTTCTCTCTCTCTCTCTCTCTCTCACTGTCTCTTTCTCTCTGTATGTCTCTCTGTGACTCGCTTTTCTCTCAGTGGCTTAGAAGATGTTCAGGTGCAGCTGCTGCCAAAAGTTCTAATTGATTTCGCTTACAGCTAAGATTTCCAGCTTGAGAGCACCATCGAAACCCAGCTGCAGACTTGCTTTGTAGGCCATATAAGCTGGCAAAAGTTCAGCAGCCTCAGCAGCTCTGAGCTTCTTCTTTGTTGTTCAGCCACGTTGTCAATGGGAAAGTTCCTTGGCAGATGCCTCCATTTTTCAAGGAGTCTATTTTGCCAAGTTTAAATAGGAAAAAGTTCGAGCAGCAAAAGTTGACAACATAATCGACATAAATTCCAATAGGCATGTGGCCGCATATTCGATTAAAACTTTATTTACACACACACACACACACACACACACGCACATACACACACGCACACACAGCTGGGGTTTTTCCATTTCTCAAATTAAATGAATTTCCAGGTAAATGCGTAGAAGAATAAGGGCTTTTTATATTAGCAATTTCCGTAATTCCATCTGTCCGCTAGAAAGAATCGATAACATCGATAAGTGCAAATCGATAAAACCATCTTAATTTATTATTATTTATGAGTGAGTACAGGGTAAATGCAAGCCGAGTACAGACTTATTTGTTTTTCTCAGGAATTTGCCAAGGCACTTAAGCTGATAGCTGACAAAAAAAAAATAAGAACAATAAAAAATACATTTATCTATCTATTTATTATTATCTCATAAGGAAATTAGGCCCAAAAAAAATACTTATCTGTCTATATATGTGCGTCAGATAAGCGAAATCAAAAGAAGAACCATACTTGATGGCATTGTCAAAACAACCAATTGAGAATGAGATACCAACTTGGGTCCAGATAAGTCGCGTGATTAGGGTTATAAATTCTGTGGCATTGCCTAGAAATCAATTTAGTCGATTTTAAAGTGTACAAAACGAAAGAAGTGAAAAAGTGAAGTTCAATATGCCCAAAGGTGAACTTAAAGCTCAAAGTGATCAAATATTTTATATAATATAATATATAATATATTTTAAAATTCGAACTGGAAACATGAATACTAAAAATATGAAATAAATTTAATAAAATATTACAAAATGGATAGAAAAAAACAACAACAATGATAAACAGAAAGGAGACAAAAATGATAATGATTCAAAAATTATAATGTAAAATTTATTTTGCTGCTCAATAAGCAAAAATTCATTTAAATTACGTCAATTTTTTTTTTAATTATCTTGACCAACTCTCACTGCTTTACTTACTTTTCTATCTAAAACCCTAAATCGACAAATCGCAATATATGAAAATTTCTTACAAACATTTACAACATCTGTGTATTTTTAGTGAGAAATACTTTGAGGGACTTAAAAAATATATGAAAATAAAATGTTTTACAAAACTATTTACAGCTATTCTGGTACTTCTGGGCCTACTGGCGCTCAGCATGCCAGTCACAATATATGCAGATGATGAGGTAACCACAGATGCGATAGATCTAACCACTGTTGATTCAACCACTCCGGCAATTGGTACCACTGAGGCAGCGAAGTGCTTGTATCCAACGATGCGATGGGCCGCTGAGAATCCGAGACAATACTACATGTGTCTTAATAATGAGCCCAAAATCAGGACGTGCACAGAAAGTCGCTATTTTGTGAAAAATGCCACCGTTGCTGGTTGCATTCCCCCCGCCTTAATGAATCCAAGCTGTGTCAACTTGGACATCGTAGTGGGTCCGTGCGAGGGCATCAATCTAAAGCAGCCGCAAGCCAGCACAATCCTAACCAATTTTTGGCTCTGCACGGAACCCGGTGCAGATCCGGTGGAATTGACCTGTTTGGATGACAAGGGGTTTGTCAAACGGGATGGCTATTTGGGCTGTTTCGATTGGTCCTTTTGGAGAGAATTGCGCTCGTGCAATTAACACCTATCTGCATCTGGCAGCATTTTAATTATGTTCCACATTTTTGTTGAAAGTGCCTTTATCATGATTCAAAATAAATATATATTAATGAATTCAATGGAAATTCATTTAAAATTGATTACAAAGTAATTAACCCACATATATCTTATCTATATTCCACGCATTTTTGATAACGCACCCAAAAATCAATGGTCTTCCAAATCCGCAATATCCCCACACACACAAACACACAAACACACAACAATTTGACAATTGCTTGAAAATGAAATGTTTTTGCCAAGAAATTGTACAGCTGCCAACTCAAGCGCAAATATGCTGTGTGCTGAGTGTGTGTGTGTGTGTGGTGTTGTGTGTGTGTGTGTGTGTGTGTGTGCGGGTGTGTGTGTGTATTTGTGCTAGATAATAGCAGAAAACCAGAGAGCGCACAGATTAATATCAATAGCAGGTCGAAGTTCACACACCCTTGCGGAATAGAATTCCATTCACTTCAAACCAAGAATATGTTGTTGATTTAAATAAGAGTAGGAAATTAAAATCGAATCGAATTTTGTTTCCGATTCCGCATCTAGTTCTGAGTTTGAATGGATTATTTGTCCTAAACTGTTCCGGCATCGATTGGATTTCCTGGCTCTGAGTTTTATCGTTACCAAGTTACAAAGTTTAAATGCAGACACAAATCTTTAATCAAGCAAATATATTTTTAGCTTAAGTCAGTGAACAATCTTAAATTAAATTTATTTTCTTCTTGCTTTAAATTTTCAAAAACATTTTCAAGATTTCTGATCTCAATTTGATGCAATTTAAATCGAAAACAAAAAATTTCTGCTTAAGATTCGCAATTTTCTTTCATGAATACTTTTGATTTTTTATCGATAACATTTTTAGTTAGTGTTGCATAAAGCAAGACAAAGCGAAGCAGCTCTCTGCAAGAGTATTAAACGGAAGAAAAGAATTGTCACCACACATTTGGTGCACAAAAAAGCAACACGAAATGGCAAATTGCTGGACACGATGAGAATAAAGGAAAGCGTCTAACCTGACTTGGCCAGCACACAGGAAAAGTACAAATATATAGATATATAAAATAAAATGTGTCTTGTGTCAACTGCCAGTGAGTTCAAAATCAGTTTAAAGTTCGTCGCCACTTTTTTTTCCCCTGATAAAATAAAAACGAGATAATGTCTGTTGCTTGTTAGACTTATTTTTATATTATTGAAAAACAAAAAAAGGAACTGGGTTTCAAACCGAAACGAATTTAAGTTCAGATTAAGATTCGGGTACCTAACGTATATAAATTCTGATTCAGGTATTTTCCAAACTGTCTTACGGTAATCGAATGTTGCGAAATATTTTAACATCTCTCCAAAGAATAAATGCCATTCAGCTTATGCAATAT
This sequence comes from Drosophila infuscata, assembly GCA_035042205.1. Taxonomy (NCBI): domain Eukaryota; kingdom Metazoa; phylum Arthropoda; class Insecta; order Diptera; family Drosophilidae; genus Drosophila; species Drosophila infuscata. The sequence goes on from JAWNLR010000089.1 coordinate 127,384, forward strand.
TCAGTAAATTAAAGCGAAATGCTGACTTTATGGAATTTATTCGCATGGCGTGAATCATACTCTAATTAAGCTCCTATCTGCTGCTATCATAGACGAAATTAATTTTCTGAAAATGATTTGATGATAATTAAAAAAAAAAAATGAATATGCTTATCTCAACTATTTTTCGTTTCTGCTTAAAGTTTCAAAAGAAAGATCAATTTTTAAACGTGACTTTATCAGAATTAAAAAAAATAAACGAATCTGATCTTTTATTATTTTGCAATGCTTTTTAACGAGGCATTTAAAGCTTTAATGTGCTTTAATGTGCTTTAAAGCTCTTTTCAGCTTATAATACCATTTTCTGCCATTCTGTTTTCGCTGCATTTTAAAATTAATTTAGCTTTGTCACACACTATAATGACTTTATGAGCTAATATATAGTCATTAACTTTAACATCACTTTCGCTCTGCTTGCTATCATTAAACTAAATATTCAGCAGGGGAAGTGTTTTCTTTTGTCACACATGACATTTGTGCTGCATTGTGTGTGCTTCTAGCACCACTATTTCTCTCCGAGGCACTCAGGGATAGTTACGCATTTAGTCACGCAGTGCCGGACACAAGGATAATTCAACCGAGCGCTAAATGCTGTCTGCATGCGACTCTATTGCCTAGGTAATAAATGTCTGAGTGCGATACAGTTCAAAGCACATACACTCGCACACTCACACTCACATACACACACTCACACATACGCAACAAGCACACATTGGTGGAGTGTCAGTGACACGAAACTGCTGCAAACGAGCAGCAACAATGAATGCGACACAGAAACCCCCAAATGAGTTAGTCAGGAAATTGCATTATTTGTCTTTGCCTGTTGTTGCGGACACAAATGCTTCGCTATGCAGGACAGCCCATTCCCTTACCTACAATTCAACACTCAGAAAAAATCATCGTACTAAACTCATTCCTAAATCAAATTTCTTCTATTTAGCTTGAAATTTTTGGCGAGACATCCAAATTCAATTTTAAATACCTTTTTCCATTTGTAAGCTCTTAAATTTAGTGCAACATTAGATTCTTAATTAAAGTATGAAACTTCCTAAATCAAACATTAAAATTTGTTTTAAGTACTTATTTAGTGTATTTGAGTGGTTAAAATAAAAACTAAAAAATACACTTAAAGCCAAACAAGTGTCCAAACTTATAATTTATAGATAAAATTAAAGAATACCCAAATGAATTTAGATATTCTGCAAATGTTTCTGAATGCAATGAATATCTGACTTTTAATATAAAAAAAAAAAACCAGAGTTTTTGCCGAGTGTAATTTTCAAATAACTATCCCTCTTATACCCTAAACCCATAAAAAAAATGGATAAAAAGAGTATAATAGTGTGAGCAAAGTATGAAACAAGCTGAAGTAAGCATATAAATATTCTTGACAAGGATCAGGTCGCTCTATATGAACAAGCTGATTTCCGAAACAATGGGAACTATAGACCTCTCGTTTAAATTTTACTTCATTTTATCGATAACTACACAAGTCTCGCAAATATTGATGAAAATCGACTTTCGATAAGAACAAAACACACAATTTTAGGGATATAGTTTTCTAATTAGCCTAAACGTATTTTTATGTTGATCAAACCAATTTCCGAAAGTATCTGCAAGTCGAGCTCTCTCGAGTAGAGAATTCTAACTTGTTGTAGCCACTTTCAAATGGCGTTTGGCTATCTCCATTGCGACACTGTTCTGTCACACATGCGAGTTTCCACAAAATGCTCCTCCAAGTCACTGCAATTTTTCTGCTCCATTTCTGTCCACTGCTCTGCCTCTTTCTGCTGCTGCTGTTGCTGCTGCTGTTGCCTTTTGCTGCCTGGTCTTGCCTCTTGCTGTTGCATTTTAATTGCTTGCCTTGGTGTGCAGCTTGGGCCATTAATCCTGCACAACTTGTGCACTGAAATTACGAAAAAAGGATTTTTAAAGTCACAATTGTCGTATGTTATCAACACACACAACACGTACAACAGCCCACACACACACACACACAGACAATTGTCTACGAATAGAGATGGAAGCGTGTCAATTGTATTTTAGAAGGAAAAAAAACACAAATTTAAAACAAGTAAAAATGGGCTAAAATTGTTTAATATTATTTGCATATTATTTTTTTTTATTTTTTTGTGTTTTTCTTACAACAAATTTAAGATCGCTTTTCTACAACTTATTGATTTCGGCTCATGTTTCGTGACACGAACTCAATGTCAACTCAAGTTGCCGCATGCAGCAGCTAGTGTTTTGTGTCGCCACGTCCAGAACTTGGCCTGTAGTTAAGGGCCAACATGAAGCTGTCGCAGCGGTGCTCAGATTTAATTGAGTTTGCAATTGTTTTGTGGCCGGCTTGGGTCAGGTCGAGTCGAGTCGAGAGAGCGCTCGAGAGTTTTGCAAGTTATGCATTTGAATGGGCAATTCTGTGGAACTCTGGAAGTCAACTGACGGACTCTGGTCAGTCGCATCACTTTCGTACACCTTTAATCACAAGTAGCCACAAACTCGGGGCGTATACGCAATGCGCACAAAAGTATGCAACAATATTTTGCAGTTCTTTTTTAGTATATTTCCTCTTGTCCCTTGGAGTTGTTTTTACTTCCAGCACTTCCTGTCGAATAGTCATAATTGGCATTTTTTTGCGACATTCAAGTTAAGCGCCACAAAAACCACCACTTGCCACCCCAACCCCCAACCAGTCCCCATCCAATCCCCCCGGAAGTTTCGCTCATTGGGTGCCCGCTCGTTGGGTGATTTTTCAGCTTGCGCATTCTTTGGCTTGGGCTTGGGCTCTGGCTGGCTGGCTGTTAAGTTGGCTTAAACTTTTCCACTTGAATGGCAACGGAAGGTTTTATGTGGCCCCTTGTTGCTGCCACATTGTGTTCTTGCAGCGGCGCATGAAAGTATGCAGCATAAAAATTGCTGTGCCCTGCAACAAATAAATATTTGACAGACACTGAAATTTAAATTACTAAACTAGTACTTTTTTGGCATTTAATTTAGGCACAATTTTAGTTGTTTGAAATTTCTAAATATGTGTGAAATTTAAATGTAAACAAAACTAATTAAAAGCAAGTAAAGTTTGTTTTTCATATAACAGTTGTTGTACTGAGTCGTTTCTCTGAGTGCAGTCACTCCCCGTGTGGGCTAGGCGCCTTGCATTTGTATTTTATGGCGCCGTGGAATTTATATTTGCACTTAACAACAACAAGAACAACAACAGTTGCAACAAAGTTTGCTTGGCTTATTTTTCGGTTACAAATCAAATCCAAAATCGCATTAAAATTGCATGCAACAAACAGTAAAAGAAAAAATGTAAACCGCTGCCACAAAATCGCGCTGGAAGCCAGAAGCCAGCGAGGCACACAAAATATATACATTTTTTTTCTGGAGGTGTTGCAAGCACCACAAGTTACATAAGCCAACCACTCCACTCCACCCCTCCCCCATCCTGTTTGTCGGGGCATTTTACTGTAGCTATTTTGCCATTTCAATTGAATGTTCGTGAGACGAAATCACTTCAACGCCTTCGATTTCAATTTCCGCCGAATTTCCAATTTGAATTTCGTTATTGCATTTTGCATTGTTTTGTTCACTGTCGTATTTGTATATGTATTTGTTTATGTATTTGTCTATGTATTTGTCTATGTATTTGTACTTTACTGGCACTCTGCTCCCAGATATGAAGCCCGTTGATTTTCAGGTGTAATCATTTCTGGGCTACCATCTGTGACCCAAATCTTTGGCATTTTTACTATGCCAACCAACATAAATAGTTGATAACAAACAAATAAATAAATGATAAAACTCTGCTTTATATTTTGCTTATTTTTGTACATAGTGCGAGAATTTCAAGAAATTTAGTTCAATTAAATTTTCTTTATTTATTTATTATTTTATTCGAGACCGTTCTCTGCACAAGTTGGATTTATTTGGGCTCCGTCTGATAAATGATATGTAGCTCTTGGTATTTTTCGAAGAAAGTATTTTATTTTTAAAAATAATTTTGTATTCATGTAAACTTTTAAAGATTTTTTAAAAATTCAACTACAAAATAGTAATGATATTTATCGTTATTTTCCTTGCTCAGTGCAGAGCTTATTGTTATTTAAGGCACTAGTCTGATTTATTAAAGTTTAAATTATAATATTAAGAATATATACTAATTAAATATAGACTTGATTTGATTTTTTGAAGAAGTTTCAATAATGCCAGCGTCTCCTGGTAATCATTAAAAAAATCAACAAAAAAAAACTGTTGCAGACTATGATAAGTGTATGGCAGGATGATAATATATATATTATATCCTAGTTGATTTACCCTCATTCAAGATTTACCATGGCGTAGTTCTATATGCTTATAAATTGGGTAAAAAATAAATTAATTAAAATTATTGTCTGAAAATTGTTTTTTTTTTATAATAGCCAAAATAATAAAAAACATAATAAATAATGAGTACCAACTAATTTACTTCTCTAATACGTTACAGACTTATTCAGAAAATTATAATACCCACTCTCGAGTCAAGGGAGTGTTCAGGGACTGCTGAATTTCGTAATTTTCTCACAAATTTTAACTTAAGCCACTTTGCATTGGAGCTATCCTTGATCCTGCCTACACCCTATCTACACACTGCCTACACCCTGCCTACACACTTGTCTGTAGTTATAGAGCATAAGTCCGATTCCTGACACTTTATAATCTAACAGCTTGCGAAACTTTCACGTCTGACTTAAATCCCAACACTCTGACAGATTTGTATAATTTGTAGTCAGTTTTGTGTCATCTCTTTGCTCTGTTATCTTTTGCCACCTACTTGTGTGCCTGCAGCTGCACCCTCCCTTTCGTCTTCCTCTTTCTTTTTTTCTTTTGCCAACTTTCCAATTGGACACGCACTTGGCATATCTTTGTTGCAGAGCTGCTCATTTTGCATATTTTGAATTTTTCTTCTGCATTTTCACTGCATACCTTGAGGCCGTTCCCATTTTAATAGCGGGCCTTAAAACGATTACGGGCCAACTTTGTGCAACGGCACGTTGCATACATATTTTGGTGTATGTTTGTGTGCATTTGTTCAACTTACACTCCGATAAACAAAAGGAGTTAGACTAGTCGAGATAGTTTTAGAGAAAAAAAAATTCAAATATATATAAGCAACAAACACAATTAAAATATTTTTCAAAGAAGTTAAGTTATTATTTGTATACATAGTAATCTTGTTGATATTAATATATTCAATACAAAAATTAGTTGATTACCAAATCTGTATTCTCTATTCAGACTTAATGGCAATCTTTCACATTTTTAATGGAAATTAATTTTATACTCAAAACAATTAAAAACTTATTAAAATCCTAATAGGAAAATATGTTTTTTTAACCCTTGAATAGATTGCTTAATGTTTCAATTATAATTGTAATATATATATAAAAAAAAGTATATATAATTTTCAGCATGCATCTGTTTACCCCAAGCCAAATTATATTTAAAATTCAAACAGCAAATTGGATTTCGAATTCACTTATATTTCAATTCAGTACAACCTCTTTCTTTGAGTGTACCACGTATCAGCGACTGCAAGTGAAACAATCTGCTGCCACGCCCACTTCCAAAGGGGGGCTGGCCCGTGTTCCACTTTGTGTCTGTGATTTGTTGTCTTGTCTCCGACGTCAGTTTGAGGAAATTCATGTCCTGACTGACTGAAGCAGTTCCAAAGCTTGTCGTTGGTATTGTTCCAGTTGTTGTTGCATTTGTTGTGGTGATGAGGCATCAATAACGCATTTGTATAACATATCGTAGTCAATGGCAGACACGTGTCTAAGTATCTGGTTTGCTGTCCCAGCCCTGGTAACTCTATCTGTACCTATATCTGTATCTAAGTTTGAGTCTGAGTCGAGCCTAAGCTCGCTTGCATGTCATTGAAATGGTATCCTGCCGTAACCGATTGCTGTTTACCTTGATTTACATAAGCACAAACACACACACACACACACACACACACACACACACACACACACACACACACACACACACTCACACACACACAGGTGAAGGTGCAACCGCAGAGCAAAAGCAAACCAAGTTGGTTAGCAGCAAAGGAACAAACAGCAAAGCTCTGGTCGAGATTGCCCGTCTCGGAGATGACCGCAACTCAGCTGTTAACTGAATCGTCTGAAAAACAGATTCCACTTTTGCATGTTAAAATTTAAAAATGTAGTCCTCTATTTTTGGGATTGATATGAAGACTATAACTTTCTTGTTAGTTATCTGATCTTGATGAGGATTTGATAGTTGCTTAATAATATGCAAATGTTTAATTAACATTCAATTGAAATTTTATATCCTTAATGTTTAATTAACATTCAATTGAAATTTTATATCCTTAAATGTGTGGCTTTTGTTGATAACGACAATCGATTTTTATCGATGATTTCAAAAATGATCTGCATGTGGTATTTAAGTACTTATAGTTTACATCTAAAATCTCCTTCTCTTTGAGACTCTAAGATCGGTTTGCTTATATAGGATAAGTTTTTTATGCTGATCTAGTATATATGTATATAACTTATTCATTATTTGTTGTCAACTTCATTATTTGTTAAGCGTTTTTTAATTCCCATATAAGTTTTATTTAATTCATATATTTGTTATTTATTTTTATTTTCAATAAGTTTTCCAAAAATCTTCATATTTGAAAAATGATAAAATATTTATGTGCGTATTTATCAGATATTCAATTTTAAAAAACAAATGAATACAATTCAATATTTGTACATCATTTCTATTTCCATTTTTCTTAAATTTTAATATTTTCCTTATTTTTTATTTTTATTCCATTTCGATAATATCGTTTTTTATATTCACATATTCATATTGTAACTTCTATTTGCAATTCCTTATTACTGTAACTAAGTAGCTAACTCTGAATTCTAAACACGAACACATCGTGTTTGCTCGTGTCACGTTGACAACTCTGGCAAGGAGCAAAGAGAAAGGATACGAGAATATACTTAAGCATGCACTTAGTCCTTTCGCCTTGCGCCTTTCCCTTCGGTTCGTGTCGATGTCGACATCGATGTCTGTGCAGGGGCGTGAATAAGCACGTGTGCCAACATACACACACATGTATGTGTGTATGTGTGTGTGTGTGTGTGTGAGAGAGTGTGTGTGTGTGTGTATTAATGTGTGTTGTGTGCTACCAACAGCGATCTATGCAAATTTGTTTGCCTTTCTCTGTCTCGTTGTGTGGCACACAAAAATGAGGCAACGCCTGCTGACGTCTTTTTGTTAACAGTTTTTCCATTTTCCATTTTTCTTTTCTTCTTCTTTTTTTTGCCCAGACACCCACTAAACAAATAAAGCTATTTGCATGCGCAACTAAATCGATTTGTGTGTATCAAAAACAATGACTGCCTTTGGCTTTGCCACCGCCTCCTCCACCGCCTCCGCCTCCGCCTTTGCCTTTGCCCCTGTGGCGCAGCTGTTACCTCAAATCAGCACAAAAGGTGCCACTAACTTGGCCCAATAGCGAAGTGCAATAACCAACATTAAACTGTAGTCAACAAAGTTTGTTTGTGCTTCGTTTGCCATTGGGGGTAATTTTAAAATATTGTTCCTTAACCTTATCCACAGGCCGTAATTGAGAAGTAACTCAGGCAAATTTAAGGCCCAGCAACTGTCTAAAATGGGTTTGGCTTGGGTCTGTAGAGAAAGCCTTAGAGTCTTAGCAATTGAATATAAATGGATTTGTGGGAATTTCATTACAATATATGTATATATCTATGTACAAACAGAGTACAAACAAACAGCGCCATAATCTGATTCGCAAATAACAACAGCGCCTGCAATTGGCAAACTGCAGGCTGCCAGACGGATGAGAAGATCAGAGTTGGAGCCTATCGTCACTTCTACGCCAAGAATCAGTACTGGGTATGCACGACTCTGGGTGTGCCTGCCACTCCGGCCTACTGTCCAGTTGCCCACGCCTGGCTGGATGATGTCAAGGCCTGTGTCCACTATTCCCAGTGGTATTGGACACCCACAGTCCAACCACCCACTCAGCCACTAGTTGGATTAGTCTAAATAAAAGAAACTGTTGCTGATCCGATCACTGAAAACTTAATGATTATAAATAAATAATAAATATTATAGATTTATTACGTATACGTTTTAATCTTCATATGAGGCGTAAACAATTTTTTAAAACAAACTGCGAAACTGACTGGACGGATGCTATGAATCTCTCTGTGAGACTTGATGGGACAATATTTTTTATAAATATTTTAAAGTATACAAATAACCTGTAAGGCATATATAAATTATGAATTGTTAAATTCAGAGAAACCTCAAAGTTTTATATTCAGAAAACAATTTTAGACAATGCATAATAAATTTTAAAAATACCTCAGCTTATTTTGCTAAGTCCTTAAAAATTAGGAAACATTTTCTTAGCTGTAATTAAAAAGTTGGCTGTTTTTTTTTAAACATTAAGAGACGCAGATAAAAACCCAGACAGATATGCAAAACAATTTAATTTGATCGAATTGTAATAATTACATTCATCATTTCTGCATAATTTATACATTTTCTGTCTACACAGAAACACAAAAATTATGCCAGGATCCATTTATTTAACACTCTGGTGGTTAAACAGTTGAATTCATTAGATTTGGTAAATGGAAAGTGGACTTAATTAAAAACCAATTTTGGCAGAACGTTTGGCCGCATTTTCAGCCTGTGGCTGCTAATTAAAAATTATTAAAATTGCCAACAGACCCAGTCTAAAGCCCCCATGGAGGCCATAAAGTCCATGCCCCTCCATCCTTCGGCAATTTATCGAATTACGCAAACAATAGAGTGGATGACCAGTGGAGGGGGAGGGGACGTTGAAACCACAGCAATTGGTGAACGCAGCCGATGGTTCCAGAGTCCAGAATCCATGGTTCATGGTCTATTCACGATTCACGCTTTATGGTCGACTGCATTTTGACCACGCACTCTACGTAATTGTTCCACGTACGGAGGACGGCACAAACAAATGCAAATCCTTTGCCATGGCCAACATGCTCGCTGTCCACGATGTGTCCCCAAAGCGGCTTATGTCCCATACCCATTCCCCGCACCCAGGTCCTTCCTTTAATGCCTACGCCTCCTTCCACACGTTACATAAATAACACCCTTCCAAAAATTGTTTTTAATTAAATTGCCGACAATTTTCTGTTTTATTTTTTCTATTTTGCCTTTAATTATTTGGGCTTTGCGGCCAGCTTTTTGGGGTGACAATCAACATGGCCGAGTCGTCCACTTAACGCATTGTTTTAGTCCCATTTGAGCTGCTTAAACTCCAGTTCACTTAGTAATTTGGCGGCTAATTTTGGTTGAACATTTCCTTTAAAAAGAGAAAGAGTAGCTTTTTTCATCAGCTAACAAATTATTTCAGATTGTTTCGGTATATAAAAATAATGTTTTATTACAAATAATTTGGACTATTCAGAATTCTCGGATAAAAAATAAATAATTTCACTTGCTTAACAAACTTTATTTATTTATAATCATTAAGAAAACATATATACAAAATCATTTTTAGTTTTCAGTGATCGGATCAGCAATAGTTTCTTTTATTTAGACTACTCCAACTAGTGAATGAGTGGGTGGTTGGACTGTGGGTGTCCAATACCACTGGGAATAGTGGACACAGGCCTTGACATCATCCAGCCAGGCGTGGGCAACTGGACAGTAGGCCGGAGTGGCAGGCACACCCAGAGTCGTGCATACCCAGTACTGATTCTTGGCGTAGAAGTGACGATAGGCTCCAACTCTGATCTCCTCCTCCGTCTGGCAGCCCGGCTGCCCAGTGGGCTTGCCCCAAGCAGCAGCACTGGAGCAGCTGACGAGTGCCAGGAGCAACGCGAGCGGATGCAAATAGTTCATGATTATGATTAGAAGGAATTACTTTTTAGACTGACCCATGCTAATTAGCGAGTGCTGCTTTTATAGAGCCAACCGACTTGGGTGTTATCTTATCAAAACAACGGAACTAAGCACAATGTTGTAAGCAGATAGGATCAAGTTGGCTGTTGCCAGCCGTGTTGCTATTTGGAAATAAGTTTATGGCACTGTTTGTTTGTTGTTAAAGATTGTTAGTTGTTCCGTTTGGGGGCTGTTTGCATATTCATGACAACGAGAGGAGCGCTGACTGTAAATTATGGGCAGAGATAGCCGAGCCGCAAACAACAGCTAATTAATTCAAAGCGCTGGCTTTGGGCCTGGCCAAAAATGTGAATAGATTTTACCTGGCAAATGAGGTACTTGGCTGTCGTTGGCTGTCTAGGTGGCTGGCTGGCTTATGGGACGCCTTAGGGCCATATTAGAACACACTCACACACAGACACACACTCCTGAGTAATTGCCAGAGCCATTGCACTGCGGCTGCACTTGGAGCCTTAGGCTTGTGGTCGAGAGGGGTTGGAGAATGGAGGAGGCGTGACGTTCTCTCGCGTACTTGGCTTTGTTTGCTTTTGGCCATAAATTAAATCAGGTTATTAATGTCAGCCATTAAATGAAGCTACAAGCTACAAGCCGGCAGGCAGGAAGTACAAGGACAACTACAACAGAGGCCATTTCTCGGCATTTTGTGTTATCCTTACTCTGCTCCTTGAGCCATGAGCCACTTTTTTTTCTTTTTTTTTTTGGTGATTTATGCTAATTTGTGCGGCATTTCGCAGATTTTTGGCAAAATCCAAGTGCACAATTCTTGGAATGCACTTTTGTCTTAAAGTTTTACGAAAACAGTAAAATACTTTGAGAAAGTTATTTATTCGTTTGGGTTCTAATCCTTTTTGCCTTTTTGGCCTGGATAAAGTGAATTATGACTGGAGGTTTCATGAATTAGGACTATAGTTTAGTAAAGTGGTAAAATCAAATGAACAATTTATTATTTATATGAGAGCTTTATCATATAGGTAGAAAATCTATTGTTTCTTAAAAATGTACCCATCCAAAAACGTTTCGAAAACTTAAATTTCTCTACAGCAGGTTTTTTTATAAGCGAGAAATCTGAATCCGTTTGTAAATTAACTTAAATTGCAGACACAGAAACATAAATGAGTGAAATAATTTTCAGAAAATTCTGATTATATTTGGTTATTTTTATTTTTAATTAGAAAAAAAGTTATATGTATATTTTTAATGATAGTGTGTATCCTTCGGACTGTTAAATAAAAAAAATACCAAATTACACCTCTCTATTTTCAGTCGTTCTTTTTAATTAATATAATAAATAAATGTGTATATTTTTATTGATATTTGCCTATTGACAGCCATTGAAAATAGCAATGAACCTTTTGTTTTTTTAATTTGTGGCCAATTTGAAGTAAGAGTCCAATTATAATCAAACTCCGATACAAATATGTTTCAATGCAATTACAATTTGCAAATTACGCTTACATTTTGTGATTCGCACATATTTTATACCCAAATTGAGTTCTTTTATATGCAAATATCTGTGGCATTTTATACATCGAAAAAATGCGACTCGCGTTTGAAACAGATGAAATAAAATATAAAAAAAATGTAAATTCCCATTGCGAAAATCGCATTGGAAATTCATTTTTGCAGCTGGTTTTATTGATGTGTGTGCGTTTTTCAGATGCTGACAAAGGACTTGACGCACAACTATCAAAGGATATGCGAAAAAAAAGAAAAGTAAATAAAAATACAGAATATAAAATAATCAAAAATTTTACATTTGTTTCTGTCGATTTTATTGTGCTTAAAGCCGATGGCAAGAGTCAACATATAACGCAATTCCAATGCACTGGGAGAAATGGGGACAAACCTTTTTTTATTTTTCTTATTTCACGTGCAAAAACTGAATATTGTTTTGCTACACTTACTAAAAGGCCATCGAAAAAATGTTCAAACAAAATTTAGCAGGTAATTTTTTTATTGCACTTTAAACATGGAAAATGTCACGTCTGGTTTCGTTTTAGTTTTTATTGCAGAAACTCAAATGATTGATTTAAGCTGACTTGGTTTTACTTTGTGATAAAATCCGTATTGACTTAAGAGCTTAAGTCCGAATGAGTTAAGCTAAATGTCTTACTTAAACTAATCAGCTTGTGCACTTAAGACCAGAACTAAATGCTTTACTTTGAGATTTAAAATATATCCGCTTACATTTTGGGATATATTATAAAACAAGAAAATAAAAATCTTCTTCAACTAGAAATATCCCTTCCTCTTCATATAATCTGACCTTCATTTCCTTCAATTCCTGCATTTTTTTCTGCGTGCAAAACTGGAAACGGGACAATTTGCCACATGCCACATGTGGGGTAAATGTTGATTTATGGCAGATGTTTTTGATGCCATCCAACAAGCAGTTTAATTTCATCTGTCAGAAACTATCAACACTTGCGGATTTGCGTGTGTGTGTGTCGGAGGGGGCGTGGCGTCGGGTGGGTGGCATGGGCGTCGAATTGGGCGTGGCACCTTAATTGATGTCATAAGTCAAATGTCGGTTGCCAGCTGCAATTGTCTCGCTTTGTTTTTGTGTTGTTTGGTGCTGACAACTTCTTTGATATATATACACTGCGAGAAATACACGCAGTGAGTCATCATCGCAAAGACAATTCCGAGCACTTAGCTGTTAACTGATAACCTTTATCTTGACATTGTTAACACCATATACATATATGTATATATAAACAGTTTTTTTATCGGCACTTGTCTTCCTCAGCAGCAGATGACTGATAAGATTTACAATCATTGTAAATTTGATTTAATCCAACGGAAATGAATTCGGAAATTCTCAAAGTGAAAACAAAGTTTTATTATATTTGTATTTTCTATCTCATTTGCTTTGGAAAAGTGGAAAAATAAAGTTGTAAAAAAGCGCTTAGAAACTATATAAAAAGATGTGTTGACTTATCTAAACATATGTAAATGTTTTCAACTAGTCTACTTAAAATTATTAACAACTTTATGGTTATGTACTGAAAACTTTTAGTAATAATAAATATCCAGAAAGTATTGTGCATATTAAATTGGTTTTGGGAAAAATGTGATCTGGGAAAGGAAGGAATTTGTTGAAGCAAAGATATAAATTTGATATGGCTTTCCATATTTGAGCTCGCATAATATAATGAATCAATATATATTAATAATCAATATATAAACTATTATGTGTGACGAATATCTCGAGAAAATTATTATACTCTCTGCAATTTTATATTGACAATAGTTTGTTTCAACTAGTTGAAGGGTCAAACATGAATTGCTTGCGAAAATGTTATTCAAGAGAAAATAAGTTGAAAATTTAGATCTCAATAATATAAAAAGGGGACTTTTAATTGGTTATATGATAAAATATATTGTAATTGTTAGAGAGTACTCAAAAATAAGTATTATTTAGTAGCACCTGAAAGTACCTGAAAGAAGTATGTGATTGATCTTAGTTTGAAATTGGATTGAACTGATTTTGCTGCTCATTATTTTTTTTCCACAAACTTGAGTTCTGGTTATTTTCTAGTCGATCTCAACTAAAGCATTTTCAGATGTGATTGACTAAGTGAAAAATATTCGAAATTAATTCCATGACAATACTAATTTAATTTCACTTCCGAAAAACTAATTTAATTTGAGTTCGGAGTTTCTTCAAGTTGATCTTGACTAGACCATACCTAGTTATAATTTAATACATTTTTACTCTAAAGAAATTCAAAAAGTAATTAACTGTTTTAACTTATTTTTTGAATTGTTAATTTTGAGCAAGTTTTTCTAAATGTTAATTATTTTTTTACTTTATTTAGAAGTTAATTTTAAAACCAAAGAAAACTTTCTATTTTTTGGGGCTATTTTCTATAATTTTGGTCGGTATTCTTCTGAGTGTATAGATATAGACATTTTAATCAAGCACATAGATACAATTTTCGTTTATTCCAGGAATATTAAAATGTTATTCACATTGTTGCCACCCATTTGGACGACTTAGTGGCTCTCTGCACGGTTTCCAAACCCAGGATATCCAGGGTATGCAGGCCCTCACTTCCTCATCGAAGCCCGTATTGATCTGGCACTTTTTCCGTAAGGCATTTTCATTTAGGGCGTGGCACATCCAATATTTGGTGGGATCGATGCAATGTCGCTGAGGAAGTCCAATCTCCTCTAACTTTTTACATCCCGGCTCATAGGTATCGATGCACTGGGCATAGCCTTGGAAGACCAGGCAAAACCCAAAGCTGGCCAAGAGCAAAAGAAGCCCTGAGATGGGAATTAAGCAAAACTTTTTTTATTGAAGTGAAGTCAATGCGAAAATCTTACCTGAAATACGCATTATGCTCAATGTGAAGTCCGCTTTACGGTTGCTACTGTTGCTGGTTGGACTCGGTTGCAGTTGCTTTTATAGACAGACCAGTTGAAGTGCTTGGAGTTCATCGCACTTATTCCTATATAGACAAACATAAATAAAGACACACTCTTCATGTGAATATGTCTCAAGAGCTGACCCAAGGTCGCCATTTCTTCGAGTACCCTGAACCCATTCAAAATGAGCTAAATATGGGTATACAAAATGTATTGAGAAGTTTGACACAGAAGTATCTTAGACTATATAAAGTATATATGCTATTCATCAGATAGTCGATCTCAGAGTTTAGTTAAAAAAAAAATACTTTAAAAAAATTAATCAATTACAAAGATGTATAAACGTAAATTGTTAAGATTGTTGTTAATAATAAAAACAGAGTTTATAATAACCTCTACACAAATGTGATATATATCGGGAAATATTATTATTTGTAAAAAAAAAATTGTAAATTCGATTTAGCAATATGCATTTTTTTAAATTACAAAATATTTTCATATTGTACAATTCTTATTAATTTAAAAGCTATTTGCAGGGTATCTCATTGTCAAGCTATAACAACTACAACATTCTGTCTCCGATTCGATTTAATACAAAAATATATTTTCCACAACAAATTAGTTGTTAATCCCCGCCAGCTGCCAAGCGCAGCACAAGTGTTTACAGCTGCGGAAAAAATAATATCACCACTACGACATTTTTTCTTACAAATGGAGAGCAAAACATTAGTTTGGCGTTGTTTATAGAAATCGCTTATCGCTTATTTATTTCTTATGTTCATAATTAAATCACATTTACGCATTTATGAAATTGAGATATCAAATTTCTCATTCATCTTATGTCTTTTCATAGAATTTAATATTTTGTTTGAATTAAATGTAAATGAGTTGAAAATGGTTTTCTTCGTTGTACCTTTTTTCAGTTCTTAAACTTAACATTAGACACCGATTGAAAACATTTCTTGTGTTTGTGTGATGCTATTATATTTTTCGCAGCTGTATGTATTGTACGTATGCTGGTTGCATGCCACTCACGCATGCCGCAATGGCTGAAATGACAGCAACAGCAACGGCAACAACAAACAAACAACAACAACAAAAAATCCGTTTTAAAGCGGTTAGCTGCGAGGAATGCGAGAAACTGAATTTGAAGCAGACAAAAGAAAGAAAACCGTTGCCCGTATCCAATACAGTTGGACATGACAAATCCATTCCATGGTACAAACACACACACCCCACACACAAGCATACTTCTAAATTGTACTTAGTTTGAAATTGGATTGAACTGATTTTGCTGCTCATTACTTTTATACAATTTTTTAAATCAAGTCTGCTGCTGAATTTGTAAAAACAAAATTTAAATAAATAATTTTTATAAGAAAGCAAAGTGAATTTTATATATTTCATTAATCATTTTGTATTATTTTTTCATACAAATTACTTAACGTTCCTCTAGAAAATTGCATGCCACTCGTGGTCAAGTTGATCTAAAATTTCAAGCATCAACAGTCAGAGGGACACTTTCCCACACCCAAACCCAAGAACTGCAGTGAACAGCAAAGAAGCAATGTGTCAGAAAATGTGGAAGACAACAAGATTTAGCAACAACTTCATTTAGAGTAGGAGCAGCAAATAGCACAAAAAGACAGGCAACTGAAACAAAAGATTGCCTTTGGCCATTTTGGTCAGACATGTGAAATACATTTCACTCGACGGCAGCAAGATATATCACATTTCTAACTCAAAATGGAACATGTCGCTTGGATTGGAATTTCCAGTTTAAATCTTACATTTTCAACATTCTGCACCGCGACTAACAGAAATTTATTTATATTTAAGATATTGCGGTCAATTTTAAATCAAAGTCGACGTTGCAGTCATGCTGCCAGATCAATTTAAAGCAAAATAAACAAAACGCTAGTGTTGCCAGACATCGTATTTAAAACAGGGCTGCAATGCAGAACATCTGATGCGCTGATGCTTGAAGTGAGCTGCGCTCGCAACAATCGTCTATCGATAAGACGTTAGTGGCAAAGCAAGAGAAAAATAAAAATTCCGCAACAACAACAACGACGACGACGACACACACGGAGCAATTTGTAAATTGTGCAGTGAAGAATTAAATCTAATTATAACAAGCAAACGCGCAAGCATTAAGAGCAAACGCACTGCGACAACAACAAACAAACAAAACAGAAATTTAACGATTTTTAAGCGGCAGGTAGCCCAAACACTTGTGTCAGTGTGTGTATTAGTGTGTGCATGTGTCAGTGTATAGGTGCGCGGCATGGGTTGAGGTGCTGGTGTGTGTGCGCGTGTGTCTCTGTGTGTGTGTGTGATGCAAGCAACAACAAATAGCGGCGTGTATAACTAAATTACAACACACACACACAGATAAGCGAAGAGAAAGAGCTGAAGAAGAGGAAGAAGCAGCAGCTGAAGAAGAAGAAACAGCAGCAGGAGAGTAAGAGTAAGAAGAAGAGTGCGAGAGGAAGAAGCGTAAGAGGAGTAAGAAGAAGACGCCTACGTAATGGCCAATCAACTGGACGGCAATGTCAAGGACGATCTGAAAACGCAATTTGTAACGCGCGAGGGCACCTATCGTTTGCTTACCTTATCGGAATATTCGCGTCCAAATCGTGTCGGCTATAGCAACAATCAAAGTTCGCCTCAGGTGCGTGTCTCATTTGTGACGCTGCCAAATCCAAATAAAAACAACACTAACAGCGATCTGGCAACGCCGGCAACAACAACAACGACGAGTGATAAACAATCAAATGGGGCAAATACAACACCTGCAACACCAACAACTGCTGCAGCAGCTGCAACAACAGCAGCAACTGCTGCAACTTCTAACGGCGCCAGTGGCGATAGCAATTATAACGGTAGCAGCACAGTGGACGCCCGCTTGGGCGGCGGCATCTCCATGCACTCGATGACAAACGGTGGCTGCGTCTTAGATCAAAATGGTTTGCCTACAAATCAACAGATTGTTGGCGGTGATCGTATCTGTTTCAATTTTGGACGGGATCTTTATGTATATTCATTTCGCGGCGTTAAAAAGGTGAGCAGCAAATCGAATTTTAACTTCTCAAAATTAGTATAATTCATTTATTTATAATCTCCATATCCATCTCTCTCTCTCCAAGGTGAGGTGGCATATGTATATATATAAATATATATTTGTAGATCTTGCCAAGCTTATCATCTATTGTGTGCGGCCAGCTGATAAGCGAGCAAAGCAAGCGCATTTCCTCTCAGACATGTAATACAACCCATTCGGCTTGTCAGCACCCCTCGCCACGCTCCCATCGGAACAATTGGCTGCTTAGCTAGACTTCACTCACATAAAAAAATTGGACTACATTTGGCATAAGACTCTGAACTCTAAACGATTCAAATTTCAAGAACAATTTGTTCTCAGCATATTCTGGAATAATCATGGTTTAGTTGAATGGAAAACTAAACTATATTAGATTTTATTAAGTACTTTAAATTTGAACATCTTTATGCTTAACTAAATATAGTTCTTAAATGGAAAACAATGAAGTAATTGCTTTGAACTAAATTCATTTTTACTAAGCTGCAACTTGAGAACTGAAAGTACTGAAGTACTGAAAATCAGAGAAAAGTCCTTAAGTGAAAATTTCAAATACTTGATTTGAGTTTATTTCGATTTTATTAAGTTGCTCTCAGTATTAATAAATTTCGATTAACGATTTGATATCTGTTCACATAACAATTAAATATTATCAGTTATTAATTCATTGTGCTAAATATTTTGCTAAAAATATTAATAATAATAATAAGTAATATCAATGCATATTTTAAAATCTATATATATTTAAAGTTTTGAATTCAGCTGAAATAGACAGATTTTATTTTCTTGCTTAGCTTTTTCCACTTATCAGAGTAACTATTATTATTTCTCAGTGTATAGGCCTCCCCTAAGTTTTGCTCCTACGCTTTGTTCCCGCTCTCCTCCCCTCCCCATCCTCCACCGCCCCCTCCTCAATGTATCCAGTTTACCCATGGCACACATGGCAAACATAAAAATGCTGCCCAAACACAATCGCTTAATTTGTTCCAATTCTCTCTCTGGGCAGTTGTTGCTATTATTTAGTTGTTGTTATTTTTATTGTTGTTGTTGATCAATTCGTTTGCTTAGCTTTTATTTAAATGTGTTTATTACGCTCGAAGGCAACTTTATTTCCATGCAAAACATCCGAATTTGTGCGTTTTTCGCTTTTCAATTATACTTGCACATAGAGGATTATTCTGCCCATCGAGTACATTTTCTTCAATTAGTCAAATCCAATCTCTGTCTCAACTTTAGCAAAAAGCAAAGCAGTTTTTAATGAATTTTCTGAAAATTAAAACAAGTTAGAAAGTTACAGTCGCGAGAGGTCGACTAGGCGATACCCAGCTGTGAAATAGGCTAGCTGATATTAGTTTGATCAAAATGCAAATACATTTTAGTTTAAGAGACTCTGTTTCTTAATCAATCTAAATACAAAATCTAGCTCTGACTGATATATGAGTAGTTAATTTTCAAATTTTGAATCTCTAACGCTTGTATTCTCTGAGATCGGCTAGTTGATATAGACAGATGGAGACTGATTAAAAATATATTTAATTTGTGGGTGCAGAAATGTTACATACTCACGCACAACTTCGTGATACCCTTTTTGTGGATTCTGGGTATGAAAAGTTGCATGCAACCAATGTATCCTAAATTAAAAACTTTTCCTAAAAGTAAACCACTAAGAAGTTTTCATATTTCTAGCCCTTATGGTTGAGTCTCTGACAATCCAAGTTCAAAGCTAATTTTAAACTTTTTATATATGCATATCAATTAAATTTTTCCTCTCTCTTATTTGTTAAAGCAGCTGCTCACATTTCCCTCCAGTTTTATGCAATTTGCTTTGTCTGAAGTTGCACACAAATTACTTAAAACATGCATTTAAAATATAAATCGGTCGACGCATGAGGTGCTCTACGTTAAATCATGAACAAGCCGCTAATTTGCTCAACGGGTGCTAATTTGTATACCCTCCAATCTAAAAGAGAACAAAAAAAGCTTGTTCAATTCTACATTTTGTGTAAAAAGTCTCTAGAAACTATGAATCGGTGTGACTTATATTGATTTTAAGTGGCTGTGACTAAAACTGGGAATTTGTTTAAGTTTGATGCTGAATTTAGAAATAATATATGCAATATACAAGAAATTATTTCGGCTCGAATAGGAATTGAAATACTATAAAATACTTATAATAGACGTAGAATACACACCTATTGGCAGGATTGTAGATCTAGAAAATGAGAAGAAATCCTGAAAGCACATCATAGCCGAATGTGTCGCTTTAGCCCGAATTATATGTAATATCCTAAGGAAACTTCATATCAATTTTGAAGACATACACACCCTCAACTCAAAATAGGCACAATGAATTCATTCAATTCTTGGAATTATATTTTTATATACAGATCATTTTCAATAGTTTGGAATAATATTCTGCAGCTGAACAAATTTCTGGGGAAATTATTTCCTACCGAATGGAGTAGCAAATTCAAATTGAATTCCTTACCGACTTTTTGTCGATTAAATAATGGGCAAATATAATATTTCATTGCACAGCCATTTCTAGATATATTGGAGTATGTACAAAATATAATAACAAATAGAAAATGATTGCTGAGGTCAGTTCCTGGAATTAGCAACTTGAGGCAAATGAGCAAAATTAGGTTGTTTACTCTTCAGCCACAAATAATTATAAAAATGTATAAATTATGACTCGCAATATTTCTAACAAGTGTTAATTGTGTTGTGTGTGTGTAAAAATAAACTTGTAATTTTTGCAGGGCACCGAGATGAGCAAACCCATCGATAAGAAGTTCTACAAGGGCACGAATCCCAGCTGTCACGATTTCAATGCGAATGCAGCCACGCCCACGGGAGCACCGCTCCTGGTTGGTTTCACAACGGGTCAAATCCAGTTGGTTTCACCACAACAAGGTCCACGCGAGCTGCGCAAACTGTTCAATGAGGAGGTTAATATTGCAAATCTATACACTCAGATAAAAATCACTGCTTCTTAATAGAAAGAATATTTGAAAGAGTTTTTTTTTCCAAAACTAGTGTTGGCATTTCTACAAAAAATAAAAATATTTTGATATACATTTATATTTATATAAATATTATGATTTCTAAAAACAAAAATAACTTTCTTGTTTGGAGGGTGATTCTCATCTGAGTGTATTAATATATATAAATATATATGAAGAGTGAACAATCGATAAGTAGATTTACTGTTATTTATTTAAAACTGCAACGAATTAAGGTCTTAGTTGCAACTTATAAATTTCAATAAGTCCAAGTATCGATCAGACACTCTTTATATAAACAATAATATTTTTAAAAATATATAATTTAATGAATTTGTTCAATTTGTAGCGCCTGATTGACAAGACCAAAGTGACGTGTTTGAAATGGCTGCCGAATTCGCCGCATCTGTTTCTCGCCTCGCATTCGTCGGGCCATCTGTACTTGTATAACGAGGAGTTGCCGTGCGCGGCAACAGCGCCCAGCTATCAGCCATTTAAAGTGGGCGACGGATATACGATACTCACCTGCAAGTCCAAATCGACGAGGAATCCGCTGTACAAATGGGTCTTTAGCACCGACAATTGTTGCATCAATGAGCTGTGCTTTTCGCCGTGCGGCACAAATTTGGCGCTCGTCTCACAGGATGGCTTCCTGCGTGTCTTTCACTATGACACCATGGAGCTGCTGGGCATTGCACGTTCCTATTTTGGTGGCTTCCTATGCGTCTGCTGGTCACCCGACGGCAAATACATTGTCGTTGGCGGCGAGGATGATCTCGTGACTGTGTGGTCCCTCCACGAACGTCGTGTCGTTGCCCGTGGTCAGGGACATCGTTCCTGGGTCTCCGTGGTGGCCTTTGACCCGTATACAACATCATACACGAATTGGGATGGCGGTGATTTCAGCGACGATGAGAATCAATTGAATGAATATACGGCGACGCGCGAAGAACGCTTCTCCGGCGATTCCACGGCGAATGGTGGCTTCGATGGATACGATAAGAATTCCACACCATTGTCATTGCATACGTCACGAATGCATCCGCATTCGGCATCATTTCGCTCGGATGCATCGTCGGCGGCGCTGGCGCCGGATAAACTGGCAATCAGCTATCGCTTGGGTTCGGTTAGTCAGGATACGCAAATCTGTTTGTGGGACATTACGGAAGATGTGCTCCGGCATCCGTTGACAACGTTGCGACAGCGTGTGAATAGCACACAGCTAAACGAGAGCAACAGTGGCGGCGGCATCGGTGGTTTTATGAATGGCGGCATCGATGCCGCTGATGGCATCAAAGTGATAAGACCGATTGCCATCGGTCAGGCTGGCGGACAATTTGCCGATAATTCCGGCAGTTGCAGTCCCATCCGTGAAACAACAAATGTTCCAATGGCAGAGCAACATAGCAATAGCAGTTCAAGTAAATTCTCAACGGCCAACTGCACAATATCCTCGCAATCATCCAATGCCAATACGCCGCCAGACGATTCCTGTGACGGCACAGAACCATTGCCGCTAACAACAAACCCAGCAGCAGCGATGGCAGTGGCGGCGCCACCCGCAGTGGCGTCGAAAGCGACTAGTCGCGGCAACAGCAACTCGATCAAATTTCCCAATTGCATCAGTGCCACCAAATCGGATAGCATCGATAGCAATAGTGGTCAGCGGATAAGCAACAATTCCAATTCCAATTACTCCACATCTGGCTATAATAGCAAGAATTCCAATAGCTCGACCAAATCGAACACAGCCGCCGGCAGCAACAGTAGCAACCACAGCAACAGCAGCAGCAATTTTAGCGCCTTCAACAGTCTCACCCAGCGTCTGTCCAATTTCAGTTTCCTGAGCAACTCGGATAAGCGTGGATACGAGGGCACAACGAATCACCGACAGCATCGCAAGGCCATCAGCATGCTAAAGAACTATAACCAACACAATAATCACAACAGCAACAGCAGCAGCAGCAACCACAATCATCATCACAACAACAATCGGAGCACTGGCAGCAACAACAGCAGCTCCACAAATTTCGCCAACTCGACGGCGTTGGGTGAGCCGCCTAGTGGTGCCATTGGCAGCAGTGCCACGTCGCATAGCTTTGGTTCGCTCAAGTTGAGCAAATCGTCGCATAACTCTTCGCTGGCAAACGCAGCGCAATCGTCGTCGTCCAGTTGCGGTAGCTATGATCCCATGAAACTAATTGGCACACCAGCGTGTCCACGTTTCGAGGAGTGTCCGCTGCTCGAGCCGCTCGTCTGCAAGAAGATTGCCCATGAGCGGTTAACGGCGTTGATATTTCGCGAGGATTGCTTTTTGACCGCTTGCCAAGATGGGTTCATCTACACGTGGGCGAGGCCGGGACACACAACGGTAGGTCTACAAAATGGTGATCAACAAGATTAGTATGTAGTTATATGTAGTATATATTTACATATATATATATAGTGCTTAATACATCTGGCAATACTTTTCTGAATCCCTGATTCGATCTTAGAGACTCTCGTTTGAGGCACGGCATTTTAAAATTAAAAACTCAAATATTATTAAAAATATTTTAGCAGTAAATTTTATTAAAGATCCGTCTGCTGAATATTTTATATATAACTCAAAACTTAATTTTAAATTCAGCATATTTTCTTTAGTTCTTGTTATATTTATTGTTTTGTCTTTTTAATCTATTTTTTACATCACTGCAAAGCATAACTAGTTAAATTTAAATTTTTTATTCTTCTAAATTAACTGTATGTATCTACAAATGTATTTCTAGGCAATTAGAAACTTACTTATTGCTAGTCTGATTTTCTATAAGACTTAAACAACATATCTTAATCATGAGTCTCTTTGTTTTTGCCACAGCACGTTGCACAGCACTTGTCGTCGCCGAGTCAAGCAGTAGCGTCCCCGCCGGGCGGCACGGTAATATAGTTCGGTAAAATGAATGCGGTCAACTATCAGTGTAATCTTGTCAAGCAGCAGCAGCGGCAGCTGGAGCAGCAGGAGACGGATGCAGATGCAGATGCGACGGCGATGGGCGCAGTAGGTGATTTAGGTTAGAGCTAGCGATTGATTTCAAATTATGTATTTCCAAACATAGGCAGAGTTTTTAATTCTTTAATTATTATTATATTATTATTTTTTTTTTGTGAACCCATGTTTTGTTGCAAATATTTCGTTTTTTTTTAATACAACACTTGAAACATTAAAAAAAATATATATACGAGATATAGTTGTGTAAAACATAACTACAATTTATATAAATATATGCAAAAAAAAAAAACAGCAGGCAACAGAACAAAAGAACAAAAGCTAAACAAAACCTTTATATGAATACAATATACATGCATATATAGTATTTGCTCTATATATACACATATATATATATATATATATATATATATTTAAATTTGGATTATTATTATTAGTTGTAAATGTATTATTTTTAATACGTGGAATTTGTTAAAAACAAAGCAAAGCATGTTTATAACTATTTACTAAGCGCTAGCATAATACACAATACACACATTTAACAATAAAAAAACACACACAACACAACTGCAAACAACAACAACAACAACACACACACACACACCTACACTTTGCATTAGTCAACTTTAAAAAATACACCCAACAACAAAAGCTAAGCTAGCGAAATTTGTATGCAAAACTTTTTCACATTTGTGCTAATGGTACTGAGTTGCAATTGAGGCCCCAACAACTAACGAACTACTTATACTATATGAAAACTAATTATTAGTCTGCATTACTTACTAAATAAATGAAAAATAAAAATGAAAATGAAAAGTGAAACATGAAAAATGTGAGATGAGAAAAGCAAATGCAAATGCAAAACACGAAGAAAAGAAAAAGGAAAAACGAAAACTAAAAACCTAATTGTAGGAAACTGTTATCGTTACAATGATTATCATTATCATAATTATAATTATTTTTCACCGCTATTCGAGTGCAAAGTCAGCCACACATAATAAATAAATTACACATTAAACATAAACACACTCAAAAACAAATTAGACTAAAATGCAAACAAAACAAAGCAAAATTATAAATATTTCATACAGGCCTATATATTTTATAAAATGCAAAATTCGTTGCACGTGTGTAAACTAGTGACAAATTTCCAACAAGATCAGCAAAACATATAGAAATCGAAGAAAACAAAAAGAAATACGTAGCCCTTAAGTCAGGCAGAGAAATCGAGGCAATGTTGAGAGAAAATAAAATAAAATAAAATAAAATGGATAACAAAGAATCAACCAACCAACAAACCAACAACAACAACACGTTACAGTAATGAAGACTAAAAATTTCAATAAAAACTATATATAAAAATTCAATGAAAACATACATTGTTTTTATAAAACAGTTTATAATTCCAATTGGAATATTTAGCATTGGCTGAGTTTTGGAGATAACAGCAGACTTGTCATAGATTTGGCTTGGATTTCAATAGCACCAAAGACTATATGGTCTCTAGTTCTATATAATCAGTACCCCTGTAAACCGGATGACTTCTTGGAAAATGTCTTACGATAGATAAAGACTGCTTTATCGTCTCAGCTACTGATACTGATTAAGAATTGAGGACATTTAATTCCTCTACAAGCGTTTTAAATTTAAACACGTGTAACTTAAAATCTGGATCACATTAAAAAAAAAAAAACTATGAAGCAAAATCGTTCATCATTTTATCATGGTTTATTTATAAAATTGTGTTAATTTGTTTGTTAACAAAAATATGTTTTGTTTTTTCACATGCATTCACATCGGCAAATCTCAAAAATTGGATGTTCGCTAACTCTTAAGTAACTTTTAGTCTTCTAACTCAACCCGTAGACTACGTAAAAGATTTAACATTTTGGAAATGATTTTTGCATTGGCATTGGAAACAATTAAACATTTAAACACATCGATTTTGAGAGTAAATACTAGACACACACACATTGTACTGTATATATCTATATACATATGTTATAGTATATATATATATATATGTGTGTGCAGACGTGTGTGTGTGTTCATTATATCATTGCCCGGTTAATTCAAATGAGAGTTATACAAAAAGAGAAATTATGCTAAACATTTATTTAGAGCGCTTTTAGCGTGGCCAACGGATCCGCGCCGGGCAGATAAAGATGCTTGGACAGCAGATACGCAAACAGCACCTGTCCGGCAACCACAATGAATAGGAAATACAATTTACGCTTCCGTCCACCGCTATAATCAAATTGCTGCGGATTGCCATACGGATCATAGTTGATGGCACCGCTAGGCGCCGTCGGAGTGTTGTCCTGCAACAACTTGGTTCGCAGCGTGCGCAACTGAAAGATAATACAAATTTGTTAATCAAAGCAATTTAAACAAATCAAAGTATGCAGCTCACCAGAAAGAAGCCAAATGAGAAACTGGTGTAGGCGAGGGCCATAAAATAGCCGGAGCGGAAGAAGAGCGTGCTGATCAGTAGACTGACGACAATATTCACATATTTATAGCCCGTAAATGCCAGGAGATCCAATGTTTTCAGACTGGTCTTCACATTCATCACATACAACGATATCGAATAGATGACAAGCTCAAAAATGCTATAAGCCATCGCACTCGATGCCTGAATGCCCAACTGTTCCGGCGAGAACCGATTCTGCATGCCCAACAACAGCCCAGCAACAATTACGTACGTTATATATCCCATCGTGGGCAGATACAAATCGGGCGCATTAATATCATAACGTGGTTGCACCGGATGCTCTTGATCGTACTTAAGCGACCAGTCCTGTAAAATAAAAATAAATATAGTGTTTAAAACATTTAAAATATAGTTAAGAAATTATGAAAATTTGATTTGAGTACAAGAAATCAATATTGAAGACAATAAAAAAAATAATAATAATGATATTGTCCTTGCTCACCTTGTGTATGAAGGGAAAGAAGAGGAGACGCAGCTTGCGACCCACATACGCATTATCCACAGCAAAATAGTATTTTAATTTGGCAACTGGCACCCATTTCTCAAATTGATTCTCCACCAGCTGTTTGCCTTGATCCGCCAAACGTTGGCCATATTGCATGGCCATATCCTGCACCATTGGCTGCTGAAACATGGAAAATTGAGGATATTGCGCGGTGGCACCGGGTGCTGGTGGTGCATTCGGAGCAGCACCAGGTGGAGCTCCAAATGGAGGCGGCTGTTGTGGTGCAGCATAAGAATTAATTCCTTGTTGTGGTTGCTGTTGTGGTGCTGTTGCATAGCCATAATTTTGTGGTGCTGCATTGTAGCCATAATTGTTGTTCAACTGTTGCGGTTGCTGTTGTTGCTGCTGCTGCTGCTGCTGTGGTGCCGAGTACAAGTTAGGATCAAACATTGTTGGTGCCGCAGTTGGCTGCATAAATGCAGAGCCGCCGCCGCCGCCGGCAGCGCTTGGTGGACCCATGGCATTTAAATCGCTGACCCGTTTGATGGGACGACCGCGTCCGCCACCCGCTGCTTTATTTATTTAAGATATCAAAGACAAGTTATTATTGTGGCTGACAGCAATTTGAAAAAGTGAGTGAAAAGTGCCAAAAATCAAGCTACAAACACACGCAGTAAACAAACTAAACAAAACAAACCAAAATAAATAGAAAACAAAAAAACAAATGTTCAAAACAAACAAATAATTAACTAAAGTAAAGGCAACAATATTTAATTAATTGTCGGCATTTCTGAGTTTTTCTCAACAGCAATTTGCATTTTTTTGTATTGCATTTTTTGTGTTGCTTTTTTTCTCTTTTAGGCTAAGAATACTTGCGTTGGCCGTAGCTTGGTTCCTTACAATTTTCCCACTTACGATTCCGCATACCCGTATTTGGATTGTAGTTCATCCTTGTTGTGTTTTTATATTTGTTCAAAATATGAGCTAAACTTTTGGTTTATTACACATCACCACTCGCATGAAATTCGATAAGTACACGAGTCACTTTATTGTTGCCCAACTATCAATATATCGATATAGTCCGTGCATATATCGAATATGTTAAGCAGCAGCGATCACTTGAACTTCAATAAAAAAAATGTGACTAAAATAATTTAGAAATTTTAATTCCGTATGCCGACTGTAACTATTATTTACAAAATTAATTGATATATCCCTATTTATGATTTTCCACAACACCATTTGATTATTTTCTCATTAGGTGTCATTCCAGCATACGTTCATTTGCAATATGCTGGCAACCCTGCACGAGTTGTATGCACTTGTTATCAGCTATCGGCTTTGTTAATCGTGGCTTGCGCATATCTAACTGACATTTTTTGTTGGAATTGTGCCTAGTTTTTTGTTTTTCTTTTTATTCACATATAATTTTAAAGTGTTTCCTGCTTCATTTATGCACAATTGGTTAGTGAAACTACACTTTAAACGCAGCATACATTATTAATCAGGTAGTTGAAAGTGACAAGTGACATTTGTGGCCCAAAAATTGTTGGCTCGAAATTTTTTAAGGTGTGGTTTTATTTGGTTGTTTTGTTGACTAAGCGCAGCTTTTCTCAAATTGGGCGGCGGCTTTTTCAATTCTAAAACGTGCTTAATCCAAACAGCAAGTCCTTAAGAATATATTAAATTAATATATAGCGGCTTTAGTCCGTTAGTTTTGTATAAAATTGATTTGTTTATTTAATTGTTTTGTAATTAAACCAACTGTAAACCACGCCTAACACACATGCAAATACATAAGTATGTGGCTTGTATCTGTGTGTGTGATTACTAATACATGCAGTGGACCCTCACTAATTGGAATTCTTCGTTTAGAATCGATGATTCAAATTCTCGAAATGTTAAAATTTTCTTGTCTCTTATTTTTTTCGAGTGTTCATTATTGTTTTTTAAAATATTTAACATTGGGTGTATCAAATGTGCTTAAGATATGTTATATTATATCTATTAATTCTTAAATTTGAATTTGAATTTGAATTTAAAAATATATTTGTGAATATTCCTCTTTAGCGATGAATATATATAATTTCACAAAATGATATTTGGAATATTTCATATAATAATTATTTATATATAAATAGATTTATTATTTATAATCATGTAATTAATATATGCCTTAGTTTGGCGATAAATGTATATAATTTCAAAAATGTATATTTTATAAATGTCATATTATAATTATACTTATAATTTCCACATAGCGAGCTAATGCTGTAGAGCACTTAATCGTCACTCGCAACTGACTGATCTGGCTGGATTTGTTTATATGTTTACAAATCATAGATCGAATATTGCAAATAAACAACAATAACAATTCCTATGCTTATTTTTAGAAACTACGAATTTTGCTGAAAACCGAAAAATGTGCCTTTAACTTCGAACGCAACGCCAGCTGGAGCAATTCTCACCAATTGAATTCGACTCATGAAACTAAACCAAGTCACGATGTCAACAAGGAGCAGCAGGTTAATTGCCTGCTTATTGTTGCTACTGGCAACGACGACTCAGTCGCAACTGCAACAACAGCAGCAACAACAGCAACTGGGACAACAACAATTGGGACCACAATCACAGCCGCAGTTGCAACAACCGCAATCCTATCAGCCCAGCTACAACAAGGATTATGTACCACGCTATAATCCACTCTACACTAGCCAACAACAAAATCCGGATACAACACAATACGAGAATCCCCTGCTGGACTTTAACAATCAGCCGAACAATCAGAATAACTACAACAACTATAATAGTTTTGATAACAATCGCCAATTGTCGGGCGGCGGCAGCGGCGTTAAAATTGGTGGACCTGGCAGCCTCGGAAATGTGGGTCCTCAATACGATCCCTTCAATCGGAATACGGTGACCAGCAATGTTGGCTTGGGTGGTTATCGCGACATCTTCACCGATGAGAATAACTTTTGTCCCGAACATTGGATCTCGTATCGTCAGACATGCTATCGTTTTATACGCTCCCCAAAGCGCAATTGGGCGGAGGCGAAGAAGATATGCAAAGCATACACATCGGATCTGATCAATGTGGACAATGTGGAGAAGCATGCCTTCATTCTGACCAATCTCATTTTGCAGAATCAGCGTCAGAATCGTTTCTTTATCTCTGCCAGGCAAACGGGTCCACAGAACTGGGTGAATGATGATAGTACGCAACTGGTGCAAATTGAGGATTCGTTTGCCTTCGACGAACAGCAGGCTCTGGAGAATGAGGACCTCAACGATAATCGCTTTCTCGTGCAAAACGATCCCAATAATCCCAACTATAATCGTAATTTTAATAATCCGAATCAATATTACAACTCGCAGACGAGTCCCAATAATCTCAATCAGCGCAATCAAAACAATTTGCGTGGCTTCTTTGGTAAGTAGATAACTTTCAATCAAATAAATCCCTTTTAACATAACTTGTTCTACTTTTTTTTCAGGTCCCAATCAGCCGTTTGGCGACAATAGTTATAATCGGGATCGCGTGGTTTATGCGTACTCCAAGAAACGTGATCGCTGGATGTTTATGCCTGCCCACGAAATCGAATTGAATCTGTTTATATGCGAATCCAAGACTCTCTACAATCCCGACAATGTGAACATTAAGCTCGATGATAAGCGACCCTATACCTATGGGTTGGACATACGTGATCTGGAGCGGATACCACGTGGTCCGTACTTTGTGAAGCAGCCAAATGACACCACCTACGACGTGAACAAGAATCGCCTGATCAACGATGTCTCACTGGGTTGTTTGGCTGGTGGCTTTCCAACGCCCACCTACGAATGGTATCGCGAGGTGTATGTGAATGATACGCTGGAATATATCAAAATTGAACCGTTGGTCATCGATCGCTATACAATCTCGGGTGGTAATCTGATTATCTTTGAGCCCAAGCAGGCCCTCGATCAGGGCGCCTATCATTGCGTTGCGGAGAATAAATTCGGACGTGTCCGGTCGGAGAGTGCCAATCTAAATTTCGGCTTTATTATGGAGTTCAATTTGAAGCGTTCGGCCGAGACGAGCGAAATGAATTGGGGCAAGTCCATTTTTTGTGATCCGCCGCAACATTATCCGGCCATTAAATACTATTGGGCTCGTGACTATTTTCCCAATTTCGTCGAAGAGGATCAACGTGTGTTCGTCTCATACGATGGCGCCTTGTACTTCTCCTTCATCGAGACCGTGGATCGCGCCAACTATTCGTGTACGGTTCAAACTCTCGTCTCGGATACGGGCCGCAATGGACCATTTTTCCCGCTACGCGTCACTCCAAATAGTAATTATCAATCGCTGATCTTTGCCAATACCTTCCCGAAAGTCTTCCCCGAGGCGGCGGTTGCCGGCGATGAGATTCGTTTGGAGTGCATGGCCTTTGGGTATCCTATACCCTCGTATAATTGGACACGTCAGGGTCAGCCGCTGCAGCGCAATGCGTACACGACCAGTTATGGTCGTGTGTTGGTCATCAAGAATGCCACGACCAATGATAATGGCCAGTATACGTGCAGCATTACAAATCCCCGTAAGACGCTCGAGAAATCCATTTATATCAATATTCAAATGCGACCGGAATTCACAATACCGTTGAAGGATATGATTAAGGACTATAATAGCGATGTTACCTTCATTTGTGAGGCCTTCTCCATTCCGGATGCAAATTATACGTGGTATAAGAATGCCGAGCGTCTCGATCCGTTGACCATCAATCGAGATCGTTATGTCATCCAGGACAATGTGCTCACCATTAAGTTCCTGGAGAGGGAGAAGGATGAGGGCATGTATCAGTGTGGTGCACAGAATCAGCTGAAGACGTCCTTCTCGTCGGCCCAGTTGCGTGTGCTCTCTATGAAGCCATCTTTCAAGAAACATCCACTCGAATCCGAAATCTATGCCGTCTACAATGGTAACACGACCATTGTCTGCAATCCGGAGGCAGCACCTCGTCCCAAATTCCAATGGAAAAAGGATGGGCAACTGTTGGGCTCGGGTGGACATCGGCGCATTTTGCCCAGCGGAACGCTCATCATCTCACCCACATCTCGCGACGATGAGGGCATGTACTCGTGCATTGCGTCCAACCAGGCGGGCCAGGATGAATCCCATGCTCGCGTCATTGTACTGCGTAAGTTTTTTTATTTTTATTTTAATTTAATTTTTACCAATTTGCATTTTTTTTCCAGAGGAAATACGTTTTGTGCAGACGCCGCCGCAGCGCATTGTTTCCCGGGAGCATGATCTCATCTATTTGCACTGCGAGGCTGCCTACGATGAGCTGCTGGACATTGCCTACGTTTGGAAGCACAACGGCGAGATTCTGCGCGACGATCACGACGGTACTCAGCGTATTGTGAGTATTCTGCTTAATATAATCCTTAAGGAAATTCTTATAATTATTCTTACCTGGTTTGCTGAGTAGCTGAATAACAGCAGTCACTTTCCAGAGCTATCCTAGCTATCTGTCGTATGCCCAGGACCACCTGGATCCTTTCTTCAGTTTTATTATATATATTTATTTATATATATTATTGTTTTTACTCCAATTACACTGCTCTGAGTGGAAGATCATCTTACAGTAGCTCTCCTCCGTTGCACACTCGATGGGCTGTTTCATCTTGCTGAACTTAATTAACTCTACCTTCGCTCTCTTGCAGATTGTGGATTGGAACAGTTTGACGGTGCACAACACAACGATGCGTGATGCTGGCGATTACGAATGCGTTGTTCAGTCCTCTGTGAATGAAATAACCACGAAGACAAATGTGGTTATTGAGGGTGCACCGGGTGCACCTGGTGGCGTTCAAGTGATCGAGATTGGCAAGACGAAAGCCATCATTGAGTGGGTCGATGGTGTCAATAATGGTCGGCCGATACGCTACTATAATATACTGGGACGCACCAACTGGAATCGCACCTGGGTGAACGTGTCCACGCATGTGCAGGCGCGTGAAGTGGATCGTTATACATCGCGACAGCAGGCGGAGGTGACCAATTTGACGCCGTGGTCCTCGTACGAGTTCAGCGTGACTGCTGTCAATGATTTGGGCATTGGCACCCCATCGACACCGTCACCCATTTACAGCACCTACGATGATAAGCCATATATTGCACCACGGAAGGTGGGTGGTGGCGGTGGCAAGATCGGTGATTTGACCATCACTTGGGAGCCATTGTTGCCGCAGGAGCAGCATAGTCATGGCATACACTACAAGGTATTCTGGAAGCTCAAAGGTGCCCTCGAATGGGCAACGGATGTCATTAAGAAGCAAGAAAATATGGGCGTGGCAGTCGTCAATATACCCCTGAATAACTACTACACGGAGTATGAGGTTAAAGTGCAGGCCATCAATAGCATTGGCAAGGGACCGGAGAGCGAAACGATTGTCATACACTCGGCGGAGGATATGCCACAAGTGGCGCCACAAAAACCATTCGCCTTGGCCTACAATTCTACCTGCTTCAATGTGTCTTGGAGTCCCATCGATATGTCGCGCGAGAATATTCGTGGCAAGCTCATTGGACATAGGGTAAATATTACAAAAAAAATTATGTCATTTATTTGCTTAACTTTGCATGAAATGGCAAAGCAGTGAAGCATCTTTTGCTCCTATCAGGGGGGAAGAACAGAATTAACCCTGTGATTTTTGTAATTTCAGTTAAAGTACTGGAAGACCGAGCATCAAGAGGAGGATGCCGTTTACTATCTGTCGCGTACGACACGCCCCTGGGCGCTGATTGTTGGTCTGCAGCCGGATACGTATTATTTTGTGAAGGTCATGGCTTACAATGCTGCGGGCGAGGGACCCGAAAGCGAACGTTTTGAAGGTACCCTAAATATATACATAATCCACGATCAGTAAATTGTAATCTAATTGTTTTCTTAACATTTTAGAGCGCACTTATCGCAAGGCTCCGCAGAAGCCGCCATCATCGGTGCATGTCTATGGCATAAATCCGTCCACGGTGCGCGTTGTGTGGCGTTATGTGTCGCCAGCACAGGATGAGGAACCCATTGAGGGCTATAAGGTTGGCTTTGACTAAATGATGTCTCAACAAAAATATCAGCAACTAATTCAATGTTTACATATTCATAGGTGCGCATTTGGGAGACGGATCAGAATATGATAACTGCCAACAATACGATAGTGCCTATTGGACAGAAACTGGAGTCGTTTATCGATACACTGACACCCGGCAAGAGCTACAATATGCGTGTCCTGGCCTACAGCAATGGCGGCGATGGACGCATGTCCAGTCCAACGCTACGCTTCCAAATGGGCAAAACAACGAGAAATGCGGCAAATACGCGACACGCCCACAACATCAATACGGTGCTGATAATGAGCACCTTATTGTGTATCGCCACATTTTTGTATAACAACAATAACTAGACAGAACAGCAGTCCATAATTTCCGCTATTAATTAGGCAATAAGTAAAATGAAAACAAACAAACAAACAAACCGTCCTGGTTAGTTTGCAGAGCGCACAGCTTTACAAACACAACAAAAAACACAAACTTTAATCTCGTTTAGATTTTAATCAGCAACACATTCCGTCTTTACTCAAGTAATCTCAGCGAATTGAACATATATGCAAAACAAAAACACAAGCAAGTGACCTTATATATATACATATAGATAAGTAGTAGAGCATATGAATTGACAACAACAACACACACAAAAATTTATATAGATATTTGATTATGTATGTTTTTTTCTATTGTATTTACCAACGAACGATTGTATAATTGTAACATAAGCGTAAAGTCTATACATGTAATGCCATTATCAGTTTTTGGTTTCGTCCCAATTTTTTATTATGTATTTAATATTATTGCCTCCATTATACAAAACATTTATGAGCTATAATAAAAATAAAACTAAATTTTAAATATTTTTAGTTCACATCTAACCGCTCAGCATGCAAGTTGTTATCGATAACTAAAATTGACGTTTTGGATTTATAAAGCGAGCCTGAGCAACACTGAAAGCTCAAACAGCTGTTTGCATCGGCAATTGCATATATACGCATATTTGTATATTTGTGTGTGTATGTGTGTGTGTGTGGAGAAACCAATGATGATGGCTCATTGGAAAATTCAGTGAAAACGAAAGAAGCAACAAACGCATCGAAGGCGAATTTATAAAATGCATTTATAACGCACAACAAAAAATACAAGCTAACATATTGAGCAAATCTATAACAATTATAAAATGGAAATGACAACAAAAGTGAATGGTTGGGCGGGGATTGGTTGCAATGCGACGGCGACGGTGAATTCTGTGCCAATTTATTCAAAATATACGCGCTGCACGGAATTGCGGCGGGTGGACGACAATGATATATACAAATTGGCCACAATACTCGATGTGAATGGCTGTTGGCGCAAACTAATGTCCATTATACCCAAGCGACTCGATGCGCAAGTCTGCAGCGCACCCGGTGGCCTCAATTATGCGGAAATTGCTGGCAAGGTGGGCTTGAAATATACCACACAACAAATAAGTCTGATCGATGGCACCGCTGAGCGATTAACGCCCGGCCAAAGCATTTCCCAGGTGATGATCGATGAGTGGAAAACATCGGGCAAACTCAACGAACGACCCACGGTCGGTGTTCTGCTGCAGCTGCTGGTTCAGGCCGAAATTTATAGTGCCGCCGATTTTGTGGCATTGCATTTTCTAAATGGTGCTTATTCTGAATAGTATCCTTAATAGTACAGTCTTCGCTCGTTAATGGGAGACCATTAATTGTGCATAATTATTTTTCTGCTTATCTGCGTATTAAATGTCAATATTGTTAAAAATATATAATTTATAATTTTTAAATATAAATCGATAAAAAAAGATATATATATATTCAATTTGAATATTAACTTCTACAATTTAAAATATTCGAGAATAATATCTAAATAGTACTGTGTTCCCCCGCTATACGAATATTTTTAAATATAGTATCACATTTTCCATTTATTATTAACGATAAACAAAATAGAAAACTGCAATTATAATTTTATACTAGTTTCGGAAATAATATACACTCACAATCAAAAATTGAGCATATTTTATGCTAATTTCGAATCAATTTAATATTCAAAATTTCTCATTCTCGAGCGAAAACTGTATGATATATAAAAATACATTACTCAAAGTTGAAGACTTCGTTTTAGAACCCAAACCGGATCGACCCACCGATGGACCCGCCGCTCACATTAGTCTCGATCTGTGCAGCGAGGATCTGAACGATGAGGATATGATGGACGTGGACGATGGCGCCAGTAACTATCAGCCAAATACATCCGCGTTGCATGCAGCCGCCGCACAAGTGCGCAGCACCGGCATGAATCTGGACTACTTTGACAAGCACATGGTGAGACGGGACAAAAGTGTGCCGCAGCAATCGGAAAATAATAGTGATATTGGTGGTGGAGCAGCATCACCACCACCCATAGCACCACCACGAAGCACACGCAGCTCACGTCAACTGAAACCCACAGCCAGCAATGCGGCTGCAACAACAACAACAACCCTAACAACAACGACAGCAACAACTGTTGCAAGCTCTGCCTCAACTGCCACAAATACGCCCAATATGCCGATGCTATCAATTTTGAATGCGAGCAGTGAAAAAATGCAGCAAACGCAACAAAATATACCCTACCTGTCCATACTCAATGGTGACTTTAAGGAGCAGCATCCGCTTGAGGCAACAGCAACAGCAGCAGCCACATCATCGGCAGCAACAACAATACCAAATGTGCCGCTGATAACGCTGCTTATTGAAAATGACAGCTGCGAGATAAGCAACAACAGTGAAGCATCTAACGCGACAACTGCGGCGACAACAAAAGCTTCGGCCGATGTGGCCCACAATAGTTTGCCTGCGATAAGCGCATTAAATTTGAATACGGGCCTGGTAGTTGGCAACGGAACTGGCGAGCATCACACCGGCAGCAGCACAAATAGCTTCAGCAATGATGAAGATGAAGATGAGGATGACGAGGATGACCATGACTCCGATGACGATTCCGATGAGGAAGAGGATGTTTCACTGCCAAATCTAAGCAATTCAGAGCATCAAACATCCAACAATGATTCGAGTCTGACGACTGTCACCGGCACCAGTGGCGAGAATAGTTTTGAATTAACCAACGATTCCAGTTCCGCATCTAACGACATTGATAACATTCCCAATCTAAGTGAACTGCAGCAGCAGTAATGGCAACCAGGATCGAGCCGTCCATTTAAACGCACTAGTTTATTCCCAAAACATTAAAACAAAAAACATTCCGTAAACACTAGATATATATGTATATATAATCGAATGTGGATTGCTAATACTGATTTTTTAGTTGAGTTATGTATATAAGATATGCGCAACGTTTGTTAACTAACTAACTAATAATTTTACATATCATTGCTTCCATGACAACGAGTGTGCATTATGAAAACTTTATTTTCATTTTCACGCAGAAAAATATAATTCATCAACTTGGTTTTCGTTTTTTACATGCATTAAAAAAGAAAAAAACAAAAAAATTTTGTATAAAAACACATTTTACAAAATATACACAAATTCAATAATATAATGTGGATAATAATTTGTCAACTTGTTGATTACAATTTATTCGAAATTTAATAATTCATTGCAAGAAAACGAAGTCCGTGTGAAGTGCAAACCATACATTTGAGTTTGGCGCGCATTTAAATCGATAACTCAAAATGATACGAATGCAACACTGCGTGCGCGACACATCAACAATAATATTGTTGTTGCACATCTCTAAAACAGGCACAGGGACTTGTTTTATTACTGGTTGGATTATTTATTTGTTTTTGTCAAATCTTTTTTCAACATTTTTCGTAACATGGACGAGTCGGAATTGCTGTTCAATTTGTTCTATTTCCTGCTGTGCATGTGCGTCATCTATCCACCGGAGGAATTTCAGCGACTCGGCTTCACAATCGAACAGTTGTTCTCGAGATTGCTGGGAGAAGAATATCTCGATTTTGTTGGGTACCATTTGCGACGAACCTCGTTGAATCTTTTCGTGCACAGCTGCCTGCCCGTCACCTATTTTCTCATACATCGCGTCAAGTTCTCCGTGTTTGCCACGCAAGAGCCACTCGAGGATAATGAATTGGATCCTGATTTTCCAATGCCCCAAGAAGCGGTCGCCTTCAAATCGCTTACCTGGAAAATGGCACAACGCTTTAGCGTTTTGGCGGTGCTAGCTGTGCCGGCCCTAATCTTTAATTGGCATCAGCAAAATTGGCGACGACATCCCATAAACAAAACCCTGGCCAAATACTCAAATACGCCAGGCAGCTATAGTGCTGTGTCCAGCGACATTGGCATCGAATTCCGTCGCCAGGATGTCTACAAGCGTAAACTGAACTCCATCAGCACAGTGATTGCCACAGAGAACTGGATTATCAAGACAACTATGTACAATGTTAATTTTGCACATCAGGCCAACACGGCGCTCAGCGTGGCCAAGGTAGGACTATAGATAAAGATGTAAAGATTTTTATAGAATTTATCCCTCAAAAATGCCTGCTTGGTTTACCGTGGCTAAATTCTTAATCTCTTACTTGCAGGCGGAGACATATAATATATCGCAGCACGATCAGAATGATACCCTGCAAATGATTAGCATTATAGTGCGACCGATGCGACAGCATGTGGCCGATTTTCATATACGCATCAATGCGCTGGAATTTCGTAGTCTGGAGGATCGTGTGAGGCGGCCCATAACCATACCCTCGAATATACAATTCCATCGCAGTGTCATTGATCGTTTTGTGGATGTGTTTAAGGCGCAAGTCGCACTGAATCCCATATTCAGTTCGGAGCCGATAACGGACAAGTGTTTTGCCTGCATGCTCGCCGAGCCGAACATAAAGATTAATAAACAATGCGTCGATGTGAATCGTGCTGGAGCACCGCTAACGGATGAGGCATGCTGCTCGAATTGCTATTGTCGTCCCATGTGGTGTGTGGAGTGTTTGGCGCGTTGGTTTGCAGCACGCCAAAGCGATGTCGATCGCGAAGTGTGGCTGGAACAGAAGTGCACCTGCCCCATGTGTCGGGCCAAATTCTGTGTGCTGGATGTGAGCTACATTCGAGCACCGGCGGCGACACCATCCAATGAGGATGCCCCGTCATCCTCATGATGAGTTTCCATCGAGTTGCAGTGACAGTTGCAGTTGCAGTTTGAATAAAATCGAACCTTATGCTTTATTGATAAGTTTTAGGCATTGCAAATTTTTACTAGTTTCTACAAATTAAGACATGTATACATATTATGTGTGTGTATGTATGTGTGTGTGTATATATATATACGATATATAATGTGTAAATTTAAAAATATGCATATATATGTGTATATATGCCATTTAGTGCAATTATCACGTTTTAATACTTGTACAATCTAAGCATGAAAGAGATAATAATGTTCATACATTTACTTTATATACTAAATATATGTAAGTACAATCGATCTATAAATATTTATATATATATACTATATATACATATATATATATATATATTATATATATTCAAAGAGTGCCTAAGCTAGCGCCCAATCTGTTTTATTCTCCACTAATACTAAATAGCTGATAACTAAACACACAAAATAACTTTATCAAAGCAGCCAGCGCAAAAAAAAAAACCAAAAATTGGTCTTCCCTTGTGTTATTTGTTGTAGTTTTTTGTGTTTTTTGTTGTTTCCTTTCCTTTTGTTGCCAATTTGTGCAGTTTTTTTATATATATATATGTATTTATAGTCCACACGTTGTGCAATAAACTCTTAGGTTGATTTAATAAAGCGTAATACAAATGTATACACATATATGTATATATATGCTATATATACATACGTATATACATTTCGTATATATATTTTTATATAGTATGCATATATATAGTTTATAGATGATGTGCCCACTATTTATAAGCTTGTTTCGTAACAACTTTTATAGCTCTCCGTTTTGTTGTCACGTTGACTTCGCATGGATGTTGCCCCAATTCCAGTGCCCGTTGTTGCCGCTGTCGAAGCACTTGGATTTGCTGTTGCACTTGTGGCATAGGAACTGGACTTGGACATGGCGCTACTTGTCGTATTGCGCGCTGAGATCTGCAAGATAAACATGAAATATTCAATTATAGTTACAGCTGAAGAATGGATTAATAATTTTATATAATTAAATATGCCGAAATCCAGTTATGAACATGTTTTTGGAAAAGTGAACTTATTAATGATTTAATCTTATTTAATAATTTAGGTCTTAAAAAAAGGCAAATCTCAACACGAAATATATTTTATATTTAAAAATGGGAAATGGAGTATAATGAAGAGATTTGCAAAAGTCTGTAACAGGTAGAAGAATGTACATATCTCATACCAAGTAAAAAAGATATAATACATCGACAATAACGGTAACTGTAACTGTCTGAGCAAGCTGATCTCAGAGACTATAAAATAGACTTGACATTTTGAATATAAGGTCGAAGAATCCACAAGTGTGAGCTTTTTCAACTAGACCATTCTAACTTGTTTTAATTAGAAAAATGCACAAACCAAAACCTGGTTTATCGCATTTGGAAGACCAGATTAACGAATCGAATTTTTTATTCAAATCAGCTACACATTAAAAAGTCGCGTTGAATTTTGGAAATTTGCTGTTCAGCCATACCTTAACCTAAAAGTGGATTCAGTAATTTTCATTCAAAATGAGTGCCTGAATTTTAACTTTGTAAAAATGTATTTCTTTAAAATAGAAAATATTAAAAAAAAAATAAAT
Source organism: Drosophila infuscata (assembly GCA_035042205.1). Lineage (NCBI taxonomy): Eukaryota > Metazoa > Arthropoda > Insecta > Diptera > Drosophilidae > Drosophila > Drosophila infuscata. Next base: position 167,682 of record JAWNLR010000089.1, read on the forward strand.
CACTAAATTTACGAGATTGGCGATTTAGGGAGATTGCCTTTCTATTTTCTTTCCTTTAGAAATTTCTTTTATATTTCTAAATTATTTCTTAAAACCAGAAAAACTTTCTAGTATTCAGGTCGATTTTTTTCACAGTGTACCGACTATTTCCTTATGGACTTGATAATTATTTCGGTAAGTAATTTTAATTTATAACAGCTTTGTGAGAAGGTAAAACACCGATAATAAATGACCACGAAACTGACTAATATATTTTTGTTACAGATATAAATATAAAACTATGAAATCGTATCAGATAACAAATGTAAAGACATTCAAAAATTAATCAGAATATATGCTCGAAAGTCATATTTTTGATTTAGCACCTGATTTTAATCAAACCCATGCTATCGACATGCACCAAATACATATTCGTATACATATATATTTGTAGATACAAGTATAATTCAACAGTTCTACTTTTTTTTCCTTCTTTTTGACACAACAACCGAGGCGTGCACAACCACTTACCTATACAGTACATATATACATACTGTATATATATTTATATATATATATATATATACCTGTCTGTGTTTTTTCCCTGTGGAAAAATAGGTCTGACTTTGTCTTTGTGCTGGTGAATCGCTTTTGTTGTTAGTTGATAAGGTTTGTTTTTGTTTCACTTTTTTAGCGCTGCTAAAACGCAAAGAAGAAAATTTTGCAATATCTGACAAATGTATATATATATATATATTGGTAGATAGGCACATACATAAATACATACAATATTGTTTGAGTGCGTTTCGTTGGTAAAACCTTGGCCATAATTCATGCTTTTCGCTATCATTTGTTGCACATATCACTTCAATAAAAACATAAAGCACAAAAAGAAGGGGTCTTTTGTTCTATTTTTGTGGAACAGCGAATCTATCAAAAGTCTGCAACTGAGCAGAGAAAATAAATAGAAACAGTTTCATGGCCAATTTAGAAGAATTTTTTATCAGTTTGCAGAAATTTTTTTGAAATTTTAAAACTGGACTCTAAAATATCAAATGGAAATAAAATAAATTATAGGATATAAATGCTTTCTCTAAAATCGTTATAAAAATACCACTTATGTTAAAGAGACAATTGAAACTTAGCAGTTGTCATTAATTAGCCAGACACTCATTTACATAGTTAAAATTAAATATGCCCAATTTAATAGAATAATACAACAAATACAGGTTCAGATGCTGTAGTCGAGGGAGTCGACTTGCTGATAAATGTTTGTATCTTCAAGAAATTTTGTTATATGTTATTATTATTATATTCAACATTTGAACGGATTGCTCAGACAGGCAAAAAAGCGGACTTCGTTAAATCTATACGGCTTTTAATTCTGATCAAGAGTATGCTATATTCTAGCACACCCGCTTCCCTAATTTTAATGGGAATAATAAATTAAAAAACATTATTCATACGACCCGTTGTACAAGTGCGTTTATTATCATATTTCGTAGAACTCTTCGGCTTGACCGACTTGGAATGTCCGTTTCATCGTTTCATCGTTTCATCGTTTCATCATTAGGTGTGATTCGAGCAATCCCAAGTTCAATGCACAGACGACAATGACGCAGCAAATAATCGATCGGTCAATGCATTTGCATTGCGTAATAAAAAAACACGCAAACACCTTTACCCTCTCTCCGCCGGAAGCTCCCACGGGTACGGGTCTGTTATTGCCCCTTCTACTGCTGACCGGCTTGCCAAATTTACAAAAATTCGCGTGCCGCCGAAAAACTTGCGGGTTGTTTTTCTTGTTGTTTTATATGGCGCCCCTTTTTTTTGCCAACGTATCTGGTTTCGTGTAGATATATACAAACATATATATTTTTAATAAAAAAAAAAAAAACACATTCGTATTATGTGACATATTGGTGAGTTTTGGTCGCTTTACTCATCTTGCAGCCCCAAACAAATACACTTGTATAAAGTTTCCAGAAAGGTGTGTTTGTCGGTCGCTTGTCAGCATTTACACACACACACACACACACACACACACATACTACACACGAATATTATATGCACAATACTAAATTAAAAACACATTGATCTTACTTTATTTTTTTTCTTGAAGTGAGTTCTGTTTTTTGTTTACTTTGCTTGCTTATTTTGTATATCACTTTTCTGTTTTTTTTTTTTTTTTGGTTATTTTGACTGCGCTTTAAGGCACTTTAAAATACCCTGTTGCCGAAGATAGATGAGTATATTGGGTTTACGCAACTTTTTTAGGCACTCTTGAAATTGAAGATGTTAATGTTGAATACATATAAGGTATGATAGTATCAGATACAATTTTCAAATTGCAGTCTGCGAAATTCATACCATCGATAAATGAGAATCGTTAAAAAATATATATATGTATGTATGTATATATGTATATTTAAGCGAGAGCTTTATAACTCGTAATGTTGTTCAAAAATCGACTGATAAACATCAACAAGAATAGCCAAGACCTAAATCGATCTAGATTATATCCTTTACACTTTTAGAACCAGGGTCATAAAAGTCATAATCAATGCTCGAGGTACGTCCATCAATTACCGCTCCAACCCCCACCCCCTCTAAAAAAAAAAGGTTTTGTGACACCTGTTATCAGTATTGCACTGATATCAGAGTATTCCGCAGTTGGTTACGTGAAAACGGCACCTTGCTTTACTTGTAATATTTATACGGCCCTTTTACAAGGGGTTATTAAGCCATATTGCAATTTGATTGCGGAAGAATCACAGAATTAATCTTTATTTATTTATTTATTTTTTTTTGTGCACTTGAACAAAGCGCGATGATTTGCGGCGTAGATTTTGGTACTAAAAAGTGCAAAAACTGTAAAATTGCAGTCAAGGCCAAGATTTTGATAGTAGTCAAAAGTACCCTTAGTAATCTTATCTATACTCAGCAAATCATTGCAAAAAGTATAAAGTGGATTCTTGGATTAGTTTAATAACACAATCTATAAGTTTCATGCAGCAAACTAATCTAAACCCAATTTTTTTTTTTTAAAACAAAGTGAAGAATATTAATTAAAGAAAGTTTCGAAAATCTTATAAGCTTAAGTCGCACATCTAGAACATGATCTTCAGAAAGAAAAAGTAAAAAGACACTAAAACTTCTAAAAATACATTAATCAAAAGAATTATATTTAAATAGATTCAAATCTCATCAAAGATCATAATCTACAAAATCTTAAATCGAAATTGCGATTTTTCGAGAATTTTTCATTTTGAAATTGAAAATCGACATTCAGAAGTTATATGCTCAAATCCAAAATGATCATGATTTTAAAAACTGAAATGCAAGCAAACAATTAATATTTAAATTGCAAATATTAATTCAAACATTTATTATTCTAAAGCGAAAATTCATTCAAATTGTGAAATCTAGAATATGAAAACAAAGAAAAAAAAACTTGATTCAGTATACGTCATTCTAAAGTTAACTGACTAATTGAGTTGAATTATTAAATAAACAATTTAAAATTAAATAAATTAAAAATATAATATACATATACCGATATTATAGTTCATAATGATATACATATATATAAAAAAGGCATTGTTGTTTATTTTCGTGTTTTTGATTTATAATTAAAGCTGGGCAACCATTAAATGAAAACAAGTTTTAAGCTTCGCATTTAATCAGAGCCCCAATCCTGCTAATTGTTTTAATTACGCATACGACATGAATAACGTTTTGCGGCTTTATTTATTTCACAATTGTATATATTTTTATTTTGTGTAAGTTATTCTTGTTTATTTTTACACAATTCTGCAACTGCAAAGATTAAGTCCCTATTTCAATGGAAAACTGACATTGAATGCTAAAAATAGGAGTGCAGAATTCTTACAATCGTCGTAGAGTATTTTTTATTGCATTTATTCATATCATCATTGAAAACAACTTCCGTTTTTTATTAATGAGCATTTCCGTTTGCCGCTTGCGTTGTTGTTATTGTTTGTTGTTTGTTTATTTCATATACGAAAAGCAAAACAAAAACAACAACAACAACAAACTGACATTTGGACTTTCGAACCAAATGAGACCAGTTAAGACCCTTTAGACCCGTTTCTTGATTAAGGCTGAATGCACTCAAAGAAACTAAATTTATAGATTGTGAGTTAAAAAACAAAATCTATTACAATTGTTTTTTTTGTTGTTTCTGTATTTTTGTAGTTAACTTTGCGCACAGTGTACACCGCATATAAATCACGTCAGACACAATATATAATTTATTGATTAATTTTTTTTATATTGACTGATATAGTAATCTATTCGTGAAGTGCTGCGATAACCAAAATGAAAATGAGAATGAGAATTTTGTGTACTGCAAACTGGGTTAAAGTCAGGAAAGCTGGCGAAATCTGAATAAAAGACGCACCTTATCGTTTTCCTTGCCGTCGAACAGTTTTCCGTCGACCACATCCCGTTTCTTGTTCTTCGATCTGAAGCGACCCGATCGAGAAATTGTGAAATTGCGCCACTGATGCGAATATTGATCGCATCGCTTCTCCTCCTCGTTGAGGATGCTGTCCAGATAGTGGATGGTCGGTTCATGTGCGGCACTCATCTTTACTCTGGTGGGAGGATCGTTGTTGGGGTTTCCTTCTTCTTCTTCTTTTTTTGAATACTAACTGCCTGCAACTGCACGTTTGATGGTCTAAATGATAATGATATCCGACAAACAGAATTCAGCTTCAGTCAATTTGAGTTCATTTTTCGCTGTTTAACGAGCAACTCCGGAGCGATACCGACTATATAGTTATTATCGTTGCTACATATGTATGTGTTTTTGTTCTTGTTTTATGTGTTTTCTTTTTGTATTTTTCCCTTATTGGGCTTTTTTCTTTTTTTGTTGTTGTTGGTGTTATCGAAGAGACGCGTCTGCGATGCGTGTTGTTAGCCGGTGCCCGTCTGACTGCGGAGTTGAAAGCACAGCGCTGTTATTAACCGTAGTCTCACACACAAGTGACACAACGGCGACAACAGCAACAACAGCAACGGCAACAACAGCAACAACAACAGCTACCACAACAACAGCAACTCTAACAAGAAGGAAAGTATGACGCAGACTGCATACCCTTATCAAGTAAACAATTTTAAATGTTACACAGAATTGCTATTAAATTATTCCATTATAATTGTTATTACCAAAGTCGATTAGTTTGCTTACTTAGCTAAATGTAACTTTAATTATTAAAAGAAATAACCACAAATATTTTATTTCATATATTTTATTTTATATGAAACATTTGAAAATGTATACATTCATTTTGCATACGATTTTTTTCGGTTTAATAGATACTTGATACCGTACTTGATTTGAGCTCAGATAATTAGGCAGATAGATTTGCATATATAGATTTGAATTTATATATGTAAATATATATATATATATATGGAATGTACATAAAATTGGAATCAAAGACCAAACAGGTGACAAAATGAATATACAGTGAGTGCAGAACGGCATAACAACAGAGCCGACAAGCAACTCGACTCCCAGCTCCAGCGATTCGTTACGTTATAGTTTGCATGTATGTGTGCTTGCTGTGCGCCCCCCTTTTTGGCCGCCCCTCCCCCTCAACGGAGGGGCGTTCAGTCACAAAGAACAAACGCAACCCGTTGGAGTTGCTGTTGTTGCTGTTGTTGGTGTTGTTGGTGTGACGGCAGCAAAAGAAAGCAGCAAGAAATCTTTCAACTGCTGTTGAACGTGAAGCGAGCAAAGCAAGCCAAGAGCGTGTGATTGCTCCTGAAAAGCCAAACAGGTGGGCTCACAACAAACACATACACACACACACACCAACACTCATACACACATTTATATAAATCACCTTTGGCTGTGTTGAGTGTGCGAATTTTAGCTGTGTGTGTATGCTAAGGAGGTGCAACTTTGTAGATAAACATAATGCCCTATAATTTGGTAAATTTACTATAAAAATAAACTTATGAAATAAATTAGAGTGTATTTTAAGCAGAAGAGAGCAGTTATGAGAAAAATGTAGTTGTATAGATAATAATAATAACAAATATTAAATTATACTTAAGAAATGATTTGAAAAAGTTATGAAAAACAAAGAAAGAAAAACGTCTACAAGAAGAAAGCTGCTCTTAGAAAAATACACTTGGATAGATAATAGTAATATTAATTCTAATACTAAAAATAGTAATACAAATATTAAAAGGTAATGTTGCATATACATAAGAAATTGAAATTGTTTAAGTCTTCAAGAAGAGAGCAGCTATTAGAAAAATACTGTTCTTGAGATAAATAATAATAATAGTTCAAAATAAATGTATAATTACAACAGATCTATGCAAAATTTATTCAAATTCGCGAGAAATTTCAAGCTCTGAAAGTATTATGGTATTTTTATTGTAATACAATATGGTATATAACAAATAAAATAGTTCCTTCGCTAAACAGTGAAACTGTTAACGATTTTTGCAAACCTATTTTTCTATATTAATAATTAAAAACGAATACAAATGTAAAAATTAATATTGATTTAAATGTAATAATGTAAAAAATTAACATTTAAGCGAAACTATATTAAAAGTCCAAGTACTTTTATTTTTCTTAACGTTTTCTTAGGCACTACAAAAGTCGTCAAAGCCGAGAAAAAGTTTGTGTGTGTATATATGTATATATATATATATATATATATATATGTATATAGTTAGATATCATCTAGAAGCAGCAGCAGCAGCAGCAGCTCGTGTGTTGTCGATGATAAGCGCAAATAGACAAAACAAACACTCGACTCGCTAACAATTATAAATGATTAGATCGCTTTTTGGAGCATTCACTTTGTCCGGGTCTTTAACTGTTACTTTTGTTGTGCGAGTGTGCGAGTGTGTGTGTGTGTGTGTCTGTGTATGGTTGGGATGATGGTGCAGCACCTTCTAGTCATGTTTTAGTGTCCAATATACACATGTGTATATCTATTTATATCTATGTATATCAGAGTCAGTTCATTATCTGAATGACTCAGACTTTCGTCGGCTTTGCTTTTGTATAAAGAAATTATTCACACTTTCTGCAAGCGTCTAACGGCAGGGGTTAAGCTTATCTAATCTGGCCAAAAGTCACTACAAATATATATATACAGTTGCGAAAAAAATAATAGCATCACTCTTCTAAGAAACGTGTCTTATTTAAAGCTTTAAATTTAAGGAACTCGTGAATACGTTTTTAAATGTTGAAGAAGTCTATTGAAAACAATTAAACAAGAAAAACCATGATTTTATTCACCTTTGTTAACTTTTGTAAATTTAATGAAAATTCAAAAATTACATTTTACAAAAAGGCATAAATTTAACGCAAAAATAAAAGTCACAATTTATCAAATGTGCACTTTTAATTATGAAAATTATAAATAATTAAACGATTTCTATAAAATGTTTAAGTGGTGCTATTATTTTTTTCGCGACTGTATATATAAATATGTATATATGTATTTCGATCTTAATCTGAGTGCACATAATGAATTAACAATTGGCATCATTATAAACCCAACCACTGCCAAGGGCTTTTTCTTATTTTGGTTTTATTTACATGGGCAATTTTGTCGAAAGTATTTGTTTCGTTTTCACAATAAAGTTAACATAAATTCAATAGTGTATGTGTAAGAGGTGTGTGTGTGTGTTTGTGTGGAAGCATACATATAAGTGTTATATATAGAGTTAATAGCTAAATGGGACTGTGCAAAATTTCATAATTCTCATATTTGATTGTTAACATCAATTTGGCCAAGCAACAAGCAGCTGCCATTTTTTTTTTTTTTGATTTTTCTTCAGTGTACATTTCTCAAAATTCTTTAACATGGAATTTTGAGGCATGTGCTTCTTTTGTTTGTTGTCGATTTGAAAAACAGAATAAACTTAAATTAAAACTGAACTAGTTGAACAATAATAATTATTTATATATATATATATATATATAATATCAATTACAATTTAAATTGAGCGTTCGATTTAAACAACGCTGTCCCGATCCCGAGCAGACACCAAACGTGGCATGGCCAAAACTGGTGGCTGCTGCTGCTGCTGCTGCTGCTGCTGTTGCTGTTGTTGCTGCTGCTGTTGCAAAATTTGACGAACGGCGCCAGTATTGTTATTGTTGCTACGTAAAAAGTTGCGTATATTCTCCTCGGTATAGTCGACAATGCGACGCTTCTTGCGGCGTGCATATTGCTTCTGTTTCAAATAGATTTTCAGCATGCCTTTGACCGTGATGAAAGTCAATCCACCGAGCAGCGTGCGATGCAACGTATTCTCCACGGAATCAAACAGAATACGGCCCACAATGCACGAAATTGTGGGCAACAGCAAAGCACCACAAAAGATGCGTGTCGCCGAAACGGGATCGGACAAAGCCGGCGTAGCCGGATTTGATGAAGTCGGCAGCTCCTCCTCCTGCTGATTGCTGTGAATATAATATATGTAATAATAATTATAAATATAAATATAAATTAATTTAAATTAATAAATATATATATGTATGTGTGTGTTCCTCTTACAGGTTGGGATAGATAAAGTTGACAAAGGGAAATTTTCTCATGACCGTTCCACGATTACGTATCAAACGCAACAGGGCATCCTCCCAGCGGATTAGACGACCCAATACAAGGCCAACTGGTATCGCGGGCAGACCAATGAGCAACACAAGCGGATCGCCAGCCTCCATAATGGACATGCCATTATCATGTCCAACGATCTGTGTGGAAATTGAATATATATTAAAGATATGTGGGAAATGATTTCTCTTGTTGATCGTACCTGCAGAAAGGTGACAGCACCATAAGTCACGGCCGTCCAGTAGAGCGAACCAACAAAGAAACCCGCCGCCAGAAACGGACTCAAACGCTTGACCAGATTATCCATGGCCTCCAGAGCGCCACCCAATTTACCCATTTTTGGGAACACAATAATATATTCCGTTTGGCATTGTGGACAAGAAACGGAACGCAAAGCATTGCCCTTCTGTGTCTTCTCATCGATCCAGCGATAGAGGCAGCTCTGATGTACCCATTTGGTGGTACCACGGCACCGACACGGTTGAACCCATGCCGCCAAACGATTATCCTCATCCGTTGCAAAGCAAATCCAGCAACAACGTTCCGCATCTGCAGCTGCTGTGGCGGCGGCTGCTGCTGCTGCAGTTTCTTCTGCTGCTGCTGCTGATTTGGATGTGGTTGGCAATGTGGTTGGTTCCTCGACGACAACTACAGATGTGTGCGCTAATCCTGCTGCTGCTGCTAGTGATGATGATTCGTCTGATGCTGATGTGCCAAGTGAAATATCATCCATGTCTGCCTCAGTCTCTGTTGAGGCGTCTGCCATCGGCACAGCTGCTGCTGTTGATTTATCACTATCCATATTCGCTGGCAAATTTTCACAACATTGACATGAAGAAATTCACACGTTTTCGTTGTTTTTTAATTTTTTTGTTTGTCCTTTTTGCAGACACTAGTATAAAAATGTGTATTTTCTTCAACTCTTTTTCCCATACAACTTGTTCTGAAACTAAAATATATGTGAACTAGAGATGTGCACGTGACTCAGATTTGTTTACTCATTGCATGCTATTAATCAAATTTAATTTTCATAATTCAACAACAATTTTCCATATGCAAAAGAGACTAATTAAACATTGCTATAGGTATATACAGCAAGCAAAAAACTGTTGATTCTTTACAAATATATCGCATGCGGAACACAATAATATACCAAACATTCCGATGGTGATGCGTGCTTGTGAACCGCACAACTATCGATAGCAATTGCAGCGATAGTGCAACAGTGACACAAAGTGATGAAATATATTTTACCCAAATATAGAAATGATTTTAATGTTTTCGTGTATTATTGCAGTTGCTAGTAGTTTTAGTTTTAGCAAATATATATATATTACATTATATAGAAAGCCCGGTGTATAACTGTATATCAATGAACTCCCTTTTGCTGATGATGATAATGCCTCCTCCTAATCGTCTTCCAGCTGCTGCTCCTCCTCCACCTGATGCTGTTGCTGTTAATCCAATTCACTGTTAGCATTGAGTCGTTGCTGTTGTCCCTGTCGCTGTGGTCTGTTTGGCTCTTCGTCATCATCCTCGAATCCCTGCATCAGATGATTGAATATATCGCCAAACATGCCACCCAACCCAGTTGGACCCGCATGCACCGGTTCCGGTTGTTCATCAAAATAGATCACCCCAATTTTCGTTAGATATTTGTTAAATGATCCGTCCCGTTTTAGGGATGGATCGTAAAGTTTGCGCAGCGCCCGGAAACCCAACGCACTCTTCGCTTCGATGAGTCGCAACAGAAAGAACACAAAATTGAGCAACGGCTCCTTGAAGGGGAACTTATTTCGCAGTAGCTTGGGATGATATCGGGTATATTCGCTGAACGTATCATCAGCTGATTTGCGATATTTGAGCGACAGCTGTTGCAGCACCACCTGCACAACAAACAAATCCAGCTCGTTGCGGAAACCCTCTCGCTCACTGATCATTATCAGGACATAGCCGCAAAGGCTGCCATCCTGGCAGAGCAGATAATGATGACGGGCCGCCTCAATGTTATTCTCCGTCCAAAAAACATTTGCAATCAGCTTGTGCAGCTCCGGATGACCAAAGTGTCCATGCACCCCAATGCTCCACTTGATAGCGCGATGCTGGAAATCATAAAAAAAATACATTTTTTAATTCTCTAGAAAATTCTGGTAAAATTTAACACACAATTAGCGTTTCGCGTTCCACTGTGCTTGGGCTGAGATCGCGTATAAGGTCGCCCAAACGGGGTATCCATTGAAAGTTATCGGTGTCATTATCGGTTTGTGGCCGTTTCTCGAGTGTGTCGACGAGCAGTAGACATAAATCGGCAGCGCTGCTCTGCTGCTGTCGCTCGATCAATTTCTGTGCACCATCGTACAACAGATCGAGGCAATCCTCGAATCGCTTCTGCGCCGTATATCGAAAATAGAGCGTTCGATACATCATGTGGGCCTCGTAATATTCACCCTCCGCCAGCGAATGCGAAAGCTTGGCGAGAACACGACTGACACCCCCTTGCCCGTTGGCAACAGTTGATGAGCTGCTGCTGGCGGGACGTTCGGCTTCTGCCGTTGTCATATTGTTGTAGGTTGCTCGATGGGCACACAATAATTATTATTATTATTATTGTTTGTTGTTGAAAATTTATTCGCTTGTTGACCGTAGATGAATCTAAATTTTTTCTTTTTTATGCACATATATATGTGTATCTTATCGGCTGATTGCCGATTGTCATCGATAATCAAATGTGCTGCGCGTTGCCACATCAACGCATTATTTTGACATTCACACAGAAACGGCGCAACATCTGCAAAACAATTGGCGAAAATTAAAAACAAGACAAATGGAAAGCGCTGCATGTAAAATTGTGTTGTTGTTGACGGCTGCGAAATATTATTGGCGCTGCTGTCAACGCCGTGTTGGACGTAGTCATATTGTTGCTTAATTGTTATTATTGTTGTATGCATTATTGTTGTTTATGCATACATAAGAGTAGCTTATCGGCAGACTTCCGATTGTTATCGAAAATCAAATATGACTCGCGTTGCCACCTCAACGCATTATTTCGCCGTTCTCACAAAATCAGCGCAGTAGCTGCAAACCACAAAAACAAAAACCGAAGATTGACAAAAGAAAAACAAATGGAAAGCGATGGTGGGCAAGAAAGTGCAAAATGCGAAACCCAGCGCACATTTCCCACAAACCAATGGATCAAACTGAATGTGGGCGGCAAAATATACACGACGACAATCGACACACTCGTTGGCCGCGAACCCGAATCGATGTTGGCACGAATGTTTCTCCAGGATGGTGGAATGATGCCCAGCGAGAAGGATGAGCAAGGTGCATATTTGATCGATCGCAGTGCGCGATATTTTGAGCCAATTATCAATTATCTGCGACATGGTGAATTCGTGTGCGAACAACACATCAGCCTGCGGGGTGTGCTGGAAGAGGCGCGTTTTTTTGGCATATACTCGCTGGTCAGCCACTTGGAGGAGAAGCTGGGCGCCGAACAGCAGCCGCCACTGGACGATAGACCGTTGACACGTATAGACGTGATCAAGGCCATCATACAGACGTCCGCGAACACAGAGCTCAGATTTCAGGGCGTTAATTTAGCTGGAGCAGATTTGCGTAAATTGGATTTTCGCAATATTAACTTTAAGGTGAGCTCGTGTGAAGAATTAGAGGGAGATCCCTTGATAACTAATCTCTCTTACTATCTCTCTTCTTATTTATTAGTATGCCAACATGTCGCGTTGCAATTTATCGCACACAAATCTGAACTATTGCTGCTTGGAGCGTGCCGATCTTCAATATGCAAATCTGGAATGCGCTCAACTTGTCTCTGTGCGGGGACTCTGTGCCAATATGGTAAATGTATCGCAAATCCTTGAATCCCTAACACTTCACTCTAAAGTACTCTACTCATTTTAGGAGGGTGCCAATTTGCGGGGTTGCAATTTTGAGGATCCCACTGGGGTGCGCACCAATCTGGAGGGTGTCAATCTCAAAGGAGCCTGCTTGGAGAGCAGCAATATGGCTGGTGTTAATCTCCGCGTGGCGAATCTCAAAAATGCCAATATGAAGAATTGTAATTTACGTGCAGCGGTTTTGGCCGGTGCCGATTTGGAACGTTGCAATTTATCTGGCAGCGATTTGCAAGAGGCCAATTTGAGAGGCGCCAATTTAAAGGATGCAGAATTGACTCTAATGGTGACGCCTCTACACATGTCCCAGGCAATTCGTTAAGCGATCGGCTCGAATGGAAAACTAGATGTGCAATTTTATCTATTACCGATTATCAAAATTATATGTATATTTAACTGCGGTCTTAACTTAATTATTGTAAATACAACTATCCCATTTGGACTTGGGCTTAGACGTTAAATAAAACAGTATTAAATACGCCTTCAATTGCTTAATAATGAATTATATACATTGACAGTAATATTGTAAAATAGAAGCATAGTTTTAATATTTATTTAAAGACGTGATTTGTATTCACAAATAAATCCAGTTTATTTCAAAGTGAAAGCTTAGTTCAAAAATGATTTATTAATTTTGATTATAAAAAAATTGACTAATTTCTTAGTTTAGACTCAGATAGATTTAGTTTAGATTTAGATAAATGCTCTACATTTCCAAAATTGTTTATTACAAGCAATAAGAAATTGAAGATTAAATACCATTTCCAATTTTATTTATTTTGCAAGCATTAAATGTGGTCAACATTTAAAATATATACAAAAATAAACATTTAATAAAATATGAAAAAAACTGATCAGATTCTTAACAGATTTTGTTTAAATGCCTTATTTATGTCTCACTCGCACTCAGCAAACAATTTATACGTTTCGATATGTAAATCGATTAAGATGGCAACACTTGAAAATGCAAATCAAGATAAGTTGGTGTTAACAAGTGTAAATTACTAATTGGCATATATTTAGATAAACTAAGCAGAAGTTGTGTTTTATTAACAATATTTTTATTTATTAAGTTGAGATTAAATACATTCCAATTGGAACGGGAGTAAATAGAACTAGTTCCGTTTACTCCAATTACTCTTTTGTTCAATTTAGTTTGCCTGATTCAACACTGGACGGCAGACCAAATTGGAAGATTTGATCAGAAGATTTTGCGGCAGAAACATGTTGAAAACGTGTCATTTAATTGTGACACTTGTTATCGCATTTTTGCTGGTTGCCACACAAACTGTGGACGCCGATAAGAAGCAAAGCAAAAAGTATAGCAAGGAGGCAAACTCTCCGCATTACCAGCAAATCGCCGACGAGAAATATGAGCCAGAAATTCGGAATTTACAGCGACCTTTTCGCCTGGCGAAATTGAATCTGGTTTGGGCCAAGGCGCAAAATGTAAGGAAAAAACAAACACAAAACTTGAAATTATTATTAATATTTGCCCAATTTTAGCGTCTAACCGAGAGCAAAATTAAATCACTGTACATGGAGCTAAAGATCCACGATAAGGAGGAAATTGCCTGGAAGCAGCTCAACTCGCAACACAAGGATAAAGATGGCCTCAAGGAAAATGAGCTGCGTCAGAAATTAATTGGCATCATGAGCAGTTACGATCTGCTGGAGCACTTTGAGGACACACAGGACAAGGAGAAGACCAAACCCTATAAAGTAAATAACCCAAGAATAACTCAAGCAACAGTTTGTAATTAAAAATTCCAACATAGAAATTCCATGATCCCGAGGAGCGGCATAAAAATAAAAGTCTCTTCAAGGACAAAAAATTAAATCGCTTGTGGGAAAAAGCGGAAATCTCTGGTTTTACAGCGGATGAGCTGAAGGCGCTAAAACAGGAGTTTGATCATCATCAGGATAAGGTTGATGTGTATTATAGTCTGCTCGATAATTTGGGCACAATGGAAACGAATGTGCATGAAAGTAAGACTCGAATTAAACCTAATTATTTGTAATTATGAATTATTATTTAATATAGATGCGATCAACACTGAGGATTTGGATAACTACAATCTAATTACGAACGATCCCAATGAGAATGAAATCAATACCCACCAACAGAATGTGAAGAATTTTGAGAATAATATGAATGCTTTGCGCGGACAGCATGTGGGCATCAAGGATCACTATGATCGCCTCGAGCGTCTCGTGTCCTCAGGTCCGCACAGTCAGGACTTTATTGAGCCGAAGGTGCAGGGCTTGTGGCGCGTCGCCCAATCGAGTAATTTTACGGACAAGGAATTGGCCTCCATTAAAACGGAGCTGCATCATTTTGAGGGTCGCCTGCTCAAATTGCGACATTTGCATGCCGAGCATGCCCTGCACAAAGAGAAATACAGGGTATGCACAAGGCTTTTATCGCCATTAAAAAAATCCATAATTATTTTACCCATTATTTAGGATGAGAAGCACAAGGATAAGAGCAATCGTTTTGAGGATATGGAGGATCAGCTGAAGAAACAAGCGCGCAAAGTGGAAAAACTTCAGGAGCATATTGAGAAAACCATATTTAAGCATTCAGAGCTTTAGACTCGGTCTGCCCAATTGTGCCAAAATGAACAAATTAACTATATATAACATAATAACATGTACTCTTTTTTATACCAAAACTAATGAATTACAAAATCTTATGAAGTTAATTTTTTGCGGTGTATTTTTTATTGTTGGGCGTTGCCACTCTGTCAGCACTGAGCTGCTGCTGCTGCTTGCGTGTGCACTTTCCGAGAGAATGGCAAATGTGAAAGAAAAAAATCGTAAATAACATTGCAACAACTGCAGCACCAAATAAAAAGGCGAAAACTATGTGAAAAATATAAAACAAAACCAGACAAAACAGTTGCAATTTGTTATTAAATTGTGCAGGAGTGCAATGCAGTTGGCGACGCCGCTAATTATTAATACTATTATTAAGAATACATATATATAAGTATATTTATATATGTATAGTCGTTGTAGGCATGGTGGAGACAACAAATTTTGGCAATTTGGATTCTTACACTTATCTGCTTTTGACGCTCAATTTGACGCTCGCTTTAATTGTAATGTTCTTCAATTGTTTGTGCTGCAAGAAAAGAATACCAAAGTAAGTAAATTGTGCCATATGAAGTGACTACCAATTGTTGTCTGTCTGTGTTTGAGGCAAAATTGGTCAATTGCAACTTTCACCTGGTAGTTCCAGTTGGATGCACTCGCGCCAAAAAAAAAAAAAAAACACAAAACAACATTAAAAGAACAGCTCTAAAAAGCGACATTTTAGCTTAGATGCGCTTGAAAGCGCAGAATATAGCTGATATAGTTAACCGATTTGGCAGAGACTATATGCAGACTAGAGCTGAAATTGGAATTTACAAACCGATACAGTTTTTATAAACAAAAAAATTAAATATAAATTGGATGTTTATTTATGTATGTTTATCAGGATACCGTATAATTTATATGATCCCACAGAAGTAAATTTCATTTATTAATTAGAAATTGGAAGAGTCTTTTAAATAGCTTTTAAAACTGACACATTTCTTGTCATCGATTAGGAAAATTAATGATTTAAATTTATTTGTCTAGAATAATAATTTAGATGATTTAAGAGAAATCACCAACACACTTCTCCGGCCCTCTGTAAGGTCTATACAAACCAGTCAATTTATTAATATACATTACGGAAATGATATTCGTTGATATACTAAGAAAATGTATAATTAGAATTTGTTTATCTTGAAATTCTCATCAAGAATAAATATAGTTTACATGATACCAGAGGAGTCCAACTCACACTTCATTTTTGTAATCGGTTGGCAAAATACATGATTCAAATTTGTTAATCTGGAATGCTTATCAGGAATAAGTGTTTATACAATTTATTTAATTTATTGATATACATTACAGAAATGATTTTCTTGGACTGGAGGGCATGGTGAAGCTGAAGAATCCCGATGACATCATCGTGGTGAGCAACAACAATGCAAATAATGGAAGTGCGGGCAATGCGAACACAAGTCTGGTGCACAACAGTGAATCACAGGCGGAACTCAACGCATCCACTGTGTCAAATGCTGACTCAGAGAAGAGGTATTTCAATTGACGCATTTGCAATTTGCTCTCAATTATACACAATTTGTTTTCAGATCAAGCACGGCGGCACATCGCAGTTTGCCGGACATTCCCGTGGCGGAGAGTAACGATAATGGCTCGGAGCTGTATGAAACTGTGGCGGACAAGCAGCTGGCAAATGCACACAATCAAAGTCGTACGTAAATCAAATGATTGCAAATTGGACTCTTGGCAAATTAAACTGCACCTCTTTTGAAAAGAAACCTAATCACATCCATTTTCTTGCCTCATTCACAGCTCAACCGAGTCTTAAGAAACAGGCCAGCGTTTCGCAGCACAGCTCCATCAGTCAGGCGGATGATATCAGTTCGCCGTATTCCCGCGTCAAGGGTCTGCCGCATGATTATGCCAAAGTGCGTGCCACCGAGCATCCGTATGCCCAGCTAAATGCGCCGTCCACATCGAATGCACTTGCTGCAAGTGCTGCTGGTGGCTCGGCAGCAGCAGCAGCGGCAGCTGCCACAACCAAAAATGCTTCAAGCAGCGGCAAAGTTTCGTGTTCCGACTCCTTGCAACGCGGCTCACAACTGAGCAGCGGCTCCTCGCAGCACCTCAACGATGAAACCACTTCACAGGTGGAAATTCCAGCTGCCTCAGCTATTGCGGGCATGATATCCGCTAGCCAGGATCTGCCTTATATGACGCCACCGATAGCCAATCAGCATTTTAGCGGTGATTCACAGGACTCGTCCAGTAAGTGTGCAAATTGTAGGCGAGTTTCTGTGCCATTTAAAATGATGTTTATCAAGCTAGGCACGAATTGCCAGCAATTACGCAAAATGACGTGGTTGGCATGAGAATTTAGTGGGACTGTGTGACTGTAGATGAGGTCAACACTAGGAAAACACACACAATGAAAATGCGTTAAGAACAGGCCTTGGAGAACCCCATTGAGACTTTAATTGGAATCGTAATTAATGGAACGTGGATGGAACCAATCCAAGGAGGAGGCATGTTACGTCAAAAGTAGTTCGCAATAGGGTATATTTAGATGATGGATATAGCCATTCTATGCGATGGTCAAACAGCATTAAATGCGCGAAAGGAGCACAAATATTACGTCAAAAGTGCGTCAGTTACGATCCCAAGTTAAATTCCCATGAGAATGGGAGCAAACAGTTTTGTGGCATAGGAAGACACACAATGCGTCAACAACTGTGGAATGAGGATAGACAACAAATGTTCTCAGACAAGTCCAAGTTCTTTTTATGTGTAAACGATTTAATCCAGAAATAGCCGTTGAAAAGAATAGGCTTAGGATACACTTCGGTCTATTGAAAGGACATTATAGACTAAATTAGGAAATGGAAGATGATGATGAAAGAGCTATAAGCTATATGGACAGGTATTCGCATTCTTGCAGAGTGTATCGCTTTAACCAGCCCTCAACCCAGCAAAGATCCTAGCATTCGAGCAAGAGCTCGATGGAGGAGCTATGAGCTCAGAAAGGTTGCATTGCTGGTAACCCAATTATAATAATAACCCAGGGAAATATGTTTTAGATTCAAACCAAAGCAGATGCTCACATTAATGGAGGAACTGAGATTGGGGACAGACCTCAAGGCTCAATTTATCTAGAGTTCCCCCTCTTAATAATAGTAATAAATAATAATAAGATTCCTAAATCTTTCACAGAAGGATATACGAGCATTAGTGTGCGGGAGCCGCTGGCTAACATTCTCGCACAGCAGCCAGTAAGCAAATTGATGGCCAGAAGTGTCACCTTGACGCGAGATGTGAATGATTCGCATTATGCCACAGTCTCGGATGATTCGGGTGAGTCTCGCTTAATCAGAGATTGTAAATCTTGTAATAATGCCTGGTCCTCTGCAGATGAAACGTATGCGGCTATAGAGGATCCCAATAATCGACACATTCCACATGCCACCGATATTTATACAAGCGGTTCGGAAACCTATGCCCAAATCCAGCCAATGCCCGCCAATCCCATTGTGGTCGCCGTGGAGATCAACAATAGCAGCAGCATTGCTGCAGAACCCAGTATTGGCAGCGGCTCAGCAGCGCAGCGTGCGAGCAGCAACAGCATGGAGCATGCAATGCCCGTGCCACCAAATGTGGATAGTCTGCGTGCGCAGATGCATTCGCGCCAAGCATCATCCTCCTCGTCCGTTTGCAATCTGGGCTCACCAAAGCCGGAGAAACGGCAGGCGAACTCTCCGCTACCGCCAACACCAAAAGCCAGTTTGGGCAGCAGTAATCTCACCTCTGGACGCAGTTCAGTTATCTCCGTCATCGAGGCGGCGGTCAACGAGGGCAGCAATAATGATGCCACCAATGACGCCAGCAATGAGGCATCGCCGCAACGCAAGCACAGCAAGAGTCTGAGTCCATCCAAAGATGTCGACGGAGGAGGCAACCGAAATATTGAGGGCATGTATGCCAAGGTGAGCTTTGGCTTTAGTTTGAATTGAAAGAATTCTCTTTTACAAACTCTCCTTCCATTTCCAGGTCATGAAGAAGCACAAATTCTCCTCACATCAGCCGGAGCTGCTGGGCATTAGTCCGTTGGACAGCGCTGCAGCGGCTCTGCTGATGGATACACAAAAATCATCAACTGCTGCTGCCGCTGCTGCTGCTGCTGGTGACAAGAGTCGCGTGCGCAGTAACAGTTACACGGCTAAGGATCATGGGTACGAAACGATACCCGCGGATGGTGGTGGTGCACAGAAGCACTCCCAAATGCAGTTGTCCCACGAGAACCGGAAATCGGATTGCTATGCGGCCAGCATGCTGCAAAAGGAGCGACTACAGGAATCAGGTAGCATATCGAGTATTCACTGTAATCACATTTTGAATGTTCTCCAATGGAAATGAGCGATATTTGTGCTTGTGCATAGCTGCTCTGACAAAATATCGTTAATTTCTTTACATATGTATATATATATATACCAAAATTCCGAGCTCTACTCTGTCAAATCACCTAATGTGCCCAAATCTATCTCCTCTCGTCTCTCTCTCTCTCTCTCTCCCCTTGTGTGTGTTTTTTGTTTATATTTTTTGTTCTGTGAAACTTAGTTGTTTTGCCAAAATGAGAAATTTGCGCGTTTCGACAATTTCGTCAGTTTTTGTTTGGAACTGGCAGCGGTTAGTATTTCTATAAAACTATCAACTAGCTGATGATTTTTTTAAGCTTTGCAAACTATAAAAAATCTATTAAAAATTAAACTAATTGTTAATTTTTTTTTGCTGTTGCTGTTTAGCGGTGTCGGATCAGAGGACGCCACACAACAATAGCAGCCAGGTGACAACCATAACAATGCCCAGCACCAGCATAAAGCACTACGAGACTATAAATTGCCCACCGTGTCAGGAGGAGACGAACAGGAGCAGCAAAAGCCACAGCAACAATGATCCTGGCTACGAGCAACTGCAGCAGACGGCGACGATTCACCACAGCAATGATGACGATGCCAAAAAGTCCGATTATGATCCCAACTATGAGGTGCTCAAGAGTCGCGCCCATTCGGATGATGGCTATGCCAAGGTGATGGAGAAGAAGCCAAGCGGTGCTGATGTGGTCGATGCTAGCGGTGGCTACAGCACTATACCAGGTGCGGATGCCAATCACAATTATGCCAGCATATTGGAAACGAAGCAAGCAAACAATGAGACGGATCATTATGCGAGGATTGCGGAGAATACGTTGACGGAACCGCAATTGGCGGCTGGCATCAATTCACCAAATTCCTCCGCATCGTTGGTGAACAGTCTGTCCATGATTACGGTGACCACCAGCAATAGTATGCTGAGCAGCTTAAGTTCCCAGCAGCAGACGCCACACTCATCACAATATGAATCGCTTAGCGAAACGGATCCCAACTATGAATCGGTCTGTTATTTAAACACCACAGCAACAACTGCAACAACAGCAACGACAACAGCGACCACAAATAGCAGCAGCAACAATGACAGCAACACCAGCAGCAGCAGCAGCACCAGCAATAATACAGATCCCGGCTATGAGCGACTGGAGCAGTCTGTCACAAGTAGTCCTTTGAGCAACGATCAGCAGCTGGTTGTCGATGATTATTTTCAGGTGTGAATTGTACAAGTAACGATCAACTGCTGTGATATCGATATTTATCGATAATGCAACTGTTATCCGTTACAGTGTTGAGCTGGATCTCGTTGCTTTTTACTATATTGCTATTTTATACATATATATTTAAAGCGCAAATTATTATTTATAATTTTTGCCTAGCAATCGCAAGTTTTTCAACGCACATATCACAAACAATATATTATATATATATATACACATATATCAAAATGCACAGCAAGCGCAGTAAACAGTAAACAGTTATAGGCAATATCAGGCTATATTTTGATTAGAGTTCAGTGACCCCAGAAATGGCGTCAACAATATTCGCTTTACAATATCGTTTAACGCTCCTTAGCCCTAGCACTAAGCTATAAATAATAGCAAACAGCAACAACAACTTCATGTACAAAGTATTTGCATGTTCAACTCCACATATATATATATATAAACATATATATATATATATATATATACATATATAAATATATATATAGCTATACGAAATACCAGTGCGTCCTACTTTAGTTAAATTTGTGTGCAAAAACAAATCAAGCAATTTGTTTTTTCTTTAATATTGATTAGAATTGCAGTTATTTTCGGCATTATTGATAAAGGAAGATATTATAAACAAAAGAAATATATATATATATATATATATATATATATATGTGTGTATGTATAAGCAAAATCTAGGGAAGATAGTGAGAAGTAAGTTTTTTATATAATATATAGATTGTATATTTTTATATGTTGGCATTTTTTGCTGCTTTTTACTTGATTAATGTCGCCTGGACAAAAACACATAAATACAAAAATACACAAATACATACATATATGCATATGTATAGCCCATAAATATAATAAATATAGATATATACATTTACGATAACTGTTAAATGCAAAAACCAACCACAAATTACTTTCAAGTATTCATGCATCAAATAATAACTAAGCTAAAAGTTGAATAAATTATTGATGACTGTCAATTTGTGTTTTGTTGTCTTTTTTTAAAGGTAAGTAAAAGGCAGGGCAAAGCGAACATAAATGAAATATATATTCATGATCAGCTTTAAGTGATGTGTATATTTATGAGAGCATATCTGTCTGTCTCTATGAGCAAGCCAAGTAAGAGTTATAGACTTATAATTTCTAATAGAACTTCTCATATATAATTCAGAAAAATATAAAAGAAATATTTTCTATTAAGAAATTCAAATTAAAAAAAAAATCTTTAAAATTTACTGGCTCGGAATTTATATAATTTTCATATATTTTATTTATATAATTTTTTATATATTTTATAGCTCAGTGAAGAGTCAGTCGAACTAAATGATTTAAAATTGTAACTATATAGTTGTTTGTTTATAGAAAATCTTTAATTAATTAATTATTTATTAATAATATAATCAACAAAAAGCTAATGTTAAAGTTGAGTTATTTCCTATTAACCGTGAAATTTTCTAAATTTTTTAAAACTAGCCTGAAATTAAGAAAAATATATTTTCTGAATAGGAGCTGATTTTGGGGCTGAATATTGAGTGAAATTAATTGTATTTTTTGGAATTGAAAGATTTTCAAAAACATATCAACCAGCGGAGTTAAATTTGCCAAAATAGTAAATTAAAACCTGTTTAAAGATCTGTTTCGATCAATCTGAAAACAAGGCTTAAAAAGATTTTAATAAAAAGTCTTGCAAATTGCAGTTAAGTTTAAAGTTAATAATATGTTTTATATATTTTCGTATGCGCAAATTTCGTTAGACAGTAGCACAAGGCACACACGCACACACACGCAACACACACACACACGCACAACAAGGCGATGGGAGTGTGTGTGTGTGTGTTGATACAATAGATACAAGTGAACATGACGAGCATAAATTGCAACCACATCGAGCACAATAGTAAATATATATATATATATATCTATATGTATATGTATAGTATGTATATAGGGGAGATTATTTGATTTAGCTAAATGCCGGATGCAGTCAGTTGAATGTTGCCAGCAGCAGCAGCGGCAGCCGCAGTTGACGCTGCAGTTGCAGCTATGCTGTTGCCACCACCAGCATCGAGGCGAGAACGCATCATCAGCCAGACGTAGTAGATGAGGGCACAGAGGACGAACTGCAGCAATATGTATTGATAATCGAGGATCAGGCTACAGCCATGAAATGTAAACGATGAAACGCGCCCGACAAGCGCCGAAACAGCCGCTTCCACGTTTCATTCATTGTTAACAATCGGCTGCTCACCGAGCACAGGACCAACACCAACGCCATGACCATGACCATGACCAAGACCAGCAGCAGCACCAGGTGCAGCTGCAGCTGGTTGTGGTGGTACAGCTGCCATAGCCAACGCTGCCTGCTGTTGCATCTGTGCCAGAAATGCAGCTGGTGCTGATGGTTGCTGCTGCTGTTGTTGTGGTTGTTGCTGCTGTTGTTGTGCTGCTGCTGCTGCTACCAATCCGGATTGACTTGGTTCGCGGTTTAGCAGCGCTATATTGCTGGCCTTCATCCGGGCTATGGAGTTGGCCAGTCCGTTGTTGGCGCCCAGAGCCGCTGGACACGGTGACATACAAGGTGTTGAGCATGATGAATTGCTGATTTCACACTGGTCAAGTAGGCGGAGAAGTTCGTTAGTGTCGGGTCCGCCTGCAGTTTTCTGCTGCAGCTGTTGCTGCTGCGCCTGCTGCTGTGCCTGTGCCATCATCGTTGCCGCCGCCGCCATCGTTGCCGCATCCTGTTTATTAAGCAGCGCCAATGCCGTCGACAAATCCCACATTTGTATTGCGCCCGTACAATGGCCAGTAAGTATAAAGCGTGAACCCATCCGCGAGGACACCTCGCATTCGTGCACACAAAATGCGGAGATTGTTGAACCATCTACGGAGCGAATGACGCACACTCGATCCCCATTGGAGGCCAGGCGCACATAAAGTTGATTCGTTTCGGGCACTACTTTTTGCACAAAGATCATGTCATCATAGTCGCCATAGGGTCCGAATTCATTGCCGGCTGCATAGCTGTAATTGCTATCTGTCGCCTCCAGTGAGACTATCTTGAAGGAAGCCTCCGGCGTGGAGCCGGGTTGCGTCGAGAGCATGCCACGGAATCGTGTCAGGCTCCAGGTGCGCACATGGTGATATTCACTGCACACCGTCACCAGGAACTTCTCCGAGAGCATCACCTAAAAAACATAGAAATTCATTTCATTTTTATTGCCGTTAAATGTTTCAGCTTAATTATTAATTTTAATTTAAATAAATATTAAATATATATGCATTATTTTTAGTGGTGTAACAAAATTGGAATTGTTTATTGAAATTTGAAATTATATATAAAAATAATCTCACCTTGGTAATTGGACTCTGGTGCACGAAGAATGATTCGAATAGATGTGGACCATGTCCAGCCGTCTCCGGATGCTGCACAATGATGCGCACAGCTCCCGATTTGGTGCCATAGGCAATCTCAATCCAGTTGCCACTGATGCTCGATGTCTTTGGCGTCAGATACACCGATATCGCTGTAATCGGATCCATGTTTATATCCTTGTATAGCTCCGTGACCAGCAAATCGTTGTCCTTCATGCGCAGCGGAAACTTTTGCATGTCTATAAAAAAAAAATATATAAAAATTTAAACTTTTAAAATACAATTGTTTGAAATTAGCATTTTTAAGTATGATTTTTATATCTGTTGCTCTGATGAATTTTTAAAAATAGCGTTAGAGAAACCATTAAATTTGCACATCGGCTGTTTTTATATATTTTCGAATATTGTACGCTCGTAAAGAAAACATAGCTTGCTCTTAGCCAAAGGCCTTAGCAGTCACAGTTACACTTGGCGAAAAAGTATGGTAAGTTTGTAGAGATTGTCTAATTATATTAGTTAAATATCTTAACTAACTATAATTTAATAGATAATTTTAAGACAGAATACTTACCAATATAATAGATGGAACCATTATTGCAGCCGAGCAAAAGAAAAGAGCCCGCTGAATCGAAGGATAAGACCGGCACCAGATCCTGAATTTGCCAGTGTTGGGTCATCGCATGCCAGACGCCAATCTTGCCGGAGGAGGACAGCGCCACGAGTTGGCTACCAATGAAGAACAGATACTCGACGCGCACGTGAAGATTAAAGGTGCCAATGTCGGATTTGTTGCCGCCCTCCTGGATGCTCCACAAACGGATCTGGCTGCCATACGAGATTGCGATCATTTTGCTTGGCATCGGTTCCGCCGTCGAAGTGTTCACCTTCGAGTTGATGGCAATCCGCTCAATCGCTGACTCGATGTGCGGCGAGGTGAACACCTGCTGCCAACCATTCGAATCCTTGACACGATAACAGGTCACAAAATGGGCATAGGCCACGGCGATCCAATTCTGATGCGCCTTGATCAGCTGCACCCGCAACGGTGGCGTCCAATTAGAGAACTGCGTGGGACTGAAGACCAGACCCACCTCGTTGCGAATGACTTTGTTCAGATCCGCCGAAGAGTTCCGCGAGTGTCGCATAAAATCGAGCGAGGCATTACGGGAATGTCCACCAGCTGCAGTCCAAGCGGCTCCAGCTGTTCCAGCTGCTGTCGAAGTAGAGGCACCACTTGCCACACGCCCACAACGCAAATCCCAAGAGGAGTTTCTCGAATGCCGTGACGAGGATTCAGGCACACGCACCATGGAACCAGGACGTGCGCCGCCGGATGTGCTGGCTTCAACATCCAGCGGAGCCTGCTGCTGCTGCAATGCATCATTTGGTGGCATTGCTGGCGCCGCCAGAAACCCGTAGAAGAGCACATCGCCACAGGCCGAATGATTGAGATCCTCGCACAGCGCTAGTCGCTTGGTTAACGGTGTTATTCCATAATATTCCGCCTCATGTCGCAGCGCACGAATTTCACAGTTTTTAATGTCAATATCCTTGGTGCGCAAATAATTCAGGATAATCGAAAATAAGGTAGGATCGCGATCAATGAAAATCGCATTATGTTCATCGCGTAAACTGGAAATCCTTCCGCTCAGCAGCGCTGTGAAAAACGTATCCGGTATCCACGTAAGTGTTTGCCTTGACGTCGAGAAGCTGCATGGGGAATTATTGGAAATAAATATTGGAAATAATATGCTCTTTTTTTGCATGCGTCATCAGAGCAAAACTTTAGTTACCGTTAGTTATTGGTAAGAACTCACCGTTGACCGCCCACATTGAGATTAACCAAATCGCTACTTGCACTGTGCATAAAATAGGACATGCCCACAATTAATTCACAGCTGCCCTAAAGGCAACAAATTAAAATCCTTACTCTACTATTTGTAACAAATTTTTATGTGGCTTCTTTTGCTGCTGCGGTTGCTGTCTTTTTTTTCTTTGCTTATATTGTTCTTTTATTTGTTGTTGACCCGTTGACGACTGCAAGTGCAGTGTGGCAACTGTCGTTGTCGCTTTTGTGTGGTCGCTGTTGATTCGTTTAAATGGGTGACCACTTTATTTTTGGAATTACGTTTGCTTTTATTTCTCGCTACATATACTAATATACATAAATATATTTACGTATATTTGTAATATGCGTTGTTAGTCAGTGTTTTTGTTGACGTTGTGTTTGCGTTGCATGGCGAATGGCATGCATTATTATTGCGTTCGGGTGGCAACGCTGCCGGTAATGCTGCCATTTCAAATATATGTATATATTTTCTTAAATTAACAAACTTCAAATTATTTAATAAATTAGGAGTGTATTTGTTATTAAAATTTGAAAAACATTTGTTTCGAAAAAAAACCATGTCACTTTAATAAATTCATACACTTCAAACAACATTTAAAATTGGGACGTAAACGAAATTGTGAAGTAAGGTCAGTTTGGAAATAACTGTTGTTTCAAATTATGGGCAACAATCTTACATGATTTTTTATAGTAAATATAGTAAGTAAATTATAGTTTGATTAAGCAAATCCCTAAATTTATCTAGTGTTATTGTTGTTTTTTAAGAAAGAGAAAAGAGTAAAGCCAGCTAATTAAATATAAATATAAATATCTCAACACAATTACTCAAAGTGAGGTCAGTTTACACCTGTTGTGTGATCAGCTTGGATTATGGGCAACATTTTAAATACCCTTTAAAGGCATATTTAGATTTTCAGATGAAGTGTGTGACTTGCATGAAATTAACAGGAGCAGTTGAGTTTAAATTGCTAGCTCTTTCAACTTTCAATTCTAGTCTGGAAGGGTATGCAATATTTAGTGTGCCTAAGAAGGCAAAAGTCTTAACTGGAAACTTGGGAACGCAAGTAGAAGAAGAACTGTTAATTCAGCAGCATTTCATGTTTTGTGTGTGTGTTTGTGCTTAGAGATGGTAGGGCATTGAAACAGCCAATGGAGCACACTGGATAAACCGCACTCTTTGGTTTCGGGGAAGCGGAAAAGGAGCAGCAGAAGAGGTGGAGAAGTGTGAACCATGTGCGTGTTAAGTTCCCCGTTCAAATATACACACGCAAAAAGAGATTTGCAACATATTCTGTGCTATACTATAAACTAAGTGAGA
This sequence comes from Drosophila infuscata, assembly GCA_035042205.1. Taxonomy (NCBI): domain Eukaryota; kingdom Metazoa; phylum Arthropoda; class Insecta; order Diptera; family Drosophilidae; genus Drosophila; species Drosophila infuscata. The sequence continues at coordinate 194,977 of JAWNLR010000089.1, forward strand.
TTTTTCTTATTTTAAAGGTTATTCAAATATTTTCTAAGTAATCAAATTGTTTTATTATTATTATTTTAGTTTTAATATTTTGTTTATTTTGTTTTTCTAAATCATAAAACAAAATACATATTAGCCTAAAATAAAACTTGAATATCTTCAATTCAGAAGAAGTATAAACATTTTTATATATAAAAGATTTTATTTAAATAAGATTAACTGACTATATTAAAATCAAGAATAATTTTTACCTATTTAAATCTGAGTGTGAGTTCTAGTTGCTTAAGATTTCTAATCACAATTGTACTCGAAAATTTCTCTGAGTGTATGCACACATATGGTGGGAATGTACCAACAAATGATAACGGCACTCGAGCAAACAACAATAAAGGAAAATCGAGTAAATGAAAGAAATAATGGTGGCCCAAACGTGTAACAAGTAACAAGAACTCACGCACACACACATACACACATTCCCTGATGGGGTTGTTCTTGTTGTTATTGCCCCAAACCGTTGCCAGCTTCTAACCAAATTCGAACAAATGTTTTCTTGCTGTTCATGTATGTGTGTGTGTGTACAGCATATTAAAGTGAGCCAATTTTAGCGCGTGTTCTTGGCTAATGCATATAAATTTTTTTTATTCGTATTCCTCTCAGTTGCTGCGATTTCCATGAGAGTTTCGTCTTAATCATAAATAATAAACATACATTTTCTGATGAAGTAAAAAACGTTCATCGCTTTAAGCATGCAATTTTCCAAGCGAAATGCCCAATCAAAATATCATATGAGTAAAGCACACAAACCGTTATTTTCAGCTAATGGTTTGCATTGCAAGCTTTAAGCTTGAGTTACGGTTTATGCCTCTCTCTCTCTCTCTCTCATTCTCGCGCCGATCATCAAAGAACTTTAAGTTTTCCGAATTTTGATTGAAAAATTGATTAGAAAAAATCCTGTCTACACTTTGCAATCCTCCCGCAACACGCTGACAATGCTACCATATATTCATTTTCATTTATTTATTTTTAATGTCAAACATGAATTAGAAACAAAATGTTGTTTATCAAAACGGGATTGGTGTTGACAAATTTATTCTTAAGAAATTGTATAATATTAATATGTAACATATTGCACAAATAAATAAATATAATTTGTTAATATATGTATTGATTCTTTATGGCCTCAATGTTCTCATTTCTCTAGTAGTAGGGAATCTCACTATTAAAAATTTGAATCCAAGCTTTGCTTATATGATTTCTAAATTAATTACTTGAATTTCTATCCATTACATTTTTTTCCAATTCCAAATATAGCAAGCTCGTAATGAAATTTTAAGTTTTAATTTAAGTAAAGACTCAAGTCCTTCCGTTAGTAATGGTAGAAACTTGTTATTTATTAACAACTGTATATTTGAGTATTCAGCTGAGGTTTCCCATGGAATGTCTACTTGGTAATTAAATTTGTATAATATATTAATCAAAAACTGGGTGTGAACCACTTCTGTGCATAGTTAAATTTTGATACTCATTGTAAATATTATAGTCATTGACATTACAATTCTAATAATTAAAAACTCTTATAAAACTCTTCAGTCCTGAACAACAAATATTTTAAAACAAAAATCGAATTAATTTCACCATATTTGTAGGGTATCTCACAGTCAGTAATTCAGAGATTTAATGCATTTTGACTTAACGTTTTTATGTATTGTTATAATCGCATGCAATTAAACAAAAGTGCTACCAAAAAATGCAATTAATTTTTACCTCGCCGTGCTCATGTGTGTGTGTGTGTGTGTGCCACGTTTTGGGGTGTTAATTGTTAAGCTTTGTTGACACCGTTTTTTTTCATTTTTTTTTCTGTGGGTTGTCTGCTACTTGAATTTTGTGCCTGCCGCCAGGCTTAATTTCTTAAATGCCACTCAGCTCTTATCTGGCCTCTCTTGTGCGTTTTGTAATTAATTGGCCACATAATATATATACATATACTATATATATATATATATATATAAATATATGTATATACTATATATATATGTGTTACTGGCGAACCAAAGATGTCATAGTCCGCTCTCAGCACGTGTTGCCGCCTTTCTGGAGCAACCTAATGATTAATTACAATTTAATTTGTTTGCCATTTCCTTTAGCTTGGCCTTCCATTTCAGCCACAAAAGGCACAGTGGGGCAATGCCTTATGAAAAATGTGTGTAAATTATGCAAGAATATAGTGCCTCTATATGGATGCATACAGCTCACTCCCAATATTTTAAAACAGGTGCATAAATAAGCAAAATGATTTCGATAATACATTTGTTACAAAAAATCTTATTTCCTCATTTAAATTTTCAATCTTCTGAAATTTTGATTATCATATTGTATTTTACATACCTTTGATACCTTTTATACAGTCTCAAATCTAAAGACCGTGAAATCGATAAGATTGGTAAGTGCAAGTCAATAAGAGCACTTAACCACCACAAATTTAGAGTTAGAGACACCAAATTTGATTTTTAATAAGTTAATATTATAATTAATATTATTGCTATTACTATTATTGCTTTTATCATTATATTATTTATAGACAACATAAAAATATTTATACATTTTCGGGCCAACATCTTATGGTCAACCGATTTTTGTGGCAGTCTGGTAGCACTGTACGTTTTAGACAGCACTTTCCCTTTTTGGTTCGCATGAATTAATTGTTTTTGCATTTGATGGCGCTTTGCTTGTTGCTTGTTGTTGCAGCATTGTTTGCATAGCCCCGGCCAAAATATGATAATTATTTGGGTTGGAGGCCTTTTTGGCTTATAAAGCCGCGCAATGAATCGGCATCAGAATTCTTTACTACTCTCTTTAAACTTGAATGCGCTGCTATTAACTGAGTTTTACTTTATTCCTTTTTTTATTTTTATTTATTTATTTTATTTTATTTTTTTCATTTATGGCTGCTCATTTTATGCGAACAAAAGATGCGAAGTGAGAAATGGGCTTTATTTTCTGTTTGTGTCTAACATAAAATTAACTCATTCGTTTTGCGGCCTAGAAAAAGGCAACAGATACAAAGACAGACAAAGACACATACACACACTTACACACATAGATAAAGGCGCTTCAAGACTGAGGTCAAGCGACGCCATTTTTCAGGCGCGCCAAACAAAAAGTTTGCCTCAAGTGTGCATAGGTATGCGTGCGTGTCCCTGTTTCTGTGTGTGTGAAGCACATGCTCTTGGCGAAGAAAACATAAACAAACGCCCACATACACACACACACACACAGTCACGCAGAACAAACAGCGCGGAGCATTGTGGCGTAAAAGCTTACCAAAAGCAAAAAAAAAAAATACAAAAACCAAAACTATGTCACGCAAAGCTTTTACGCTTAATATAATGAACATTGTGACGATAAACGTCCCAGGCGCAACAGTTTTGGAGTGTGCGCGTGCCGCACGACAACACTGGCACTCGCTCTCACACAAAACTTAACGGCACTCGCTCGCTCTCCCTTTCTCTGTGGAGCAACAGTTAACAGCCGCTGCTCTGCTCACGCCTATGAGGCGGCCCAGACAAAGCCGTCGCTGCTGCCGCGCTGCTGCTGCTTTACCTGCTGAGTTGTGCAGCTACTGTTTGTATATATGGATGTGTGTGTGTGTGGACCAGGACCTGCTGCGCTTTATTGGACGCAGAGTTAATTCAGTGCCTGGATGGTTGTTGTCGAGTGAACAACGTGGTGCGCGTCCTGTGCGTGCTACAGTGTTGTAAAAGTCGCGTTTGCTTTTTAAGTATCCGTTTCGTTTTTATTATATTCCCATTTTTGTGTGCAATAAAAAAAATATTGGCTAAGCTTTTCGCATAGCCAAAGCCACGTGCAATTATTACAAAAAAAAAATAAATAAAAAAAAAACAAAAACGGAGCAAATGTGAATATTTACAGCTATAAATTGGTACGGCAAAATTTGCTCTACTCCTAATTAAAATTACTCTAACCAGATAGGTGTCGAAGTTTACTTGCACATTTTGTCAATTTTCCACACTGTTCCGCAATGTTTGTACTATGCAGATGGCAAAGGGGTGGGTGGTGGGGGGAAGTGCTGCGAGTGTTGTTTGCGTTAAATGTGTTCTTCTTTGTCCCTATCTGTTTGGCTTTCATCTTCAATTTCCCGTTTTGTCGTCTCATAAAACACCAAGAAAATTACAACTTATTCAATTGACACACACAAAGCCACACACACACAAGCACTCACACACACGTATGTACACAAAAGGAGCAGAAGTACAGGTGCCTTGGGAGTCAATTCTACTACTATTGTGAATTTGCATGAATTGAATACATTTGCAGCTGTGTATTTGTTTGTGTGTGTGCGTATATGTGTTTTACATATGCTCGTTGCCATAGTTTTATCTGTTTTTTTACGATAAGCTGCAATTGCCGTTTGTTTTTTTGAGGTCCTTAACTTTCTACTACCCTGAATAACGGCAAAAAAGACTGAAAACAGCGGTAAAGTGTTTGGCGAAAAGTGTAGGGTGTAAATACATATGTTTATACATATACGTATATGTATATATTTGTACTTTGACTGTAGCCTGATCCGATTAAAATGAGAAAACTGAGGAAACTTGTCTGTTTTTTAAATGTAATAAAAAAGAACACTTAAGTTTCAGGAAAAAACTAAAATTATATTTAATTTTGTATTTTTATACATTTGTATTTATATTATATAGCCGGATTTTGTAGTTATTCTGGTAGGGAAATTTAAAGAATGGGGATATTGTATATTGTCAAAGGAAAAACTTTTAACATTTTATGAGTTTTATATATATATTGTTTTTATTTAAAAATTCACAAATATACAGGGTATATTTACGGAACTATCAGTTGAGCTGAGAAATAAAATTTAACTTGGAAACACAACAAATGTTAAGTATTTTATATTTAAAACTAATACCAACTATCACAAAATTATCAGTTAAAACTGGAAATTATCATTACCTTTGTAAATTAAATTTTTATTAATAATTTCACTAATGCAAATAGTTGTACATTTTAGCAAAGCTACGTTAGAAATGGCTTTAAATATTTCCCCCACTTTTATTTTTTTCTTTCTGAACCAATACCTTAAATTCCATCCCACATTAAATAATCTATTCTGAAAGCTCAACAGTCTGGCAACGCTGCTTAAAGGAGGTCATTTACTGCAGCTGCCTGCTACTATTTGCAACATATACTACTATTTCACATATACAAACTTTCGTTGGCTCTTGCAACACGTTGCCATTAATACATACTTCCCTTGACACTTGTGAGCCAATAAACTTGAAAAAGAGCAACAGTTGCCGACACACACACACACGCACACTCGCACAGCAATGTTAGCCGAAGCTGGTTCGTGTTTTTAGCCGAACAGCTGCTGCTGCTGCTGCTGCTGCTTCTGCTGCTGGCGCTGTGAAACACTGAAACTTTGTTTTGGGTCGCGCATAACGCAGATGTCCTTTGCCGTGGCACAAACGCCTCGCACAATCGCTTACTTCAGCTCGCTCGCTGTGTGTGTGTGTGTGTGAGTGTGTGCGAGTGTGTACGTGTGTCTTCTTTACGCGCCGGCTTTTAACGGAAAAGGTTTTCGCACGCGTGCGTTTCTTATTATTTTGGCGCGTCTTTGTTGTTGACTGCTGCACGCATGCTGTGATATGTTAATTTTCAGCCTTTTGCAACACTTAGCAAACAATTAGTGCGAACGCAAGGCAAGTGAAAAGTTTTTAATTTGCTGCTTCTTTTCATTGAGAAACTTTTCGTGTGCTTGTGTGTGTGCGAATTTCTGCGTGTGCGTGTGCGTGTGTGTGTGTGTGTGTGCGAATTACTTAAAATTCATGCCTTCCTTGGAACAGTTGTTTTATAGCAAGTTATGGCCCTCAATATCATGTACATATAATGGGCATCTTGGCTGCCTTTTGTATTTGCATAGCATTTACTGTATTTTCTGTATGTCTCCCTCTTTTTTTATTATTGTTTTTTATATTTATCATCATCTGCGGCTTTCTGTCTTTCGCTCTGATTAAAATCATTTGAGGCTTGTATTTTTTTCCACATATATTATTTTTTTATATATATTTTTTTGTCTGTTGCTTTTCTGGCAAATTGTTCGCATTGTCCTCATTGAGAGAGGAAGAGGCTTCTGTTTTTCTTTTGCTTTTTATTTATTTGTATTATATTTCTCTTTTGGCATTTCCAGAGTTTTCACATTTACCGTTTCCACTACAACAAACATTTATTTTATATTTTTTATGTGGAAATGTACAGTGGAAAAACTGTTTGTAAGCAAAAATGCTAAGACAGAATCTGTAGGTTTCAAGTGGGAAAATCTTAGCTTGACAATATTAAGCAAAATCAAATATTTTTTATGTTCTATTATGAGTGTCTAAAAAATTGGAATGAAAGAAAAACTTGATTCAAGTATTACGGGCAAACTTTTATAAAGTATGCTTGATATTTGTGTTCATTTTTTCTCTGTGTAAATTTGTTTTTAAGAAGTCGGCTGGCTAATCAAACTTGTCATTGTCGCTTTTCATCGTAAATTTGCCGCTTTTCTCTGTCTGAATGGGTTTTAATTCAAGTCTTAAAACGCTCAAAAAGGTTTTATTAGTTGAAATAACGAAAAAACGTTGCCTACTTTTGTGGGCCGACGCATATTTTCCAAAGAAATATTATTTAAACATAATTTGCACCTGAAATCAACATGTTTAAAGCATTAAATTTTGTACTTTATTAACTAAGTTGGCAAAGTTTGGCAAAATAAACTTTCGTCAAAAGACCACAAATTTGTATCTATATATTATATATATTCAACATTTCATTTGATGTTTGTGTCTAATGTTGAGTTTGAAATTTGAATATTCAGTCAGAGTGTGTCCGGGCCAATGTAGTAAAAATAAGTTTTTGATTAATTTATTTGGAGAGTCTTCTACACAACTTTAAATCCCATAATTATGTTAAAGTTTTTGTGAGATGCTGGATAAAGTTTTCGAAAACTTTTGCAATTTTTAGTTTCATTTAGATGATATTAAAAGTGGCAACTAAAGCTACAAAGAATTATTGCTTGACTATGTGGCAACATTCACAATTCTTCACTGAACCATTTGCCAAACTTCGTAATTTTTTAAATAATTTGTTTTTGCGGAACTTGGATATACATCCTGAGAGGTTAGATTGAGAGGCAGGAGATGTTTGATTCTTTAACTGCCATTAGAGAAATTCCGAATTAAAAGCAAAACCGTGGAGCTTATAAGGACATCAGTAAACTGTATTATATACCTTATAAAATTTCCTAAAATCTATCTTACCTGGATTTTCAAGTATCTGAATAAAATAATTACAAAAATGATCTTCACAATTATCTTTGAATTATTAGTTATTTAAATTTTGAAATCTTTAGATTATTTAAAGATAGATAGCTAGATAGATGATTTTACTAGGGCCAGCATTCTTTACATTTGGCGATTCCATTAACGTGAGATTGGCACAATTATCGCTAAAAACTTTTTGTAATAACTTTTCATTATTTGTATTGTGATATTTGATAATCTTGTAAAGCTGAGTTTTCAAAATTGTTTAGTGATTTGTGCATTTGATTGAACACTTTTCGCATAGATACGATTTGTGAAGGATTTATCTTTTGATTTTAACTACAGCACAATTAAGATCCGCTCATTTGCATTATAAGCACAAATCGCTAATAGCTTGAGGCGAGTACAAAAAATATGCGAATATCGTGTAAAGTAATAATATATTTAATCATTAGTAGAGTTACTGGGAACTCAGGTCCTTTCTGTTGCTCTCATGCACAACTGATTACGCTTTGCACAAACTTATAATGCCTTATTTCACGTATTCTCGGTGGCACTCCTTCATCCCTTAATTAAAATTTTCAATTTTAACAAATCTGCGGGAAATCTCTGAGCGTGTTTAATTGTGGTAAATGTATTTCATTCCACAACTTTATCAAATTTTGCTTATCTTTGCTTTATTTTTTCTCTCACTCGTTATCGTTCTCTCTCCCTTCCTCTTACCTAAATAACTACTAAGTAGCTAAGTTGACAAATTTTGGCTTGCTTAGATTTTTCTGAGCTTCTGCCATCCTCGCACTCAATGTTTGAATATTTTACATTTTAATACTCCCATTTAATGTAAATTTACTTTTTTTTAGTAATTAAGTCTTAAGTTTTTAAATAAATTTTCTTTTTTAACTTGTAACTTGTAATCTTAATCCTTTTTAAATGTGTGGCCTACATTAAATAGTAAATTAATTTTAAATTCCCATCTATGTAACTTTTTTATATAACTTATATTATTTAATAAGTTTAAAGTTTAAATTTAAATATTTATTCTTGTTATATAATTGAAATTGTAACTTCAATTATCAATTTTAATTTGTATATTTTAAACTTTTTTAAAAGTGTGTATGTTAAATTTTTCCGCAATTTCAATTTACTTTAAAACATTTCTTTTTTAGCTCACTTTTTGTTTCTGCTTTTTTCTTAACCTTTTTTTCCTTTTTTGCATAAGTATTTAAGTTGCTGTATTAAAAGGTTTATTTATAGCATTTGGCTTAGCCTGGAATTGCAGTCTGGCTGGATAAGCTCTTTGTTTGATTTTGTGTGAGTGTGTGTGGCACATGTAATTGCCACTTAAATGTAAATTGTGGCAGGTGTGTTAAATGTAAAATAAAGTGGCAAGCAAGCAAGCTAGTGAGAAGGTCTGTGGAAATTTAAGTGGCAAAGTAAGTCGCAAAGTTCACGACGGGAACTTTTAGTTGAAAGCCAAATAATTTGGCTGGTATGTTTCATGGCTTTTACATTGGCGGCTTATTCCGCCAGCTGCCATGTTGATGACTTAATTGTGGGGTACACTTCATTAAGGTGTGTCGGAGAGAGATAGGCGTTTTAATTAATCATGTCATGTGCGTGTGTTAACACACACACACACACACACACCCCCAATCTATGCTTGGGCAACTTTTCAGCGGGAAAAACAAAGCAAATTTATTTATTTAATTTGCTTAGTTCATTATGGGAGCCGATTGTAGGGGATGGATGCTGTGCATGTAATTAGTGCTTAATTAATGTGAAAATCGATGAGATGGCAATGCGAACTTTGCACTTGCTCCTAATGACACACACACAAACACACACACATAGGTCTACATTTGAAGTTAGCATAGAATTCTTAACGTTTTCTTGTGCTTTAACAAGCTTTAGCATCATTTCTGTACTCAGTCTTTGCTTACTTTCACTTTGAATATTCTTAAAAATTAATAAGGCATTCTTGCTTCAAAAATCGATCGTTGTATTAGGAATGGTCTGCTAACTCATAAATCAAGTAGAAAATATGTGTTACAAGCATTTTTATAACCTGAAACTGAACAAAGAAAAGAATCTCCGATCCCATAAAGTATATAAAGTATCTGTCTGTCTTTATAAACTTGACCTGAGTATATCGATAAATATCGATTAGTAACAACACTAAAAACTACAATTTAAAATATATAACTTTCTTATTGGGAATTTATAAAAATTGGGAAATAAAAATGAAAATCATTGGGTTCAGCGTTAATCTTCTAGTCGAGCCCTCTCGACTAGAGCCTCCTTACTTGTTGTGCTTAGAAAAAATGTATTATTTTTTTATAAAATTCTGGCTTGCAACAAGTTATATACTTTTTACATCAATCTCTATTCTTGATCTCGAATTGTCCAACCAAATTGGAGTATAAGATCATTATTGGTTTTTTTCGAGTGTAAAAGTCATTAGAAGGTTTCTTATTTTGGACAACAAAAAATTTAATGCGCTTCGCCGTCTCTTTATTGTGGGCGTGTCCCTTTCTCTGTTTATCATTGGTGAGTGCCAAAAGCAATCAAAATAAATCAGACATTAGGGCCCAAAAAAAACCCATTCGTCTTACTTGCCATTGTTTGGTTAGCTAATTCTCTGATTATGTTATCAATTCGAGGCTGCAAATTGCAAAATGGTTACTGTGTGCACATCACTTGGCAGCAGTTGAAACAATGGCACAAATCAGCTTTGGCCCTAATGCAACAATAAACATCAGAGAATGGCTTTTAGCTGATAGAATATTCAGCTAATGCATATTTGAATTACTCGTTCAAACAGCACAAAAAGCGATATTTTATACATTGAACAATACTCTGTATTGTTTATCAATTTATTTCGTTGTAAATTGGAAATTGATGAGAGCGAGTTAGGGGGTAAAAAGGAGGCAATTCTTTTGAATTACTGTTTATTTAAAAGCAATTACTGTAGTGAATATTTTTTGCTGTATTTAAGGGATTCTGATTGGACTGATTTATAATTTATATTATTAGTTAGCATTATTTTTATTATTTATATATTTTTATTTATATTTATTTAGGTTCCATTTAGCGTACAAACTAAATATACTTTACATTCACAACATAAATATATTTATTATTATTATTTAGATTAAATTTAGAAAATTGACTTAATAAATATAATGCTTATTGGAAGTTTACGTTTGCTTAAGGGGGCTATAATCAGGGAGTAAAACACCCTCCCGGGATGTGCTACGATAGGCACAGTTTTAATTCTCCAGCATTTATACATCCGGTTTGAGGCACTATCTCAGGAATTGTAGTTTCTAGGCAGTGGCAGAAGAACTGTTGCATCGATTACTCTTCATCTACTTTTAGCAAAAATAAATCCACAGAAGTTTACTCGAATCTTTATTAATTTGACTCTCATAACTATTTAACTCTTTTCAGTCAGTAAATTTTATTCTCCAAAAGTAAACTCCTAAAAACATGCGATTTATGCTTACACTTTAATTGACTGTTAAAAAATAATAAAACCATTAAAAAACAAACAAAAACTTTTTCATTATTGGCTTTCTTAACTTATAATTTGACCTACTTTCTTTCATCATTATAAATTCTTCCGCTAGCAGAGTCGCAACTAGTTGCTGTGGGGCATTGATTTTAAGGCTGCCACGTCTATTAGCAAAAGTTGCCGCATTGCTCGCAGTAACAAAAAAAAAAAAAAAAATTCTTTTCCTGCGAGTCGCGGTGAAACAAAAATATCACATTGTCGACAAGGAAAATATTTTTCATTGTTGTTTGTTGTTTGTTGCCCTACATTTTTCAGATCCCCCACATGTGTTGATTTCATATAAAATGCATAAAAGAAACCCACCGAAACCGAAACCGAGACCGAAATGTTTGTCATTTTGACATAAAATAATCAAATTGTCACATTTGCTGACGGCTTGGCTTAAATTTTATTTTATGCTCATAAATTTGTGAAAAAACAACATAAAAAAAAAGAAAACGGATTTCTCTCGCGACACAATTTGCATATTTTTTAAATTATTCAAGTGTGGTTTAGCAAAGAGCAAAAAAAGTACTCAGAAATGTGTGTAACAGGAACATGTTTAGTGGCTTATTGATTTTGCGGTGCGTGCTCCTCAGCATATTTCAGACCCACTGTTTATGCGCCGCTCATTTGGCTTATTAAACTTCAAGCATTAAAAAAAAAAAAAAAAAAAAAAGAAATACCAAATTGACAAACAAATTTGCTTGGCTAACAAATTGCAGCACATTTATCAGACGCATCTTGAGAGTTGACAGGCGCAAGCCTCCTCCATTCAGTCAAATGGCCAAGAAATCGAGGCCAAGACCACAAGGCACAGACAGCATGGGTGTAGTCCATAGAGGGGTTATTTAGGCAAGCAACTTTTTCTGGTTTTCATTTTTTTACGATGCTTGCAAATTGCGCAAATTAATCATTATCTCCTTGGATTTATTTAATTCCTCGACATTAATTATTTTCTTAACTTAACAGATGTTAAACTAGGCTGTTAGGTAGGACTAATCCCCTGTCTACCAATTTGTGACATATTGGCTGCTTAATGGTCCTTATGGTCTTCAATTTTCCCTCCACCATGCAATTTGGCTAAGCAAAGCCAGTTTCCTAGAATGACTATCGGAAGGTTATGTTATATCTATAAAGAAGGGAGAATCGAGAAATTGCAATATTCTCCAATATTCACTTTTTCATCACGAAAGTTTTGTAGAAGTCTTTAACATAAAATGAAGAAGAAAATAATAACAAATTAGTATTTAATAATAAACATTTATCCAAAATGTGTTCATGGGTAAATAAATTTAAGGTTCCAGATTTTGCTGCACTTTAGTTTGAAAATTGGTAAAGGGGAAAAATTGAAAATTGCATAATAATATATATAGAACATTTTTATATAACACTTACACTAAGTGCATTTAAAGTAACTTGATTTACCCTCCCACAGCTGACATCCTGGCTGCGCCTCTGGCAGGCCGATAACAGTGTAAGCTAGAGCGATGCCCAGATACAGATACAGCTATAGATACAGATACAGATACAGCTATAGATACAGCTGCGAGGCACAGCAACAGATATCGATTTAATCATTAGTGTATGTGGCTGTCTGTCTGTCTGTCTGTCCGTCCAGCTGTCCGTTTGTCTGGCAGTCACACAATTGCTTTGTGCTTCTCTCCGCTTCTCTGCTCTTCTCGCTCCCAGCATTCAAGTGGGCAACGAATGAATTTACATTTTTATTGCATAGCAGCAAACACCCCTCTGTGCGGGGTAATTTGGGGGAGGCGTAAATGTTTTCCCCATTCCAAACAGCCCCATAATTGCATCTCGTTTATGTCCCCTTAGCACCACAGCGGATGCACTACAAAATATGCATAAAGTGGAATTATGTTTGTTTGGCATAAATAATTTCATAATTATTTGGCCATCATATTTGGGTTTTAAAATCGACCAACATTCAGTCGTCAAAACGTGTGCCAGCTAATTGTAAATTAATATTACCATTGTGTGTTGCAACATTACTTAACATTTACCTTACCTAGCATATTTACTTAATTTTACTTTATTTGCTTCCATTTATATAAATTGATACGCATATTAATGGAATCATATAAGATATGCTTAACTATGAAGTCCATAAACTGTTATTGTTAAAAAAGAGAAAAGAAGTAATTAATTGACTATCTTTTTCGACATTTCTGATACATTCTACAATTTCTAGTTTTCTAACTTCTTTTGTCTTCTCGCTTCTTGTTCGCCTCTCTCATAAAATCATTTTTGCTCATTTGACTTTTATTTTTTTACTTTACCCATTGATCATGTTTTTGCTTTGCTTCTTGCTTTAACTAACTTTATTTAGCATACTTGATTTTACTTATTAACTTATCAATTTTTTAACTTCACCGTTGATTCTTTCTTCTTTGCCTCTCGCTTTATTTCTGTTGCCAATCTCCCCATCGACATTTGCTTCTCGCTTCATCTGTTGATCGCTTTTTGACTTGGTTCTCGTTTAAATTCGTAGCTTTTATCAGCGCTTTTCCCACTGGCGTCTCATTTATTAATTCCCTTCCCAATCGAATGTGTTTTCTTTTGCATGGCTTTCCACATCACTTCTCGCTTTGAGTTTGTGTCTCTTTTTCCGCTCAGTTCGCTTCTCTTTTTCAGTATTGAAATATTTGCGTCATGCAGCTCAATAAATTTCATTTGTTACATTCCTATAAACATACTTTCAACATATTAATTAATAAGCAATCTTCACATCCCCCACCCCATATATCATATATCATTAATTTATACAGTTGAAATTATTTTCGGAAATGTTCTTTTTAATATTTTGTGATTTGCATCAAATTGGAAATTCATTTGGTGGCTAAACGACTTTTAAAAGGGCTGTCGTCTCGACAGGCAGCTGGATATATTTCTTTTTAAGCTGACGTGAATTTATGACATGGATTCTTTCTCACAAATAAATATGGGTGTGTGGGTGTGTTGCGTGTGTGTGTACGCGTGTGTGTGCGTGTGTGTGTGTGTGTTGTGTGCTGCGTGTGTTATCGGTGACATTTAAGGATTGATGCTTTATATATCCGCAAATAATCTCCTAAGTTTCGCGTGCGTTTTTTCGTATTTGTTTAGCGTGTCAGAAACAGTTACACTGCAAGAAAAATCGAATACTCTAAAATTGCAATTACTCGTGTTGATTATTGCACTCATCAGACAATTCGACCTTTCGTCCTGCTTTTGAGCATCAAACCTAAAAGAAGGAGAAATAAGTGAAATCCAAAATATTTATAGATTAAGTTCGTACTTGGTAAGATGCAAATTAAAATTATAAGAATAATAATTTTAATTTTTAAGTAAACATTATTAATTTGATATTATAGATCTTCATTGGAGGTTAAAATATTCAATAAACAATTTTCCAATTCCTTTAAATGAAAAAGTCTTTTAATAAAAAATTCAATTTGATTCGAATACTTTTTTTTTCCTGTACGTGAAGCAAATTCTTCCGGTTTTCCCTTGCCACAAGCCTTCCACACGCATCCATTTTGTATGCGCTTTGTGTGTGGCAGGCTTTGAAATTCTCTTTGTGTTTGTTTAATCACTCGAAATGACATCGAATGCACTCAGGACTCGACTTTGGAAATCACTTTTAAATCTATCGCTTTAATTGTGAGGCGACGTTGGCCCAGCCCATTTACGATTCCTGGGCATTTTTATTTTGTTTTTTTTTTTTTTTTTTGGGGGGGCTTTGTTTGTGCAGACATTTTGATTTATGAGTTTACAAAATTGAAATTTCACAAAAGCCTCCCGGAAACAAAAAAAAAAAAAATGAAAAGTTGTGCATAAATAGCAACAAGAGAAACATAAGTTGAGAAAGAGAGAAAGAGAGAGAAATTCCTCCCTAATGACAAAGACAAAGCCTGGAGGCAGTAAAACTTTTACATACATATACTTATCAGCATAAATATATGAATATATAATATATATATATGCATATTTATATCTATATTTAGACAATAGACTAGCTTTATGCGCTCTAATGTGAAAAAAATGTGTGTGTGCTTTTATTTTATACCTTGGGGATAATTTGAGAACACAGCCAATGTCCTTGCTGGAGGCCACAACACTAATGAGTCCAGTGGGGCGATGGTTCTGCCATTGTGGGTGGTTCTTGGGTGGTGCTCCCACAAAATTATGTAGCTGTAAATCATTTTCGGCAAATCACCTCAAACAATTTGGCAAATTAAAAGCTTCAAATTGCCGTGATGAATTGTTTCCGATGATTGATGCCTCTTCAACAACTGCAAAATTATTAGGCTAAACAGATAAATTTCAAATATCTTTTAAGTATATTAAAACAAAAATTTAAATTTACGTGTGAGTAAATTCAGCACAAATATTCTATATATTTATTTGTAGAAAATCTTTTCAACATTAGCAATCGCTTCAAAAGAAAAAATTTTTATGTATTACATAAAACTAAAATTAAATTAGAGTTAGAGAATATTTTACTTAAGTGTATCTAGTCAAAAGCTTACAACAGCCTTAACTTATTTAATCTATAAGTTGAGCATGCATGCCACATGCCACATGGCACATGCCACACATATGCAGACAAACAATAGACACTGTTAGCCCAGGCAACAGCAGGCAACGGGCCAAAACAATAAACGGCTTATTGGCTGCCATTTTTAGAAAATGTTTATAGATCAGCACAAAAGCCAATTGACCAGTGGACCAGGAGCAGCCAAGTAACAACTACTCCTAGCTAGGATGCGGGAAGGGGAAGTGGTGTGGGGATGGGAATGGGGGAACCTATATGCTTTCAATCGATGGCAACATAACCAAATCGCATTAATTACGCTTCAACAATTGTTGTGCCACAGAGCTTAAACGGCGTTTAGATGAAACTCTGACGTGAATTGCTCACTGGAGAGTATTGAAGAGGGGGTGGAGGATGTGGAGAGGGGTGTGGATGTATGCTAAATGGACTATATTTGGTTTAACTGTAGTTTGACTAAAAATCGTCTGCCAGCCGATTTTGTATATTCCGTACACATGCAAATTGCTGTAAAAATGTTTTATTATTTGCAATAGTATGCGAGGGAGGCACTTATGACATCGGAAAGTATAAGTATTATTGATCAGGAAAAAGAGTCGATATCGAAATGTTCGTCTCGGGAAATTTTAGCCAATGAGCATTAACAATTTATTTTTATATCATTAAAAATGGTTAAAAAGTGTACAATTCATGTTTATTTAATTTGATAAATGACTTTGATAACTTTCGCGAATATCGATACAAATCGATTTCCAAAGGCTAGTTTAATTATTAGCTGTAAAAAGGGTATCTGTAAGTCTATAACTTTTTTGACTATGGCTCCCTTCCTTGTTGTACACAGGTAGGCTTCACTTAAGCTATTTCCGGCATTGCAGCAAATGTTTAATTAAATGCCAAGGTACACTGTCAGATTGACAAGCAACCACACACACACACGCACACACTCATACACACAAACGGACACAGAATTTGTGATTCTTTGACCAGCTACATGGACTTTCTGCTTCAATACGTTTGTTGCTGCAACTTGAGGCAGACTCTCGTTTAGTCAGATAGCAAACACTTTGACTGCATCGCCTTTAAGTCTGGTTTGTACACTTAAAAAAATCACACTGATAATCTACCTACTCACCGGTGTATTTCGTTTTATTATTATTAGTATTTCTAAAACCTGGAGTTGTTTTCCATTTAATTTCAGAGTACAATTTTTTAAAATGTAAAAAAAATATTTATAATGTATTATATTATTGATATATTAACATAAGTATTTAAAGATTTCACACACACAAACATTTGAGATAGTTTACTTTAAAAAGATTTAACGTCGATTTGATTCCACAAATTGAGCAATTTTTGGAAATGAATTTCTAAAAAATGGAAAATAATTCTAGAAAATAAAAAATACACAATGCTTTAGGAAAAGTCATTTATGGTAGGCCCCTTCAATTTGTTAACATTTTTTTGATTATATTCTGAAATTATAGTAAAAATTAATAAATTCTTTATAGCGGTTTCTGCGATTTTCACTTTTTTTTTTATTAATAAAAAGAATTTCTGCAGAATATAAATAAAAAACAAAAATATTTTTGGGGATTGTCGATTTAGGGCACACCCTTCTAGAAGTTTCTATTTCTTATATTTAAAAGAAGAAAATTTTTAAAGTTCGATTTCTAAAACTCAGTCCAATTTTTTTGCGAGTGTATATTTGGTGCAAGATGTTAAGAACCCACCTTCCACCCACTTCATTAGCATAATTACGAGCGCAGCCGCTGGGAAAATGGCGAGTCCGTTGAGTTGGCTGCGTGACTGGTTGGCTAGCAGCTCTCTGCTGGTCATAATTTGCCACCCCGGGCGGCTTTTAATGAATAGCTTCAATACTAGCCAATATTTGGCCCAGACTGCGAACCACCTCTAACACCCCTACGCAACTAACCCACTTAGGAGCAACCAGTTGATGCTTTACCAGCCTCTTTCAAGTTATTACATTTTCCAGCCAGCCAGCCAGTCTGTCTGTTTGTCTGTCTGCCTCTCTGAGTGGGCGACTGTGTGTGGGTGTGTGTGTGGGTGTGTGTGTGTGTGTGTGTGTGCACAACAGCTGCCTGCCGAGCGCGTCATTAACGTTCGCAAACATTTACAAACTAACTGTGTATGTGGGTGTGTGTAGCTCTTGCGTCTTGTGTGAAATCTGGTCGAGAGCATTTTGGTTGCCATTTTTTGGGCCACAATTTTTCACACACAAAGGTCAAAGGTTTGCCACGGTTGCCTCTCCGTCATTTTAATACTTCTGAGTCCTGATGCCTTTTGATAAAGAAAAACATTTGATAAAAAGGTGGCTTAGGTTGCTCAGCAAACAGCAGAATGAAACGCTTGCAATTGACTTATTACTGTTTGTTCAACTAGCAACTGCATACAATAGGGGTGGTCCCTCTCAATGCGACAGAGAACTTGATAAATTGAGTGCAAACACTTGATATGCTGTAAATACACTTACAAAAAGATATTTTCTTATAACAAATTATAAAAAGTTATTCCCTTTGTATGATTTAATATTTGCCATTTAAGATATTATTTAAAAAATTAAAATTAGGCAAAAAACAAAATCTGTGTTTTTTTTTTTATAAAATTTGACTAACTTTTACATTCTTTAACTGTTCTTAAATTTTACCACTTGACAAACTTTCTATGTCAACTAAAACTGCCTCAACATATTAAAATATGATTGGTTTTAAGAACTGAATTTAATAAAATATTTATAGGAAAGAGCATATGAACCTAATTTAAACTGCTTTAAACTCTTGTTTAATTTTGTTTGTCAGTTTTAAAACTTGCTTAGCTGCGTCAAACTTAAACTCTTCCACTCTAACTTTAAAAGTTTTTATTGAGTCTAAAAACATCTTAGTTTCAAATTGCATTTAATTTTATTAAAAAATTAATCAAAAATGTTGTTATTTATTGCTGACAGTCGAAATAAAGATTGTTTATCAATGTTCAATTTGCAGTCAAATTGTTTTTAAATTAATGTAAACAACAATCGGTTCAACTGATAAGAAGAGGGAAAATGTCCAACAGCTTAACCCATGTTTGCCCGCTTCTCATTCTCACACTTCTTTATCTGCTTGCTCCGCATGCACTTTGACCTACATTTATTGTTAAACTTTCGTCGACAAGCGCAGGGAGGAGAGTTCTTTGTTTTCTGAATAAATCATAGAATGTGTATGTGTGTGTGTGGTGTGTGTGTGTGTATGTGTGTGGTGTGTGTGTGTGCCACAAGACCGCTGAATAAACACGCCGACATAGCCAGGCACTATTTGTAAAAGTCTGAACATGTTTTTATGTGTGTGTGTGTGTGTTGTGTGTGTGTGTGTTGAGTGTGTAGCATAAAGTTGCCAGATGGCAGGAGCCTGTTGTTTATCCAGTGCATCACTTTGTCGTACGCAGTGGCCTGTGCGAAGTTTTATGTTGCTTCGAAGGGGATTTTATAACGCAATTCACACAAAAAAAAAAAACAAAAAAACGAATTCGCCTCAAGTTCAAGTCTCGAATGTCTGCATTCGGTTCGATTTGCTGATTAATTCAATGGTTTTTCTGGATACTCAGTGGATGGCTCTGATTAATGGCATTCAATATGCATGATAGCTGAATATGCCGTTAAGCAAATCGATTGTATGAATTTGATGTGTCTTACATTATTCTAGATCACTTTAAGTTTCGGATGCTCAGTTTCGGATGATTTTTAAGGACTTTATTAGTATTTAATTTAACTCTATTTAAGAAAGTTAAGCTAAATACCTAAAATTTGATTCGTGGCTTATTCATTTTAGTTGCAAATAATTTTCAAACACATTATTTGTATCTTAAAGGGTATTTTTAATAATACTTTAATTTTCTCTCCTCTCTTATTTTTTAAAATAATTTTTTCTTTCACTTGTTTTCTTTTAAAAATACACAACCATTTCATTATTGTTATTATTATTTTTACATATTTTCTATTTATTTCAATAATTTGTATAATACAATTTTTTTTTATTTTTTAAATTATTTAATTTTCATTCTTCATATTCATATTTCATCCTACATTTTTTAAATGCCATAAATATACTTCCTATTTTATTTATATACGATACTTTTTAAAAATGTCTAAAAAGGGTATAATGGTTTTTATGCAAGTGTATGCAACAGGCAGAACGAAGCATCTTCGACCCCATAAAGTATATACATATATTCTTGATCAGGATCAACAGCCGAGTCGATATAGCCCTATCCGTCTGTCTGTCCATCTGTGTGTCCGTCTGCACGTGTTTTTAGCCAGCCAGTCAGGATCACTTCGGGCTTATAAATAATAAAAATGCTGTAATTTTTTTTACTCTTGAAGATCTACTACATTGAAGAGGGAAAATTTGCAAACAATATTCGAATATATTTAAGGTATATCGTTGAGGCATTGTCGTTTATTTACGGTGTTAAAACATTATTTAAATGATGATAATGATAATACATTTTCAATAGATTAGTAGTAAACAAATAGACAAATTTTGTATTTATTTAAATGAATAAATTGTATAAAGTAGTTTCTTCTTTTTTGGCAATTACAATTATGATATATAAAATACAAAAAAACTATGTTTAAGTCGACAACATTTTCTATTATTGGCCTCTGTTTGAAAATTTGTAATTTATAAAATATATAGGTATTATCTAAATAAAAGCCTTTGGCAGCATATGATTTTGGATGATCAGTTCCTAAAATTAACATGAAATAAATAGAGTTAATATCATTTGTAATCTTATAATTTTTGAAGTTAATTATTACTTATGTTTGAGTTGGCTCTGTTTGATTACGTCACCCATCAGTCCTCCACATGGTTATGGGGCATCGCATAAATCAGTTTTTTCCAAAACTGAGGATCATCTCGTTTGAGATATGTATTTAGTTTCAAAAAGATCTTCAGCTCAGAATCTAGGCCACTAAAGTCTTTTATATCTGGATAAACGATTACAATCAGGCGTTTTCTTGGATCCATGGAGGTAGCCCTAATAGACAGACGGAACTCGAAGCGCCCCCAGGATGACTGCACGAAGTTTTTGGTCATGAGAATAATTATTCTTTTAGTTTCGTCAATCGATTTTAGTATGCAAGCTGGAATGGATTCACCAATTAACCAATCTCGTTGATAGAAGCATAATCGAAATCCACGGGAATCATTTTCCAATTTCTCCACGTACTCTTCAACGAGTGTCAAGTCCAAGTGTGAGTAAGCAAGAAATGCATCAATTGGCAGGACTTTGGCATTTTCGGGTTCATTGGCATTTTCGGGTTCTGGACGGGAAATGCAATTAAGACAAAGATTTCGTTGGAAAAGCCATAATTCAATAGACTTTTTGAAATAAAAATATGCCAGTATTGTTATAACACAGATTCCAACAAGAGATCCAAGAATGATTTCAGCCTTAGGTGTCTCAGATGTCTTAGATGTCTCAGATGTCTTAGATGTTTGACAAATATCATTTTTCCAATCCACCAGTGTTACGTTTTCCGCATTGCATTTGATACTTTCACGATCGTCTATCTGATGAGATGAGTGGGTAACATACAAAATAAAAGCTTCGTTTTCGCAATTGCAAATCCATGGATTTCCCGAAAGTCTGAGTCGTAAGGTCTTTGATCTCGAGGAGAGAAATTCCAACACTTGCTTGTCAAGAGTTTGTATTTTGTTGTTACTTATGTCCAAATAAGTTATATTGGGTGGTAATTGATAATACTTTAAATCAGTTAAATTATTATTGTTCACGGATAGCTCATGTATATTAAAGTGTCCGTATGTTGAGTTCGAGTTTGGTAATTTGGTAATGTTGTTGTTGTTCAGGTCAAGTGTTGTGAATCCTGTTATTGGGATCGGAATCATTGGAAATTCTTTCAGTTGACGATTGTAGTCACAATCCATTATAAATCGATTTGTGTAACGATCCGAATAGCACTTACAGTCAGAGGGACATCTCTTATTATTTATATCAACAACAAATATACATTCGCTGCTTATATCAGTGCAAATAAAGGCTTTTATATCATAATTATAAATCAAGACAATAAAATCGACTTCGGTGTGAATGTCAATAATAGCTAGTTTTGTAAAGTTTTCGATGTATTTGCAGATCGTTTTAATTATAAAAGGATTATTAACACTTAAATTTTCCAAATGATTTTGTAAGATTTTGGAGCTGAAAGGAAAATGAATTAAATTAAATTACTCTTCATTCACATAACATAGGATGGGAATCTACATTTATATAGGATGTACAGATATGTATATGTAGGAGTGTAGTAGTGTAACGGATGATATATGAGAGCGAGAGTTATGCGATCAATAAAATATATGGATCGGGCGGGAAATCTGAATTTTTATTAGCAGTGGAGGTGCTGATGCAAAATTTAAGTTAATATTTGCTATTGCTCAGTTAATATTATTATATAAATAAATACTAAGTATTAAGAAAGTATAAAATATTTACATATTATGTTAAATTAAACATAAACTGTTTGTACTTAAAACTACATAACTGTAAGAATTATATTTAAATAAACACACCTCATCCAATCAATATTATCTGTACATGTGTCTTGAAGTTGCAATGTTTTCAAATTTGTTGAATTGTGAAAATGCTCTGAATGTAGATTTAGACTGCCACATCCTCGTATTATAAGTTCCGATAAATTTACCAGTCCATAAAAACCTTCTTTATGAATCTCAAGCGTATCATTAGCGCCACAAGTCAAAGTAAGGCTTCGCAAGTTTGTTGCACCGCTCAAAAAGGTTTTATCGAGATTAAATGTATTATTTTCCCCGTTATATCCGATATCCGTTGTCGAATTAACCGTTAAATCTAGTGTTCTTAGCAGAGCCGCATTAGTGATATGGAAATTCTCGCACACTTTATTACCGACAATAAGAGTCAAATGCAATATTTTTAAATGTTTAAGATTGTGCACATCTAGGCATTTTTTCCACATTTCCCAATGTAATTCCTCCAAATAGGATACATTTTGTGCCACGGAATTAATATAATTAATATCGCTTTCATCTTTGGTTTCGATTCCAAGTGTGTGCACAGTCAAATTTTCACACTGATCGAACACAAATAGCATGTCATCTCTCATATATTCAAGTGGCCGTAGATATTTAAACCTATCTACACCGTAGTCGTTCAATTCACATTTTCCATCAAACCTATCAATACCAAATTTGAGCTCTCTGATTAAAATCACACGTTCTTCGGGAGTGTAAGTACATTTGAATCTAAAGTCATTACGAATTAAATTTAGTTTGCAGTCACCAATTCCATTGTCAAATTGAGTGTCTCTGGACTCCATCTTGAAGATAAATTTCAAAATATCAAGATCAATTTTAACACTAAAGTCGTTTAAGCCATTGCAAACTATGGATATTGCAAAGATTAATGCAATTATTTGAAGTAATTTAATCAACATATTCCCATTTATGTGGGCAATAAACACATGCCAATGCTCCCAAAGTTAAATAAGAACTGAGCAGCTATTGGAAAGCTCGCTATGACGCAGTCTCCGTTTAATGGTATTTTAACTCCTTGGGGACTGAGCAGTTGGTTCAGATTAGGTTCATTTGTAGGCACATTTTTATACCTTAACACATTAAAAATGTGTAAAAAGGGTATAATAGTTTTGTGCAAGTGTATGTGACACACAGATGGACGCATCTCCGACCCCATAAAGTATATATATTCTTGATCAGGATCAACAGCCGAGTCAATATAGCTATTTCCGTTTGTCCGTCAATCTATATGAACACGCTGATATGAAGATCGGATAAGAAACACCAAAGTTATAGTCGAACACATATTTTCAGAGCATTTGAGTGCAAATTACCTTATTGCCAACAAAACTAGAATATATTTAACAACTCGGTTAAGGGGATATCGTAGTCGAGCTAACTCGACAACAGCATCTTACTTGTTTGCTTTGATTTTGTGTTTTTTATTTGGCATATGCTTTTTATTTTAAATTTCAGTTCTATCAAGTTTATATCGCATTTTGTTTATTTATTATTTTTAGTCTGGAAATATATAAATATTTATGTAGTACCGTTTCTGTCATTAAATTTAAGAATTAATAAATAATGTATGCTTTCTTGGCGTATTTCATGGAATTCATATTTATACCCTTAACCCATTAAAAATGGGTAAAAAGGGTATAATAGTTTTGTGCAAATGTATGTAACAGGCAGAGGGAATCATCTCCGACCCCATAAAGTATATAAATTCTTGATCAGGATAAACAGCCGATTCCGTCTGTCTGTCCGTGTGTTTGTCCGTCCGTCTGTGCGTCTGTATGAACACGCGGATGTCAGAAACTATAAGAGCTAGCGACTCAAATTTGGAATGTAAGTTCTTGTGTACCAGGCGCAGATCAAGTTTGCTTTATTTGATCGATAACTACTTAAGCTTATGAATTATCAATATATTTTAATTTCCGATAGCCATAAATTTAAGAGGCAGAGGCTTTTTATTTATACATAATATGCTTATACATATTCTTGATCAATTAACAGATCACTGTTAAGACACGCGCAACAATGACTTGCTCGACTACAGCATTTATTTGGCGTATGCTTTTTATTTTAAATTTGATTTCTATCAAGTTTATATCGCATTCTTTTCATTTTTATTTTGAGTATGGATATTGTATATATACAATATTTATGTAGTACCGTTTCTGTCAGTAAATATTGTTATTATCGCGAATAGGTACAGCAACAATGTTTTACTACATAGTTTTGTATGCAAACGTATATAACCAATAGTAACTCCTCGTGATGTTAATGGTCATGGGCCCGGTATCTCGAACACCAATCCTGCACTCATAACCCCCAAATCTCCAACAGGTTATGGGCCCAGCACGGCCCCAGTGCGCGAATAATAATAACATTCACTTGGAAACTATAGAATTTTATAATCGCAAAAAGTGCAGAATGAGTGCCTTTATAAAAATAAGAAATTATGAAGAACGCCCTATGGCAGTACGTGGACGGCACTAAGACGTGCCCTCTCATGGACGGTAACGACTCCGCCATATGGAAAACGTATGACCAGCGGATATAATGTTGGCGATTAGCCCATCCGAATTGGCCGCAATCGAAGGTTGTATGTCAGCCGCCAACTGCTGGAGAAAGTTTCGGGAAACGTTTCAATCAAGAGTACCATCGCAGAAAGCATCTCTCCTGAAGATAATCGCATTGTCGCGACTAAGAGAAGAAGGCAATGCGCGCCAAAATGTGTCTGAGTTCTTCGAGGCGATGAAGCAACTCAAAGAAATTGGCGTGACAATAGGCGATGAGTTGCTCAGCATACTCCCGCTCCACAGTTTGCCCGAATCATACAATACGTTTCGGTGCGCAATGGAAGAAAGAGTTGACCAAGGTCAGATGTTCTTAAAGCAAAAATACTAGAAGAAGTAAATGCGCACAGAACTTCGTTCGAATGTGAAGAGCAAGACATAATGTTCGCTTACCGACAAAACGGTAAACGCGATAAGCAGCCTAAAAGGCGAGAGAACAGAAAATGTTTTACTTGTATAAAAAATTGGACATATGGCGCGCAACTGTCGAAGTAAATCAAAAGGCAAACGCGAAGAGTGGGAGAACCAGAGAGAGAGAGAGAGAGAGAGAGCAAAGAGAGCTGAAGAGGCCACGCTCGCTTGCCAAACTAATTTCTGTACAGTGGATGTAAAGCTGATGTGAGTTCAAATGTGGATTCATTTGAAATTTATTGCAATGATCGAAAAGACATTGCATTTGGCAAGCAATGAAACTTCCCAGATCAGTGGTGGAGTCGGTGATGTACGAATCGCAGTTGATGAAAACCAAACAAAAGAGAGTGTAACTCTGAGTGAAGTGCTTTATGTGCCCGCTCTGAGACAAAGTCTGCTGTCGATGGCGTTACCGTATGGAAGGCTTAAACGAAGAAGACTTAAAGAGCATGGCGAAAAAGTGCAAAGTATCAAAACGGATTGGCTGAGAGGCAAAACAGAACCTTTGTGGAGATGGCCAGGTGCATTATGAAACAAACGGGAGCGCCTCCAATGTCTTGGGCAGAATCTGTAGGCACAGCTTGCTATATTTGCAAAAGATGCCGACACTGGCATACATGCGAACGTTTGGCACAAAGGCTTTTGCGCTCGAATATGGCGTCAAGAAAGCCAAATTCGATTCCAGATCTGAAGAGTGCATTCTCCTGGGATACGCAACGAGCTACAAAGCGTATCGGTTATACGTGCCGGAAATGCGCAAGGTAATCACATTTAACGACGTAAAATTCTTGATTTCGTGAGGATGCGGTGAGCGAATCCAAAGTGGAGAAACAACAACTGCATAATCTGCGTCGAGGTCGAGAGCGTCCAAAAACTATTCGGACGGTTCAAGACGGTAGGCCACGAAAATTGTACCAAGAGGTACGATGCAGCAGCAGCAGCAGAAGGGATGAGGCGGAAAACGCCCAAGCACAGGATGAAATCATTGAGGAGTGCGAATTGGCTTTATGGCTACGTTGCAAGATGCTAAAAATTCTAAAGAAGCAGATGCCTGGACTAAGGCATCGAGGACGAGTTTTTAGCTCAAGTGCTAAGTAAAATGTAGGACCTCGTAGAACGACCAGCTGATCGTAAGGTAATCGGCAAAATAATGGTATTTCGTATAAAAGATGACGGCAGCGCTGCAGGCAAGAGTTACAACATCTATGTACGTTCTTCGTTAAGTTAACAGATCACTGTTGAGACACGCGCAACACGCGCCTGCACCCACAACACCCAAATCTCCAACAGTAAATTTAAGAATTAATAAATAATGCATGCTTATTTGGCGTATCATGGAATACATATTTATACCCTTAGCCCATTAAAAAGGGTATAATGGTTTTGTGCAAATGTATTTAACAGGCAGAGGGTAGCATCTCCGAACCCATAAAGTATATATATTCTTGATCAGGATAAACAGCCGAGTCGATATAGCCATGTCCGTCTGTTTGTCCGCCTGCACGTGTTTTTAGCCAGTCAGTCAGGATCACTTCGGGCTTATAAATAATAAAAATGCTGTAATTTTTTTTACTCTTGAAGACCTACTACATTTGGGTGGAAAACCTTAAGAGGGAAATTTGCAACAAATATTCGAATATATTCAAGGCATATCGTAGTGGCATTGTCATTTATTTACGGTGTTAAAACATTATTTAAATGATGAGAATGATAATACATTTTCAATAGATTAGTAGTAAGCAAATAGACAAATTTTGTATTTATTTAAATGAATAAATTGTATAAAGTAGTTTCTTCTTTTTTGGCAATTACAATTATGATATATAAAATACAAAAAAACTATGTTTAAGTCGACAACATTTTCTATTATTGGCCTCTGAAAATTTATTATTTATAAAATATATAGGTATAATCTAAATAAAAGCCTTTGGCAGCATATGATTTTGGATGATCAGTTCCTAGAATTAACATGAAATAAATAGAGTTAATATCATTTGTAATCTTATAATTTTTGAAGTTTATTATTACTTATGTTTGAGTTGGCTCTGTTTGATTACGTCACCCATCTGTCCTTCACATGGTTATGGGGCATCGCATAAATAAGTTTTTTCCAAAACTGAGGATCATCTCGATTGAGATATGTATTTAGTTTCAAAAAGATCTTCAGCTCAGAATCTAGGCCACTGAAGTCTTTTATATCTGGATAAACGATTACAATCAGGCGTTTTCTTGGATCCATGGAGGTAGCCCTAATAGCCAGACGGAACTCGAAGCGCCCCCAGGATGACTGCACGAAGTTTTTGGTCATGAGAATAATTATTCTTTTAGTTTCGTCAATCGATTTTAGTATGCAAGCTGGAATGGATTCACCAATTAACCAATCTCGTTGATAGAAGCATAATCGAAATCCACGGGAATCATTTTCCAATTTATCCACGTACTCTTTAACGAGTGTCAAGTCCAAGTGTGAGTAAGCAAGAAATGCATCAATTGGCAGGACTTTGGCATTTTCGGGTTCTGGACGGAAAATGCTATTAAGACATAGATTTCTGTCATTGCCATTTTCGGGTTCTGGACGGGAAATGCAAATAAGACAAAGATTTCGTTGATAAAGCCATAATTCAATAGACTTTTTGAAATAAATATATGCCAGTATTATTAGAACACAGATTCCAACAAAAGATCCAAGAATGATTTCAGCCTTAGATATCTCAGATGTCTTAGATGTCTTAGGTGTCTCAGATGTCTTAGGTGTGTTAGATGTCTTATATGTTTGACAAATATCATTTTTCCAATCCATCAGTGTTACGTTTTCCGCATTGCATTTGATACTTTCACGATCCTCTATCTGATGAGATGAGTGGGAAACATACAAAATAAAAGCTTCGTTTTCGCAATTGCAAATCCATGGATTCCCCGAAAGTCTGAGTCGTAATGTCTTTGATCTCGAGGTGAGAAATTTCAGAATTTGCTTGTCTAGAGTTTGTATTTTGTTGTTACTTATGTCCAAATAAGTTATATTGGGTGGTAATTGATAAGACGTTAAATTAGTTAATTTATTATTGTTCATAGATAGCTCATGTATATTAAAGTGTCCGTATGTTGAGTTCGAGTTTGGTAAATTGGTAATGTTGTTGTTGTTCAGGTTAAGTGTTGTCAATCCTGTTATTGGGATCGGAATCATTGGAAATTCTTTCAGTTTGAATTTTTTCAGTTGTTTGTAGTCACAATTCATTATAAATCGGATTTGTTTGACGTTCCAAATAGCACTCACAGTCAGAGGGACATATCTTCTTATTTATATCAAAATTGAATCCACAATTGCTCAGTGAAGCAAAGCAACAAAAGGCTTTTATGTTAGAATTATAATTCAAGCTCATTTTAAACTCAAGGTTTGAGTTAATTTCAATAATAGCTAGTTTTGTTAATTTTTCTATGTATTTGATTAATATCACCGATATTAATGGTTCAACACTTAAATTTTCCAAGTGATTTTGTAATATTTTGGAGCTGAAAGGAAAAAGAAAAAAAAAACTTAATTACTCTTTATTTACATAATTGAAGGATGGGAATCTAAATTTATATAGGATATACAGATATATGTAGGAGTGTGGTAGTGCAACGGATGATACATGAGACATACAATATATGGATCGGGCGGGAAATCTGAATTTTTATTAGCAGTGGAAGTGCTGAAGCAAAATTTAAGTTCATAGTTGTTATTGCGCAGTTAATATTTATATTAAAATAAATACTAAGTATTAAAGGAAGTATAAAATATTTAAATATTATGTTAAATTAAACGTAAACTGTTTGTGCTTAAAACTACATAATTGTAAGAATTATATTTAAATAAACACACCTCATCCACTCAAAATTATTTGTACATGTGCCATCAAATTTCAATGTTTTCAAATTTGTTAAATTGTGAAAATGCTCTGAATGTAGATTTAGACTGCCACATCCTCGTATTATAAGTTCCGATAAATTTACCAGGCCATAAAAACTTTCATTATGAATCTCAAGCGTATGATAAACACGACAAGTCAAAGTAAGTTTTTGCAAGTTTGTTGCACCGCTCAAAAAGGTTTTTTTGAGAATAAATTTATTTGTTTCCCAGTAATATCCGATATTCGCATTAACCGTTATATCTAGTGTTCTTAGCAGAGTCGCATTAGTGATATGGAAATTCTTGCACACATTATTACCGACAATAAGAGTCAAATGCAATCTTTTTAAATGTTTAAGATTGTGCACCATCTGTTTTACATTTAGGCAGTTTGTCTGCATTTTCCAATGTAATTCCTCCAAATAGGATACATTTTGTGCCACGGAATTAATATAATTAATATCGCTTTTATATGTGGTTTCGATTCCAAGTGTGTGCACAGCCAAGTTTTTACACTGATCTAACACAATTTCTATGTCATAACTCTGTAGCCAATTATCAGGGTTATATCTAAGTGACTGTAGATATTTAATCATATCTACATCGTTGTAGTCGAATTCACATTTTGCATAAAACCTATTAATACCAAATTTGAACTCGTTGATTAAAATCACAATTTCTTCGGGAGAGTAAGTACACTGGAATCCAAAGTTATAATCAGTTAAATTTAGTTTGCAGTCACCAATTTCACTGTCAAATTGAGTGTCACTGGACTGCATATTGAAGATCAATTTCAAAACATCAAGATCAATTTTAACACTAAAGTCGTTTAAGCCATTGCAAACTATGGATATTGCAAAGATTAATGAAATTATTTGAAGTAATTTAATCAACATTTTCCCATTTATGTGGGCAATAAACACATGTCAATGCTCCAAAAGTTAAATAAGAACTGAGCAGCTATTGGAAAGCTCGCTATGACGCAGTCTCTGTTTAATGGTATTTTAACTCCTTGGGGACTGAGCAGTTGGTTCAGATTAGGTTCATTTGTAGGCACATTTTTATACCTTAACACATTAAAAATGTGTAAAAAGGGTGTAATAGTTTTGTCCAAGTGTATGTGACACGCAGATGGACGCATCTCCGACCCCATAAAGTATATATATTCTTGATCAGGATCAACAGCCGAGTCAATATAGCCATTTCCGTCTGTCCGTCAATCTATATGAACACGCGGATATGAAGATCGGATAAGAAACACCAAAGTTATAGTCGAAAATATATTTTCAGAGCATTTGAGTGCAAATTACCTTAAAGGAAAATTGCCAACAAAACAAGAATATATTTAACAACTCGGTTAAGGGTATATCGTAGTCGAGCTAACTCGACAACAGCATCTTACTTGCTGTGCTCTGATTTTGTGTTTTTTATGGCGTATGCTTTTTATTTTAAATTTCAGTTCTATCAAGTTTATATCGCATTATTTTTATTTATTATTTTTAGTCTGGAAATATATCAATATTTATGTAGTACCGTTTCTGTCATTAAATTTAAGAATTAATAAATAATGTATGCTTTCTTGGCGTATTTCATGGAATTCATATTTATACCCTTGACCCATTAAAAATGGGTAAAAAGGGTATAATGGTTTTGTGCAAATGTATGTAACAGGCAGAGGGAAGCATCTCCGACCCCATAAAGTATATATATTCTTGATCAGGATAAACAGCCGAGTCGATATAGCCATGTCCGTCTGTTTGTCCGCCTGCACGTGTTTTTAGCCAGCCAGTCAGGATCACTTCGGGCTTATAAATAATAAAAATGCTGTAATTTTTTTTACTCTTGCAGACCTACTACATTTGGGTGGAAAACTTTAAGAGGGGAAATTTGCAACAAATATTCGAATATATTCAAGGTATATCGTAGTGGCATTGTCATTTATTTACGGTGTTAAAACATTATTTAAATGATGATAATGATAATACATTTTCATTAGATTAGTAGTAAGGATCCATACGCATATAGACAAATTTTGTATTTATTATAATGAACAAATGGCATGAAGTAGTTTCTCATTTTTTGGCAATTACAATTATGATATATAAAGTGCAAAATAACAATGTTTTAGTTGACAAAATTTTCTATTATTGGCCTCTGAAAATTTATAATTTATAAAATATATAGGTATAATCTAAATAAAAGCCTTTGGCAGCATATGATTTTGGATGATCAGTTCCTAGAATTAATATGAAATAAATAGAGTTAATATCATTTGTAATCATATAATTTTTTAAGTTAATTATTACTTATGTTTGAGTTGGCTCTGTTTGATTACGTCTCCCATCTGTCCTTCACATGGTTATGGGGCATCGCATAAATCAGTTTTTTCCAAAACTGAGGATCATCTCGATTGAGATATGTATTTAGTTTCAAAAAGATCTTCAGCTCAGAATCTAGGCCACTGAAATCTTTTATATCTGGATAAACGATTACAATCAGGCGTTTTCTTGGATCCATGGAGGTAGCCCTAATAGACAGACGGAACTCGAAGCGCCCCCAGGATGACTGCACGAAGTTTTTGGTCATGAGAATAATTATTCTTTTAGTTTCGTCAATCGATTTTAGTATGCAATCTGGAATGGATTCACCAATTAACCAATCTCGTTGATAGAAGCATAGTCGAAATCCACGGGGATCATTTTCCAATTTCTCCACGTACTCTTTAACGAGTGTCAAGTCCAAGTGTGAGTAAGCAAGAAATGCATCAATTGGCAGGACTTTGGTATTTTCGGGTTCTGGACGGAAAATGCTATTAAGACATAGATTTCTGTCATTGCCATTTTCGGGTTCTGGACGGGAAATGCAAATAAGACAAAGATTTCGTTGATAAAGCCATAATTCAATAGACTTTTTGAAATAAAAATATGCAAGTATTGTTAGAACACAGATTC
Source organism: Drosophila infuscata (assembly GCA_035042205.1). Classification (NCBI taxonomy): domain Eukaryota; kingdom Metazoa; phylum Arthropoda; class Insecta; order Diptera; family Drosophilidae; genus Drosophila; species Drosophila infuscata. Next base: position 226,797 of record JAWNLR010000089.1, read on the forward strand.
CAACAAGAGATCCAAGAATGATTTTAGCCGTAGATATCTTACATGTCTTAGATGCCTCAGATGTCTTACATGTTTCACAAATATCATTTTTCCAATCCACCAGTGCTACATTTTCCGCATTGCATTTGATACTTTCACGATCCTCTATCTGATGAGATGAGTTGGTAACATATAAAATGAAAGCTTCGTTTTCACAATTGCAAATCCATGGATTCCCCGAAAGTCTGATTCGTAATGTCTTTGATCTCGAGGTGAGAAATTCCAACATTTGCTTGTCAAGAGTTTGTATTCTGTTGTTACTTATGTCCAAATAAGTTATATTGGGTGGTAATTGATAAGACGTTAAATTAGTTAAATTATTATTTTTCATAGATAGATAATCTATATTAAAGTGTCCGTATGTTGAGTTCGAGTTTGGTAATTTGGTAATGTTGTTGTTCTTCAGGTCAAGTGTTGTGAATCCTGTTATTGGGATCGGAATCATTGGAAATTCTTTCAGTTGATGATTGTAGTCACAATCCATTATAAATCGATTTGTTTGACGTTCCAAATAGCAATCACAGTCAGAGGGACATCTCTTATTTTGTATATCAACAACGAAAATACATTTGCTCATTGAAGCACTGCAAATAAAGGTTTTTATGTTATGCCCATCAAACCAGAGATATATGGAGTGAGAGTTTGAGTTAGTTTCAAATATAGCTAGTTTTATAAAGTTTTTTATGTATTTGATGATCATTTCAATTTCAAAATATTCACAAACACTTAAATTTTCCAAGTGATTTTGTAAGATTTTGGAGCTGAAAGGAAAAAGAAAAAAACTAAATTACTCTTCATTTACATAACTGTAGGATGGGAATCTAAATGTATATAGGATATAAAAATATATGTATATAGGATTGTGGTGGTGTAACGGATGATATATGAGAGTGCGAGTTATGCGATCAATAAAATATATGGATCGGGCGGGAAATCTGAATTTTTATTAGCACTGGAGGTGCTGAAGCAAAATTAAAGTTAATCGTTGCTATTGCGCTGTTAATAGTTATATTAAAATAAATACTAAGTATTAAAGGAAGCATAAAATATTTACATATTATGTTCAATTAACAATTCAACATAAACTGTTTGTACTTAAAACTACATAATTGTAAGAATTATATTTAAATAAACACACCTCATCCAATCAAAATTATTTGTACATGTGCCATCAAATTTCAATGTTTTCAAATTTGTTAAATTGTGAAAATGCTCTGAATGTAGATTTAGACTGCCACATCCTCGTATTATAAGTTCCGATAAATTTACCAGGCCATAAAAACTTTCATTATGAATCTCAAGCGTATGATAAACACGACAAGTCAAAGTAAGTTTTTGCAAGTTTGTTGCACCGCTCAAAAAGGTTTTTTTGAGAATAAATTTATTTGTTTCCCAGTAATATCCGATATTCGCATTAACCGTTATATCTAGTGTTCTTAGCAGAGTCGCATTAGTGATATGGAAATTCTTGCACACATTATTACCGACAATAAGAGTCAAATGCAATCTTTTTAAATGTTTAAGATTGTGCACCATCTGTTTTACATTTAGGCAGTTTGTCTGCATTTTCCAATGTAATTCCTCCAAATAGGTCAAATTTTGTGCCACGGATTTAAAATAATTAATATCGCTTTTATTTTTGGTTTCGATTCCAAGTGTGTGCACAACCAAGTTTTTACACTGATCGAACACAATTTGCACGTAAAAACTCTGTAGCCGTTTACTAGTGTGAAATGTATGTGTCTGTAGATTTTTAATCATATTTACACCGAAGTCGTTCAATTCACATTTTCCATCAAACCTATCAATACCAAATTGGAACTCTCTGATTAAAATCACACGTTCTTCGGGAGTGTAAGTACACTTGAATCCAAAGTCATTACGAATTAAATTTAGTTTGCAGTTACCAATTTCACTGTCAAATTGAGTGTGTCTGGAATCTATATTGAAGATCAATTCAAAAACATGAAGATCAATTTTAACACTAAAGTCGTTTAAGCCATTGCAAACTATGGATATTGCAAAGATTAATGAAATTATTTGAAGTAATTTAATCAACATTTTCCCATTTATGTGGGCAATAAACACATGCCAATGCTCCCAAAGTTAAATAAGAACTGAGCAGCTATTGGCAAGCTCGCTATGACGAAATCTCCGATAAATGGTACTTTAGCTCCTTAGGGACTGCGTAGTTGCAGATTTCGTTCATTTGTAGGCACATTTTTATACCTTAACCCATTAAAAATGCGTAAAAAGGGTATAATAGTTTTGTGCAAGTGTATGTGACACGCAGATGGACGCATCTCCGACCCCATAAAGTATATATATTCTTGATCAGGATCAACAGCCGAGTCAATATAGCCATTTCCGTCTGTCCGTCAATCTATATGAACACGCGGATATGAAGATCGGATAAGAAACACCAAAGTTATAGTCGAAAATATATTTTTAGAGCATTTGAGTGTAAATTACCTTAAAGGAAATTTGCCAATAAAACAAGAATATTATTAACAACTCGGTTAAGGGTATATCGTAGTCGAGCTAACTCGACAACAGCATCTTACTTGCTGTGCTCTGATTTTGTGTTTTTTATGGCGTATGCTTTTTATTTTAAATTTCTGTTATATCAAGTTTATATCGCATTATTTTTATTTATTATTTTTAGTCTGGAAATATATCAATATTTATGTAGTACCGTTTCTGTCATTAAATTTAAGAATTAATAAATAATGTATGCTTTCTTGGCGTATTTCATGGAATTCATATTTATACCCTTAACCCATTAAAAATGGGTAAAAAGGGTATAATGGTTTTGTGCAAATGTATGTAACAGGCAGAGGGAAGCATCTCCGACCCCATAAAGTATATATAGTCTTGATCAGGATAAACAGCCGAGTCGATATAGCCCTGTCCGTCTGTTTGTCCGTCCGTCTGTGCGTCTTTATGAACACGCGGATCTCAGAGACTATAAGAGCTAGCGAATTCAAATTTCTCGTGTACCAGGCGCAGATCAAGTTTGCTTTATTTTATCGATAACTGCCTAAGTTTATGAACTATCAATATATTTTAATTTCCGATAGCCATAAATTTAAGAGGCAGAGGCTTTTTATTTATACATAATATGCTTATACATATTATTGATCAATTAACAGATCACTGTTAAGACACGCGCAACAATGACTTGCATATTTAGTCGTTGCATTACATTAAGCAAATACAGTCGCGCCGCGCTTATGCAAATGATCTAATAAACGTATATAACCAATAGTAACTCCTCGTGATGTTAATGGTCATGGGCCCGGTATCTCGAACACCAAGCCTGCACCCATAACCCCCAAATCTCCAACAGGTTATGGGCCCAGCACGGCCCCAGTGCGCGAATAATAATAACATTCACTTGGAAACTATAGAATTTTATAATCGCAAAAAGTGCAGAATGAGTGCCTTTATAAAAATAGAACCGCTCTGTGTGGAAAATTACGATACATGGAAATGCAAGCCGTACTAGTGAAGAACGCCCTATGGCAGTACGTGGACGGCACTAAGACGTGCCCTCTCATGGACGGTAACGACTCCGCCATATGGAAAACGTATGACCAGCGGATATAATGTTGGCGATTAGCCCATCCGAATTGGCCGCAATCGAAGGTTGTATGTCAGCCGCCAACTGCTGGAGAAAGTTTCGGGAAACGTTTCAATCAAGAGTACCATCGCAGAAAGCATCTCTCCTGAATATAATCGCATTGTCGCGAAACAAATTGGCGTGACAATAGGCGATGATTTGCTCAGCATACTCCTGCTCCACAGTTTGCCCGAATCATACAAAACGTTTCGGTGCGCAATGGAAGCAAGAGTTGACCAAGGTCAGATGTTTTGAAATTAAAAACTCGAGAAGAAGTAAATGCGCACAGAACTTCGTTCGAAAGTGAAGAGCAAAACGTAATGTTCGCTTAACGACAAAACGGTAAACGCGATAAGCAGCCTAAAAGGCGAGAGAACAGAAAATGTTTTACTTGTATAAAAAATTGGACATATGGCGCGCAACTGTCGAAGTAAATCAAAAGGCAAACGCGAAGAGTGGGAGAACAAAAGAGAGAGAGAGAGAGAGAGAGAGAGAGCAAAGAGAGCTGAAGAGGCCACGCTCGCTTGCCAAACTAATTTCTGTACAGTGGATGTAAAGCTGAAGTGAGTTCAAATGTGGATTCATTTGAAATTTATTGCAATGATCGAAAAGACATTGCATTTGGCAAGCAATGAAACTTCCCAGATCAGTGGTGGAGTCGGTGATGTACGAATCGCAGTTGATGAAAACCAAACAAAAGAGAGTGTAACTCTGAGTGAAGTGCTTTATGTGCCCGCTCTGAGACAAAGTCTGCTGTCGATGGCGTTACCGTATGGAAGGCTTAAACGAAGGAGACTTAAAGAGCATGGCGAAAAGCGGCAAAGTGTACGGTATGAATGTCAAAGACAAAGACAAAAGTTGTGAAGTATGCATAAGTGAGAAATAATCGGACAACGGAACTGAATATTGCGTCTTTCAGTTTGATGACTATCTGAAGAGCCATGGCATCCGACATAGGCTTAGTGCCCCATTTACGCCGCATCAAAACGGATTGGCTGAGAGGCAAAACAGAACCTTTGTGGAGATGGCCAGGTGCATTATGAAACAAACGGGAGCGCCTCCAATGTCTTGGGCAGAATCTGTAGGCACAGCTTGCTATATTTGCAAAAGATGCCGACACTGGCATACATGCGAACGTTTGGCACAAAGGCTTTTGCGCTCGAATATGGCGTCAAGAAAGCCAAATTCGATTCCAGATCTGAAGAGTGCATTCTCCTGGGATACGCAACGAGCTACAAAGCGTATCGGTTATACGTGCCGGAAATGCGCAAGGTAATCACATTTAACGACGTAAAATTCTTGATTTCGTGAGGATGCGGTGAGCGAATCCAAAGTGGAGAAACAACAACTGCATAATCTGCGTCGAGGTCGAGAGCGTCCAAAAACTATTCGGACGGTTCAAGACGGTAGGCCACGAAAATTGTACCAAGAGGTACGATGCAGCAGCAGCAGCAGAAGGGATGAGGCGGAAAACGCCCAAGCACAGGATGAAATCATTGAGGAGTGCGAATTGGCTTTATGGCTACGTTGCAAGATGCTAAAAATTCTAAAGAAGCAGATGCCTGGACTAAGGCATCGAGGACGAGTTTTTAGCTCAAGTGCTAAGTAAAATGTAGGACCTCGTAGAACGACCAGCTGATCGTAAGGTAATCGGCAAAATAATGGTATTTCGTATAAAAGATGACGGCAGCGCTGCAGGCAAGAGTTACAACATCTATGTACATTCTTCGTTAAGTTAACAGATCACTGTTGAGACACGCGCAACACGAGCCTGCACCCACAACCCCCTAAATCTCCAACAATAAATTTAAGAATTAATAAATAATGCATGCTTATTTGGCGTATTTCATGGAATACATATTTTTACATAATCAAGTTGATTAAAACTATATATATTATTTCATTTAGCAGCGAACAACAACAACGAAATAATCAAGTAAAATATACTCTCCATATATCTTTATATCTACTTGGTATGTGACAAATATTTGTCTGCTCTCATGTTTAATTAAATGTAAACAATCATAAGACTCGTAATTTCTCACAGATTTCTTTATGAAGACAATTAAAATAATGTTTGCACTGATTTTGTGCCACTGTGCGACGCGTTGCAGTTGTAATATAGTGTGCACCCCCCACTCCACTTCACTCCCCCTCCCCACCCACACTTATTTTCTTTAGCAATGCTTTACTTTTTTGCTCAACTTACAGTTGATGAATTTTGTACCGGGTTAAGTGGCTCGGTGTCCACCTTTGTGGCAAGTTGTGTGGAGGCAGTGGCTAGGATTTGGTTTGCGGTTGATGTGGTTCTCTCTCGGGATACTTGTAATGTCCACTGTGGGCAGATATTTGTGATTCAGTTGCTTTTGCAGGCTGCTGCTTCAGTACGCTTAACCTTTTGCTGTGCGTGGGGGTGAATCATGTCCTTGGTCTTCACTTCGTTTGGTTCATTACGATTGCCACACAATGTGTAGGTAGATTGGCTTTGATTTGGCTGTTGTCGCTTCCGGTATTTCCTTGGAGACATGCTCGACCATTTCTGTGTAAGTGCTTCAATTATTCAACTATTCAACTGTGCCTGCGAGTTGCACATCCAAGCTCTGAGGCCACACAACAAGTTTGACAAGCGTATCACGTTCAAGACACAATTTCCCAATTCTTTCGGGCTATAATGCTTATTGGCCAGAGCTCAATTGATTACTACCTACCGATTTCTGATATGACTTTGGAAATTAGATTACGATTGACACAAAATCGATGCGACACAAATGAAACTGCCCTTAACTTGGCCAGCCCTCCATTGGCCTAATTTGTGTCAGCAGTTAAAACAATTATCACAAATTACATTTTCTATTACAAAAGCTGGATAAAATCGAGTTTCAGACATGTGACGTTTATTTTGAAATATTAATCACTTCTGCTGCTTATTTATTTAAATGTGGTCGATTTTCAGTAAAAAACAAATTAACTTGTTTTTCTGTTATTTTTTTTTTTTTTTTTATTATTTAAGTATTTTCATTTGAAAAATTTGCTACAAATACCAGTTTCGAGTGCAAACAAATCAATTGTTGAGCGGAACGTTGTTAAAATATTACTGAATATTTTGTAAGCTTAAAATAACATGCATGGTTTTAATTGATATGCAAATAAGATTTCTTGGAAAATCATTTTATACATGGAAAAAATATGCTCTCAGATTTTAAGTGGAAAAATAATTGAAGCAAAAGGAAAATAGATTTTGCAAACATTTTTGTGCTTGACAAATTTTTGGTTCTTAAATTTAGAGTTTAAATTCTTCATTAGAAACACAGAAAGATATTAGGTTTTATATAAGAACTGAGTTTAAGTTGTTGAAAAATTATGCTAAATCCACCACTTGCAAATAAACTCAATTTGATTGTTATTTAAACAATAAAAAATAAATAAAATAATATGTAGATTCTCTTCAACAACTGATTACAGCGATAAATTCTGTTGAACTTTGCTAATAAATTTAGTTGCTGGAGAGACAATTGAATTTGTACATTTTGAAGCCGTTAAGCGACTAAAGTTTAACAATTTATGTGCATAAATAAAGGTGAATGTTTATTCAATTGGGGCATCAAATAAATTGTCGTAGATTACAATTCAAGTCGTAAACGAAATTTATAGCTGGAAGTGTATTAAATAAACGCACGCATCTTAGTGATATTTGCAATATTTGCTTTTTGTTGAGCACGAAGAGCAGCTTGTATAAATAATAATACTACTTGATAGTGAGTAAAACAAACAATCCATATATTATCAATATAACGGGAATACTAGACAAGAAGATGCCCTGTAACACAGTCTTAAACTGTAATTAATCGTGCATGTTTTATAGTCATTCAAGAGAACTTGTCTAGAAGATGCCCAGTAACCAAGGCTGATGAAGTAATAAATTATGCAAATTTTTTAATTTTTAGAAGCCTCATAAAATTTCTATAGTTGCTTAATATTATGACTAGTTATAATGCTATTCAATTGGACAAATCCATTTTCGATTTTTATCGATATGAGCAAAAATGGGAAGTGACGTGTTTATTTCTTAGTTACTGATCAAGAGTATATATAGTATATGCTATATCTTGTTTTATGTACTACTATTTGCATTTAATCTTAGCTGCTAGCTTCTCTGCTCGTTTAGATTTCTATCTGAAATTCAAGGCATACTAGTATATTTATATGAACATGTGTGGAGGAAACCTGCCCTTTAAATGTTCACATTCCCCGTCTCAATCCCTCTAAAACTTGTCGACAAGCACTTGACACAAACTCACCCATAGATACTTAATGTGTCCAACTTGTAACAAGTGTGTGCGTGTATATATATATATATAAGTGTGTGTGTGTGTGTGTGTTGACATTTGTAGTCATGCTTCACGCTTATTTTATAGTCTGTAATATATGCAACCTTTTGAGCAGAGCTTAAGGCATTATATGTGGGGCAGACAAGCGCAACGGAAACTGCACACAAACATTGACAACTGCTGACGACACACACACACACACCCACACACACACACAGATATCGATACACATGTCTTTATTTGTGGCTTTTTCTTATATATGCACTGACATTGATTACATTATTGTGGCTTTACTGTTCTTAAAATCAATTTAACCGATATAAATACATATATATTTATTATGCATATTTTTTTCTGTGTATTTTCTTAAAAATATTCTTGTCTGTTTCTGAATTGATTTTGTGTAGCGCAGTGTGCTTATTTAAGTTTATAAATGTTGGCTTAAAACTGAAGCTTACGTTTTGCCCAAGTTGCTAAAATAGTTTTCATAAACTTGGTGGTGGTGGTGGCTATCTGTGTTATGTGGGACTATAAACTGACACATATTTAAGAATAATAAATATTCTTTATGAAGCTGAAGAGTTCTTATTCTTAAATGCAATGCAAGCTGCATTAGAAAATTATAAATCTGCATAAATATATTCAAATTATATCAGCTTCTTTTGTAAGTTATGCTCATTATCTGATTTCATATTTGTCACATATTCGTTTTATAAATTTTAATAATTTTAAATTTAAATAAGCAATTCTATAATTTTTTTTATAAATTAAAATTGAACAACCTTTTCATTAAAAATTTTCTCAAGACGAACCTCTTGTCAAACTTGAGCCCTTGTCAACTAAATCTGTCTTAATATATTAGAAGACGAAAGGTTTTCAGAACTTAATTGAGTTGCCAACCCTGAAACCCTTATTGTAAACTCCTTAAAGACTTGTAAAACTTCCGTCATAAAACTTAACAAACTGATAATAAGGGTGTAAGAATTCATTTAATGAAATAAGTTCACCCAATATTTGTCTGAGTTACAAATAAATTCAATATGAACAGAATTTGTATATAAATATTAATATTACTATTTGACAGTTTGATTCTAGATGCATTGGAAGATCTTATTTAAATATAACTTTCTCATATGAAAGTCAAGCAAATTTGCTTCCTCAAATTGTATTTCAATAAATATGTTTGCTGTCGTTCAGCTGATTCCTATTGATACCCGTATTTTATATATATATGTATGTTTGTCATATTCAGTTGCAACACACACACCATATATATATTTATACATATATATATTTATTTTTTGTACTTTGTTGTGTACTTTGACATTGCTGTCAAATGTTACTTCCGATGCTTTCACATTGGCCCGAGATTTTGCAATGTTGATAGTTGTGTATTTGTTTTGTGCAACTTACATATCCGACAATGACACTGAAATGTTGCCTCGATTTCCATACGTTTGTTTATTCATGATCTGTGCTGGCTGCAGGCCAGGCAGGAAGTGGGGGGTGGGGGCGTGGTCGGCAATCGGTTTTTCCAAGCACAACATGACGTATGCGCAATGTGCATTCTAATTTTGCTGTAGAATCTTTTAAACTGACAATCAAAACCTGCCACCGGATGCTGCAGGTAGTAGTTGGCCTTCCTCTTCCTGTGGATTGATGTCCCTGCTGCTGCTGTGTGTGTATGTGTGTGTGTGTGTATGTGGTGTGTGACTGCTAACTGAAATTGATTTGTGTGTTTCGGGTCAAATTCAATTACGAGCATCTAACTCATCGCCACACAAATATCCTGATGACTCCAACATTGTCCATTGTGAAGCCAAGTCGCTAAAAATAGCCAGGCAATTGATGTAAGCAAAAAATGAGTAAGGGAATGTAACACAAGACAATTGTTATATAACTCAATTAGATGAATCTGTGTGTGTTCGACCATTGATAAATAAATTTATCCATTTTTTTTTCGTCGCCTGCCAGTTTTATGTCCTATTATCAGTGTAATTCATCATGGACTTTTTTGTAGAAGTCTCTTAAAAGGATTGCCAAGTTTAAATGTTGAATTTATTCAAGGAAGTCAGATCAGCTTTTTTCAATCCGGAAAGATTTCAGACTTTGTGTGGGCCATTGTGAAATTATAAAAAGTTGGTCTCAGGAGCTATTCTTGATATCTCTAACCATAAAAACTGGTGGGTTTGATTTGATGAGTGCCCAAGGGATGCAAATTTTTCTAAAAGCTTTTAATAACAAAACAAATTAAAAACATGGGTTAATTTTAATAGAAAATATCTTAACTGCTTTTTATATATTTTGGCATTTTGAAGAAATTGATTGAAATTGAATTGATCAACTCTCAAAACTGGTACCACAAAAATGAGGACTCAGCGATGCCAGTCATAAAACTCAACTAGAAACAAGGCATCAGATTTAGAGCTATTGCCAGATCTTTCTTGCAGCAAAGCATATATATATATATATAGCATATATAACAATTCCAGACAGATTTTAATTTGCTAAAATATTTTTTCATTAATTTAACATAAGTGTTTTTTTTAAAGAAGGCGTTGAAGGAGTGTGGCGATTATTATTGTGACGGGAATGCTTTTAAAGTATTTAATTTTAATCCTTTCGTTTATAGTTCGCACACACACACACACACACACACACACACCCACACCCAAACAGTCAGACGTATATGTGACGTGCATTAAAAATGCAGCAGGTGTAAATTATGAACGGAGGCATCCTCAGCTTACTGTGCGTGCGTGTGCATTTCTCATCTTTTCAATAAGATAAACCAGCAGGCAAAAGGCGTAAGGATGAGTTCTCACACACACCCGCACACACACCCAAACACACACACTCCTTGTTGCCTGCTTAATTACATTTGCGCCACACGCAGGCAGCGGGCAGGTGGCAGGAGGCAGGCATCGAGAGTGCGAATCTTCCTTGTGCACATGTGAAGCGCATCCATCAGCGAGACGCCAGGATAATAGGCAGTGTGTCAGGATTCTGCTCAGATCTGCTGGATGCCTGCCTGCCTCCCCCCCATCCTGCATACCACCCTCCTAAGCATTCAAGTGTCGAGGCTTGGTTTTCAATTGATATCGCATGTCTTTGCCAGTCTGTCAGCGTCAGGACACGCAGTCCTTACATCCTCCACCTTGCAGCTTGTAGCCCCATGGTATGGTATTTTCAATTTTGCAGTTTAGCTCGGGCCACCTTACTCAATACCCTGCACCACTTAAGAACGGATTGAAGGGTATAATGAACTTGTGCATTAGCATGTAACGGGCAGAAGGAGACTATATATTTATATTCTTGATCAGCATCAATAGCAAAGTCTAAAAACGAGTCTCTCAGACTGTCAAATTCTCACTGTACGACTTTCCAAACACTTTCCAAACAAAAATCGGTGCATTTATCTATAGCTAATTAATTAATTAATTGTGAAAGAGATCGCTTATTCCCATAGATATATTCTCGGTTAGCGGCAATAATATATTGTATATATATATATTTAGATTTATATTCATGTATATTTCTATGCGAGCTGACTTTATTTAAAAGCAATCTTAATTCTTTTGTGTTTTGTGATCCTTTTTATAATTAAAAATAAATAAATAAAGTTTTCTTTATTTTATTTTTTACGTGATTTCTTAAAAATGCAAATAATCTAAGTTATAAGTTTTTATTATTTATTCTACGATTTATAAAGAATTTCCTCGAGATTTGTTTTTCGAGAGATAGTTTGAAACCTTCATATTTAAAATACTTGAAATTTGAATAATATTGTTGAAATATATACATTTTTTAAAGTATATAATTGCCATAGGAACTATCGGATATTGATTGCCATTCCACTTGTCCCAATATTTTTTGCTGGTCTTTCCAAATTAAATCTTAAGCCAGGGTATATAATCTCCGCTGAGCCTAAGATAGCGTTTTTTTTTCATGTTTTACTTGACGTATGAGTGTTGGTAGTTGTTGCTGCAGTGTTGTATAACGTTGCACATTGAAGGACAGCACGCAGACAAAAATATCAGCAGCGACAATGACAGCGGCAACACTTCCGTGAGTCGATAAAACTGTTCGACTTTGCATGCATGTTCTTGTCTGCCTGTCCGCCTGTCTGTTGTTTCCCCTCTTGCGCCACCCCTTCTCCCCTAGCTAGCGGTAGCCTATTCTTTTGCCCACGCATATTCCCATTGTGGTCCTTTTGCTGTCCCCACAGTTAAACTGTCATTGTCCTTTGAATGTCTTTTGACTGTTGCTGTTGTCATTGTTCTTTCTCTGTTGGCCGTAACTTTGTATAGACAACACACACACACACACACACACACACACACACACACACACACACACACACACACACACACACACACACACACACACACACACACACACACACACACACACACACACACACACACACACACACACACACACACACACACACACGCACGCACACATTCATTGTATGAAATTGAAAATATTTCCAACTGACTATAAACTGTTAAGACCCAGTGTGTCTTTGTGTGTATGTATTTATGTGTAGGTAGCTGCTTTCCCTCATCGTTTGTTATTTATTTATAACCTTTTAATTAATTTTACAAAAGCTGGCTAAAGTCGACCAAACACTGAAATTTATCGATTTTCATTAGGTATACTAATTTTGTGACTAAATAACAGCACATATATTTAAATTTAACATGAGAATCAACTTTAAACCCATAATTATTTTGTAAGACTTAAAAACATTTAAAATCAATCCATCGTCTGGGAAAAAACATAAGTAATGCACTTTAATAAGATACATATGTATATAAAAAGTACTTTTTTGTAGATAAGTAAATGTATACTAAAATTTATAATATTATTTTAATATTAATCAGTATTTTTTATTTTAATTTCTTTCAGATATTTGCATTAATATCACAACAACATTTTCGTTATATTTTGGTTTTTAAATATTTAAAATTTTATATTTTTATTTATAAAGATATTTATAGTTATTTAAAAAATAAATAGCTTTTCGGTTATGCTTTTACTTGGGAAATCGGCATATTATTTTTAAACATAAATGCCATATTTCCATTAGTGACATTCGGATTTTGCACACAAATCTCCTTTGAATTTGGGTGCGGAAATCGGTTGGCCACTCTAAAATTTCAATCTGGCTTTCCGGAAACTACAACTACAATCACAGGCTCGTGACATATGAATGTGTGTGTGAGCTGTTAGCTGGTTTAAAAAAAAAATCCCATTGATAAACATTTTGTTCAATGTTCAGTTTCTATTTTGCCATTTTTATATGCCGAATTCAGGGAAAACCTATAAAAGTAAGCCATCAAAGTTTAGCTTAATAAAAAAAGCACTCAGTCATACAAAATAAATAGAACCGTTTGGCTTAAACATGAGAGTTAATTCTTGTATAAAAAAGCAGGCAATGATAAAAAGCGAATCTTAAATATTTTATCATGAAATATTTATTTAAATATGTTCTTTTATTACCTTTAAATACCTTGATTTAGACCAAGACAGCTTCAGCTCTCCAATAAATAGTTTGAAAACATAAAAATTTTTCATTAAACTTAAATCGAAAATTAAAGTTACACATTAAATTATATAAAATGAAATAAAATTATTTAACAGCTCGAGAGTGTATTCGATATTCAACAATATCTAACTATTTGCTTTCTTTTCATATACATTAAATTTTATTTGCATATTTTATTATTTAATTGATTACTACTATTTTTTTTGCGAGCAATTATTTTGATGTTGAGATTTTTACTCGCAAATACTTTAAGCTACCAAAGCTTTAATTTGCATTACTACTTTTTCTGCTTTTTCATTTTTTATTGTTATTTTATACATTTTTTGTGCAATATTTAAATTTTTTATATTTATTTTTTGCAATTGTTGTAATCTATTTTATGTCATTTATATTAATTGATGGATTATTTGGCTTTACAATTATAGCAAAAACGCAAAGCAGAAAACAAAGTTTTTTTCCTGCTTTCACAAACATAAATTAGCTAGTAAATATTTTAAATCGTTTTTGTTTACATGTTAAATTAGTTGTAATTAGGAAAAACCAATTTTTTTTTTCGAAAAATATGGTTTATCGAAGAGCAGATTTGAATTGATTTGTTGAATGTGGCATTAAAAGCGGCTTTTGGTTTTAGTTAAGTGATCATAATTACGCAAGCCTTGGACACAATTTGTCGGTGGCTAATTTAACTTTAATGGAAACCCAAACTGATACAGCTGTTATCAAATATCACATGTGTGTGTGTGTGTGTGTGTGTGTGTTGTGTATTATTCTACTGTATCTGGGTGGTAAAAGCAACGAACTAAGCTCTTTGCTGCCAGAAACCAAACATCGTGCACCAAGTCAATATTTGTATGGCTGCCACATTCATGCGTGTGTGTGTGTGTGTGTGTGTGTGTGTATAGTGTGTGCCTGGTCTGGGTCTGTGTCGTGGCAAGCGTGACGACATGTTCAATATTGAATTCAAGTCCCCATTCCATGCCTCGATAAAGTATTTATGGATTTTGCTGCATGCACTTTTTGCCCCAGCTTTTTGTTGCCGCCTTGAATTTTAAGTTTGACTTGCCACATAATTATTTCATTGTAACAGATTTCAATTATTTTATATACAATATTTATTTGTAAATGCATTTTCAAGAAAAGTTTTCTTTTAAATTATGCCACTTTCAATTTCCGAAAGTCTTGTGAACTTAATTGAATTGTTAAAACTAAAGAGTTTCCGGCTTTCGTACTATTTACATTATATAGAACTTGATTTGAGTTCATTGTGATATTTACTTAATTATAGATTAAATTAATATTATTCTGCTGTATTTATGACTTTGCGAAATTCTTGTGAATTTTATTGTTTTAAGCTAGTAAGTATTTAAGTGAGTTGTGCTAATTTTTGTAATTGCGTAAAGGAAGCATGTCTGATCGAATATAGTATATTTGTTATGGATCAATATGAACAGATTAGTCAATTTAGCCATTTCCTCCAGCAATATAAGACAAGTTTATTCAAAATTTAGTTAAAATATATATGTATAATTACAGAAATATAAATATATATAAACATTACGATAGGTTAATTAATAACAGCAATGTTTTTAAGAGCGTGGTTTAGTTCGATAAGGTTTTAAGATTAAGATTATTGAATTTTATTTGATTATTTTAATTTTGAAGACTTATGAAAAGTTAAACTTGGCCCCAGTGTTACTTCTAGTCAAATTCCTACGTGTTATAAAATTTCTTTGCCTTCGCTATGAAACTTCATTCATTTATTCAAGTTAAATTTAATTGCAATTGTCATTAAAATTTGACTTCTGCCATCTGCCCTTAAGTTGAATATTTTAAGTACTCTCTTTTCAAATAGTAACTTTATTAACAGAACTAAAAATCCACTTTAAATTATCTTACAGAATTTCGTTTGAGAAACGTGGCAGCAAAAAAAGGAGCAACATTTTTACCTGGCACTCGTAATTAAGTTCTTTAAAACACGGTATACAAAGTAGAAGAGGAGAACTATAAAAAAGAACAGATAGAAGAACAAGGCATACAAAGTGGAAGAGGAGAACTATAAAAAAAGAACAGAAACTGCAACGGCAACAAAGGAAAACAGACAAATAGAAGCAGCTGAAACTACGCATTGTATTTTTGGAGATTTTGGCAGTTGAGCTGGACAGGAGGACAGACAATCAGCAACACAACACACACAACAAAAACAACAACACACTTTACACACACACATACACACACACTTAGACAGAACATAGAGGAACCGGTGTAGTATGTCAAGTGGACGCAGTGCACGATTACCGCCCACGCCCACGCAAAACGCCAACAACAAGCATCGTGTGGCAACTGCAACAGGAACAGTGGCAGCAGCAGCAGCTGCCGAGCCGAACAGCAACAATATGTTGCATTACAGCAGCAGCGCATGCAATCCCGCAACAGCAACAGGAGTAACAACAACTGGCAACGGCAGCGCTGCAACTGCATCGGGCTATGGAGGCGTTGTTGCCACCGGCCTCCAAATGGGTGGCATGCATCTCAATATGGGCAGCATTGGGCCAGGAGTCGGCAGCAACATCGGCAACATTGTTCCCAACTACAATCTTGCCTCATTGTCCGCCGGCGTCAGCATTTCCACCAGTGATGCTGCCACGGACAGCATACCCGTGGAGACCATCGATGCCCTGGGACCCGAACTGGCCGTGGCCACCACCCAGGTGCTGGAGAATCTATCGGAAACGGAACGCAAGATGATAATCGAGGTCCTCAATCGGGATGAGTCGGTGCGGCAGCGAGATGCAACCCGAATAATGTGAGTACAAAACCCAAAATACGACCACAACGAGCCTCCCTCTCTCTCTCTCTCTATCTCTATATCTTTCTTTCTCACTCTTATTAAATGTTGCAATACGGCGGCTTTTTTTTTATAATTTTAAGACCATTTTTTTTTGTTACTGAGAAAAGGCAATAAGTTGAGTTCTAACAAGCTTAAGCAAACTTTATTAATTTCATTAATTTTGAAATGCAGTTCTTATTGAGAAACTTTTTGTAATAAAAAATAAATTTAGATAAAATTTATAAATTACAAGCAAAAATAATTTAATATATGTTACTCAAAACAATCGCAATTAGGCAATATTTGCATATTGAATTCATTCATTTAAATTCGCTACGAGTTTTATTTTCAGAACCTCTTAGTTTAGATTGTTAAAAGTGATCAGGTTGAGTTGTAATTTTATCGATAAAAAAATTAAAGTTTTCTAAATTTTTGTTTTTTTCTAAATAAAAACACCTTAAATGCTTAGCATTAAATCTTCCTTCTGGTCAAATATAAATAATGAAATATACATTAATTAGAAACAGAAATTAAGTTATATTTATATGGCGAGAAGTGTGCTTGTCTCCGTCTTCTTGTTTGGTAATTAGTTTCCTATAAATTTAGCTTTTCTTTGTCAAACTTATTCTGCATATACATACATATATATACATATATATATATATATATATATATATATATACAATGACATGACAAAATTCATCAGCTACAAGTTGAAGCAAACTTTATTAATATATTTTCTGACCAAGCCATATTAAATTCGAACTTTAGTTTCTATTAAAAAACTTTTCGAATACTAAGTAAATTAAGATCAACAATATAATTAAGACCAGGTGATTGTCTTGAGCCCTTGTCAAGGAATAATTATATAAAAAACAGTCTGAACAGTATCAATATTTATCATGAAATAAAAAGAGCTATTTTGTGATTTGCTATTAGTTTAGCAAACGAGTATTGAATATGTAGTTTTTACATTGATTTAGAAAGAAGTAATTTTTAATTAATAATGAATAGAATTGTTGAAAAAATATATTGAAAAGGATTATTAAATCTTATTAAATGTATCTTCATGAAACCCTAATTTGAGTATTATACTTAGTAATTAAAAAGAAAAAATTATTTATTTTAAATTCAGGCAAAAAATCATTATGCGTCATAGGTTTTGTTCCCTTCGGGGTATTTCTCGTTATTTGCTCATTCTGCCGTCGTATTGCAACATAGTTTCTTTCAATTCTGCGAATTTTTCACATTTATGTAGCTTTTTGTGTAATCTCAAATTAAAATCCACGCTATGATCGAAAACAAGCGAACTATTCACGTTCGCCACGCCAATCTCATTTAACGCTGAGTGTTTTCTTAATTAAATGTCGAACAAAATGAAAGAGCAGAAACTTTTTGATAGCAAACAAGCTGCGAAGCTGCAGCGTCCACATCACAAACAGAATCACAAACTACACAATGCATACACACACACACACACACACACACACACACATTATCTGAAAATGCTTATGTTAAAGCACTTTTCACATTTTGAATCGATGAAGTTGGGCAACTTGCAAGTTGAATTTTCTTGTATTGAGTTCACCGCACACGTAAAACCACAATTTGCTGTGGCTTCAAAGTGGATTATATGTTTTGGCCAGGTTGAATAGCAAATTTGCCTTTTGAACGTTGGCAACAAATCACGCACAGCCAACTCAATTCCAAACTGCAATAAGTCGCACACTGGGTAAAAACCCTAATAAATTAAAGTACAAACAGAATAGAATTTGTATTTTAATAATTTTATTTAAATCAACAGTGCTTTTCATTATCTAAGAGTTGATTTATATATATATAATAATCAAAATGTCAGAACAAAATCTTTTTTAAAATATATTTCTAAATATATACATAAATATATGTAATTTATAAATAAAGAAAATCGTAGGACTCTAAATTCTCCTAAAAGTAAGGGCTCTGCATTTCTGCAATTAAAGAAAACATATCTAAAAATTAGATAAATATCTTTCGAATTTGAAGACTTTTTATATAATTGCAATTTACAGTCTTCAAAACGATATTAAATTAAGAGAGTTTTTAAAGACTCTTTTTTGAAAGATTAACCAAACATCTTAAGTCAATTGCAAAAATACTCAATCATGTTCCTAACTAAAAACATCAATAAAAGAAAGCAACTATTTTAAATCGAAAAATGCAGCAATGATTGCAGGATTACAAAAACAACAACTTTGCAGTCGAACGTAACCGACAGCGAAATACTATGATACCATAATTTGTGCAGCCAAGAATAATAAGTAATGAATAAGTCAAAAAAATAATCAGAAAATCGACATATGGGCATGAGTACAACCTTCAAAATGCCGTAACTTCGTCAAAACTCAACCACATTTCAAAAGCAAAGGCGTTTTAATTATAGTTTGACCTCTAGATCAATCGTACATTTAAAGTTAAAAACGTGATTTTGGGTCGGAACATAAGTCTAAATTATAGTCCGAAAATCGACATATGGTCATGAGTACAACCTTAAAAATGCCGTAACTTCGTCAAAACTCAATGCATTTTCAAAAGCAAGGGCGTTTTAATCATAGTTTGCCCTCAAGATCAATCGTACATTTAAAGTTAAGAACGTGATTTTGGGTCGGAACATAAGTCAAAATTATAGTCCGAAAATCGACACATGGGCATGGGTACAACCTTCAAAATGCCATAACTTCGTCAAAACTCAACCAAATTTCAAAAGCAAAGGCGTTTTAATTATAGTTTGACCTCTAGATCAATCGTACATTTAAAGTTAAAAACGTGATTTTGGGTCGGAACATAAGTCAAAATTATAGTCCGAAAATCGACATATGGGCATGGGTACAACCTTCAAAATGCCATAACTTCGTCAAAACTCAACCAAATTTCAAAAGCAAAGGCGTTTTAATTATAGTTTGACCTCTAGATCAATCGTACATTTAAAGTTGAAAACGTGATTTTGGGTCGGAACATAAGTCTAAATTATAGTCCGAAAATCGACATATGGTCATGAGTACAACCTTCAAAATGCCGTAACTTCGTCAAAACTCAATGCATTTTCAAAAGCAAAGGCGTTTTAATCATAGTTTGCCCTCAAGATCAATCGTACATTTAAAGTTAAAAACGTGATTTTGGGTCGGAACATAAGTCTAAATTATAGTCCGAAAATCGAGATATGGTCATGAGTACAACCTTCAAAATGCCGTAACTTCGTCAAAACTCAATGCATTTTCAAAAGCAAAGGCGTTTTAATCATAGTTTGACCTCTAGATCAATCGTACATTTAAAGTTGAAAACGTGATTTTGGGTCGGAACATAAGTCTAAATTATAGTCCGAAAATCGACATATGGTCATGAGTACAACCTTCAAAATGCCATAACTTCGTCAAAACTCAATGCATTTTCAAAAGCAAAGGCGTTTTAATCATAGTTTGACCTCTAGATCAATCGTACATTTAAAGTTAAAAACGTGATTTTGGGTCGGAACATAAGTCTAAATTATAGTCCGAAAATCGAAATATGGTCATGAGTACAACCTTCAAAATGCCGTAACTTCGTCAAAACTCAACCAAATTTCAAAAGCAAAGGCGTTTTAATCATATTTTGGCCTCTAGATCAATCGTACATTTAAAGTTAAAAACGTGATTTTGGGTCGGAACATAAGTCTAAATTATAGTCCGAAAATCGACATATGGTCATGAGTACAACCTTCAAAATGCCATAACTTCGTCAAAACTCAATGCATTTTCAAAAGCAAAGGCGTTTTAATCATAGTTTGACCTCTAGATCAATCGTACATTTAAAGTTAAAAACGTGTTTTTGGGTCGGAACATAAGTCAAAATTATAGCCCGAAAATCGAAATATGGTCATGAGTACAACCTTCAAAATGCCGTAACTTCGTCAAAACTCAATGCATTTTCAAAAGCAAGGGCGTTTTAATCATAGTTTGACCTCTAGATCAATCGTACATTTAAAGTTAAAAACGTGTTTTTGGGTCGGAACATAAGTCAAAATTATAGCCCGAAAATCGACATATGGTCATGAGTACAACCTTCAAAATGCCGTAACTTCGTCAAAACTCAACCAAATTTCAAAAGCAAAGGCGTTTTAATCATAGTTTGGCCTCTAGATCAATCGTACATTTAAAGTTAAAAACGTGATTTTGGGTCCGAACTTAAGTCAAAATTATAGCCCGAAAATCGACATATGGTCATGAGTACAACCTTCAAAATGCCGTAACTTCGTCAAAACTCAATGCATTTTCAAAAGCAAGGGCGTTTTAATCATAGTTTGACCTCTAGATCAATCGTACATTTAAAGTTAAAAACGTGATTTTGGGTCGGAACATAAGTCAAAATTATAGCCCGAAAATCGAAATATGGTCATGAGTACAACCTTCAAAATGCCGTAACTTCGTCAAAACTCAACCAAATTTCAAAAGCAAAGGCGTTTTAATCATAGTTTGGCCTCTAGATCAATCGTACATTTAAAGTTAAAAACGTGATTTTGGGTCCGAACTTAAGTCAAAATTATAGCCCGAAAATCGACATATGGGCATGGGTACAACCTTCAAAATGCCGTAACTTCGTCAAAACTCAACCAAATTTCAAAAGCAAAGGCGTTTTAATCATATTTTGGCCTCTAGATCAATCGTGCATTTAAAGTTAAAAACGTGATTTTCGGTCCGAACTTAAGTCTAAATTATAGTCCTAAGATCGGCAATGGGCATAGGTCAAACCCTAAAAATGCCATAACTTCGTCAAAACTCAACCAAATTTCAAAAGCAAAGGCGTTTTAATCATAGTTTGACCTCTAGATCAAACGTGCATTTAAAGTTAAAAACGTGATTTTTGGTCCGAACTTAAGTCTAAATTATAGTCCTAAGATCGGCAATGGGCATAGGTCAAACCCTAAAAATGCCATAACTTCGTCAAAACTCAACCAAATTTCAAAAGCAAAGGCGTTTTAATCATAGTTTGTCCTTAAGATCAATCGTTTATTTAAAGTTAAAAACGTGATTTTGGGTCGGAACATAAGTCCAAATGATAGTCCGAAAATCGACAAATGCGCATAGGTCTAACCTTCAAAATGACATAACTTCGTCAAAACTCAACCAAATTTTAAAAGCAAAGGCGCTTTAATCATAGTTTGCCCTCTAGATCAATCGTAAATTTAAAGTTGAAAACGTGATTTTGGGTCGGAACATAAGTCAAAATTATAGTCCGAAAATCGACAATTGCGCATAGGTCTAACCTTCAAAATGCCATAGCTTCGTCAAAACTCAACCAAATTTCAAAAGCAAAGGCGTTTTAATCATAGTTTGCCCTCAAGATCAATCGTACATTTAAAGTTGAAAACTTGATTTTGGGTCGGAACATAAGTCAAAATTATAGTCCCAAAATCGCATATGCCGATCTTTGAAGGACATCTCTATCTCTAAGAATGTCGAAGAAACGCGCGTTCATACAGACGAGCAAACGGATGGACGGACAGACAGCATGACGGACATTGCGCAAACCCAATATACTTTTATATATTTACATAACATAGTATACAAATATTTTTATGAAATAAGAATTTCGTTTTGTTTTCGCGTAATCTGCTTTTGTTGAACGACATTAAGTCAAAAACTCATACGGGATTTTTGTGTTTTCCCCTTGTAGTTCTTTCAATTTCCATTGTATCTATTGTATTTCTATTTGCGTGACTATCATGACTCTTAGTCCGTCCACGATTATATATCGTGTGTACATTTAGTTAATAATAGCTGCAGTCAGCGTGTTGCTTATCAATCAATCGAAATGAGCTATTAAAATGAGTAACTGGAAACCAATCAGAGTTCGATTTTACAGAGTGCAATAGCTTATCACTAATAACATAGATTAAAACATGTAATGTGCCTCATAAGCTATGATTACGACTATTATACCCTGTACTCATTCGAAATGGGAACAAGTGTATCAATCGGAATATAAAGCAAGCAGATCTTAAGTTAAGATTATTCCATTTTTATCAATTACTTCACACGTTTCACTTTTTTTCGAAACATTTTTTAATACATAGACATATTTTTGAAAAATATCCTTATTTAAATTTAATTTAATTTAATATAAGTATCCCCATTAAAATAAGTTATCTTTTATCTCAGTCAACACATTTTTATTGGAATAAGAACAAAGTAAAAATAATCTGCATCTCATATCAACAACAAAATATATTTTCCTTGTAATGTCGATATAGTTTGGTCAAATTAAGAGATCAAACTCTTAATTATTATTAATGATTTATTTATTCATATTTACTAAAACACATTTAATTATGTGCAAATAATTTTAGATTTAATAATTCCAGCAAATTGACATTTAGTTGTGATAATAATAATTTTGAAAATCGATATTTCTATTTTTACATATTTTAAATCTTTATTTGTAGGCACAAAGCTGTGCTTTTTAATGTACCTGGCAGAGTTTATTACAACTTTTAAATGGTTTCTAAATTTAGATTTGTTTTAATTTAATTCTTTTTGTTAACATTTAATGGTCTGATGAATAATTGAGAATAACTGATGACTAAAATGCTTAATTAATAATATCATTAAAAGTAACAAACTCATTAATGATACTTATCGTCCTTCAACTTTTGTCCACATGTGAGCCAAAAGAAGGACCTGAAAACCTATTTGAACCATTCAGAAGCCTTCATCGCGTATTGAGCAACCCACATTGGGGGAATGTATTTAATATAAAAGGCGCTTAATGCAAGTTAATGCCTCGTGCCACACAAATAAGGGGGGTTGGGAAATAACCCATGGAAAAAAGCTGAATGGTTTTAAGTGCCAACTCATAAACATTTCGCTTACACAGTTCGTTCAAATAATGTGCTCATAAATCCTTTCCGTCCCTTTCCGTTCCTTTCCTGCGCTGATTTAGTTAAAACGTGGCCGCCTTTTGGGGCGTCTCTGATTGCTTAATCATGTTGTGTGTGACGGGAAATAGCTAAATTGAAAAACGCCACTGGTGCTGATGGCCAGCTGAGGCACCGATGAGGGGGCAGAGGTTAAGAGTGTAGGTGTAGAATGTTGAATGTAGCGATTGCTTGTCGATGGGTCAAAAGTAGTCATGACGATGCCTTCTTCCTTGGCATCGGCACCGGGACCCAGCTGTGGCAACAAACGATGATGTTTTCATAATGACACTCCGCCCACGCGTCTCGCTTCGACCTGTTTGCTGTGTAAGACATAATATGCGATTGGCTCTTATGTATATGTACACTCAGAGAAAATACCACTGATTTCTAACAAATTGCCTGAAAATCGTACTAAAAACTAGAACTTGTTGTTTTTCAGAAATAATTTCAAAATATACGAAAATAATTGATTATAATTAGCAATGTATTTTTTTAAATTTCTTTGAAATCTGTTTGCTTATCTATTATTAAGAATTATATTTCTAAAAAAATAGAAATAAAAACAAACAAAAAAATAAGACATTTCTTTCTGATTTTAAGAAAAATTGAATTAGTTTTGCTAAACAATGTTAAATGTTTGTTGAAAGAAATTAAATATTTATATATAATTATAATCCACAAATAACAAGATATATAATGTAAGAAGATTTCTGTTTACACATATGAAATACAAATCCATTAAATTAGCTATATTTTTTCAGAGCTAAAATAAACTTTCTGAATGTTTGCGTTAAAGAAATAATATGATAAGAATTTGTAATAGTAAGGTAATTAAAAATATAGCTAAATAATGCTAATTAAAAATAAAATTAGACAATTTTAGAAAAATCTATCCATACTTTTTGTCTGTCTTCTCATCTAAAAATATTCTAGTTTCTGAATAAGAAGGGAGTAAAACAAGTGAACAAGCCGCAGTCTATTTTCTAAAATTCAGCACAGTTTTTTTCTGAGTGTATAAATCCTATGTTTAGTTAGGCGACAATAATGACGCCTTCCCACACACACAAGCACACACACACACAGGCAATCAATGATGAATGGCATATTGAACAATGGATGCTGCCTGCAACACTCAAGTTTTAATTCTCACTTCAAGTGGAACCCTATTTCAATGTTTGCCATTTCATTATTATTTTAATCACTGCCCTTGGGTTGGCCATTAACATAAAACTGTCGTTAAGTAAATGTAATTAATTTTCCCAAACACTTAATTGACGTTTCACCACTAATTCAAATTTCCAAGTAAGACGAGAAAAGCAGCTAAAATTGAGTATAGAGTTGTTAAACTTGTTTAGTTTGGTCATTAAACAATCAACATTAATGTCAAATGTTGCATTTTATATGCTTTGAAATACTATTTACACAAACCAGTGCATGTTTTCCTTTCGCTTTTATTGCTCCTTTTTTTAGAGCTTACAAGTTCTTGACTGTTATTTCCATCTATGCTATAAGTCTAGAACCTTTTTACATTTTAGTAACCACTGGGGTTTTAATTTGAAAGCTACAAATAAGTTAAGTTCCTGACCTTTTTGTATTTAAATAAAAACAGAACCCTCGAACTTTGTGTTTTTTTTTTTATACCAAAGAGAAAGAATCCAACTGTTCGAATACTTAAAAATAATTATGACCAAAGCAATCAGCAAATTTCCTTAGAAATTGCCCGGATAAATATTATCTGACTATTGAAAAATCATTAAATATAGAAATAAATATAGAAATTATGAAACAGCTATTTAAGGGACCCTTAAGGAAATTTTTTCCGATTATAGCTTTCCCGTAAAGCAAGTTGAGCACGTCGAGATTTATTAGCAATTTGATTTAAGTGACCATTGAGAACATATGGCGTTTGTGGCATTAATAAAATAGCCATTTTTGTTGCACTTGTGAAAAGTTAAGTACACTCAAAAAAAAAAATGGAAAAATTTCCAGGTTGTTTTCTATAGATTTATGTGTATACAGCATTCTTTAATTGCAGTGTTAATACTCAAATTTGCATTAAAATGTTGCATTTTAAGATTTCCTAAAAATGTATTTAAATTAAATTTAAGAAAATTCGAACTTTCGCCAAAAACATTAGCAAATTTTATTAGGTATTAGAATTTTTGGAACTATTTTTCTTAATAGAAATTATATTTGACTTTGATTGATTATTTCGTACCAGAAAATTATTCTTCTTTAAGTTTGTTATTTATTTTAGGGTTGTTTTCTAAATATTATACCGATTCTTTTTCTATGTGTATAAAAATGACCAAATACGATTACCAGGATATTGGTCATATTTTGGCTAAATGTTAGAAGAGTAATTATATAATTGATGAGTTGGTGGTACGATTAATTTGGTAAGCGAATCTAAGGAACTAGTTCTTAAAGAAACAGACAGACAACAGAATATATCTACAAACTTCAAAGTAAATCGTATTATCCTCTACAAGGATACATAAGCAGAGTAAAATAGCCGCAAATGAGACATGCAACAAGTCAAATTGCAGCTTAAATCACATTATTAAATGCGATTTGCCTGATGATGAAAGCATCTCCAAGTAGTCGATGCTAATGAGGTAACATAAATTATGCCCATTAAGAGCTCTTGATCCTGGATGGATGCTGGATGCGGGATGACAGGACTCGCACGCGACATTTTATCAAATGGCCAAAGTAGGTAACCAAAGGTAACCAAGCAACGCAATTAACATGCTAATCTTTGGCATGTGCCACAGCTCATGATGAATGCTAAACTCGTGTGTAGCTCACCTGAATGTGACAGCCTGTGTTGGGTACCACAACTTATACACTGCGAGAAAAACGCTCTCTTTAATATAAAATGTTGAAGGTTGCTCATGAACTTGAACTGTATGAATGGAGTTGAAATGAGAGCAAAGATTCAAGATGAAGTGTGCTTAAGAGACGAATTGAATTGAGTTCTTGATTTAAGAAAGTTTTCGATACAATTTAAGCAGTTGAGTACTTAAAATAACAATTGAAATGTTATTTCACATTGGATAGATTGGAAAAAGTTTTTGCCACGATTTAAGAAGTTAAGAAACAGCGTCGGTTTAATTTAAAAAAAAACTCTGCATATGTCTTAAGCATATTTTCTAACATTTTTTCACTTTAATATTTATGAATAAGGAATTTCTCTCAGTGTCTTGGGAATATTCGAATTGCCTGCATTTTGACAACATTTGTAATTTAGTTAAGTACAAAGTTTATATATAAGCTGTTAGAAATATCATGTCGCTGTCTGTCTGACTGTCTCTCTGTCTGTCGCTCTAACTGACTGTCCGTCGACCTGTCTGGCATTCAGCTGTCTGCATGAATGAAAGTCCTGGAAATTGCTTGAAGCTGGTGCAGGATAACTTACGACACTTGCCGCAACTGCAACTACTAAATTTTCAACAGATGTATTTTTTTTTGTCTTTAGCATCTGCTGTCGTGTAATGAGCTTCTCTAACAAACTTATCTCATTTCTTTGCTGAGGCACACACACACACACGCACACACACGCACACACACACACACCTACAGTGGTTGGCCATTCACTGCGTAGCCATGGATACCTTAACTTGGTGTGCCTGTGTGTGTGTGTTTCTTGGCATACCTCTTGACTAAATTAAATGTAATGTCACTGCCTCTTGCCTCCTTTTTGTCTGTTGCAAAACAACTTCATTAAGTACGGCGTCCATCACCTGGCCAGTTCCCATACACACCTCCTTCCACCTTCCCCGGCACACCCACTTTCAAGTTCCAACCCCTGTTTATCATCTTGCTGCGTCTGCCATTTGATGTGCCACTTGTAGCAGTAATGACTAGAGATGAGCTCTTAGAGTCCTCAAAAAAACTTCCAAGATGAGAACTCTGAATTTTGCTGCCGTTTTTTACTTATTTTATTGTAGCTTTAAAATTCTTGATCCGAAGTGGAAATGTGTTTGTGCTGAGTAGGCACTTTAAATAAGTATAAAGACTAAATTAGCAAAATTAACAAACAATTTAATATTTAACGCATCTAGAAATAATTTGAAATATAAACATAGTTAAAGAATTAAAGATTTCATTTTTTTCTGAGGCACATCAGAAAATAAAAAATAAATAAAAAGCTGATTTAAGAGTCTTTTGAGTCCTTTTCGCACCTTTTCAAAAAATAAAACTTCGCGAGTGTCTCAATAAAAACTCAAAAATTTCTCCGCGCCATAAAATTGTTGACCCTGAAGTTCAAATACTTTAGTATGGAATGAGAATTTTTTAAAAAGAATCTAGAGCCTATGGGCAAAATTAAAAAGTAATTAAATATTTAAAATATCTACAAATTATAACCGGTGCTAAAATAAATAAGCAATTAAACATTGAAAATATTTTTCTAAAAATAACACTAATTTAATAGTACCTGTGGCTACTCTTAAATTTGTGGCACATCATATAGGAAAAAAAAAATCTTACACATGCCCCATCTCAAAGGAGGTTGGCGCTAAAAAAAGAAAACCTGCCCAGGGTCAATTTACATTTGGTCAATTTTTTTTGGCTCAGCTTTGCTTTGGACCAACTGCGGCTTTTGCTCTTCTGCTTTGCAAATTTCACTTGCTAAAGCTTTTGATTACTTTTAATTACAATTTGGCTGCTAGGCTACATTGGCCCACCCATGCTTCAACCCCCCCCGCCTTCCACCCTCAACCCACATTCCACTCAGTGCTCAGTTCGCAGTTATGTTTATCAAAAACTTTTGTGCAGTCAGCTGTTACTTGAGCTGGGTCGTCTTCGTCTGCCGTGTTCCCTGTTTTCTTTTCCCTTTTCCCTTTTTCCTATTCTCTTTTCATTTTCATTTTCATATATTATTTTTTTTTTATTTTGCTGGTCGTCTCTCTTTGGCCATCAAGCGAGTTAATTGGTCGCTTAACGCCAGGGCCCAGCTCATTAGCCGTTAGCTATATCAGAGCATTGGCTGACTTGACGCTATTTGTACCCATAGCCTATGGGAGACTGTGTGTTTACCTTGATGTACACTCGGATAAGAGGTAGACAGTTTTGTGCATTGCTGAAAATCCTAGACCAGAGCTAGAAACTGTTATTATAATTATGGTTATAATGAGATCAGCAGAGCTCATAAATCGGTTCTAGATATTTCTGTAAGTTCTTCTTTGAAATACTTAGGTTTTGTGATTTGTGTAAACAGCACTCGCCGCAATCTGTACTTTGAACAAATTGAACTAAAAGAAGTGAATACTCAAAGAGTTCTTTTCGTACTAATTTATTTAGTAAAAATGTATGGTTTATATACCAAATTCTTATACAATATTATTTGCTTAGTTATTCTATTTACAAATTGATACCATGTCTTAATCTTATCCCGACAGATGGTTCGAAAACCCTTTTCCAATTACAGACCATGGCTCGGGTGCATATTTATTCCTGCGTGGAAACGATTTTCCGCTCATGACGAAATCGTACATCGTTATTGATTTATAATGATTTTAAACTAGCTCTGAAACTAGTTCCACGTTAACTTTTAAGAACAAAACAACAGCGTCTTAAGCTCAGTTTTACTTGAAAGTGGAACTGTGCTTTTCTTCGAGTGCATCCCATCAATCTATTTTCCATTAATTGGGGGTGCCAGTTTCTTGGCCACTCGGTTTAGTTTGAACACCAATCATTTATTTTTCGCCTAAAAGCATGCAGTAATATTTTAATTAGTGGCACAGATGTGAGAAAGCCAACAGCAATTAATTAATACAACACTTGCCACACATTTATGGCCGTCAGCGGCCACAACAATTATTTGCAGAGTAATGTGTTCTGAATACGAGTCCCACAGGTGAGGATTTGCTGCCATGCGGCATGTGGCAGACCAAATGTTATTTATTAATTACGATATTTATTCGAGCTGACATGACACGCTGTCATTTTAAAGTCTTATCTTGAAAAAAGAAAAACTCACCATTAGCATATTTTGTGAACATTGTGAGCATTCACACGCCAACAGCTTTTAGTGATAAACGATGAACTCTTGTTGCATGCGGAAATACACTCAAAGAAAGAAAATA
Organism: Drosophila infuscata; assembly: GCA_035042205.1. Classification (NCBI taxonomy): domain Eukaryota; kingdom Metazoa; phylum Arthropoda; class Insecta; order Diptera; family Drosophilidae; genus Drosophila; species Drosophila infuscata. The sequence goes on from JAWNLR010000089.1 coordinate 256,190, forward strand.
CGTTTACACTAATTAATTAATTGATTTTTTTTCAACATATACAATTTTAATTAAATAGTACTCAAAAGGGATTAGAAATTACTTTACACAAGGGTTTAGTTCTAATTAAAATATTTGCCTAAAACTGAACTAATTTCTTCAGGCTTTGTTGTTTTCATGCTGTCATTTACAGAGTTGCCATGTTGCCCAAGGCTGATGCTTTACTTAAAAAGCTAGTTTGTTTTTATTTATGTGTAGTCGATACAAATGAGAAAATTACTTTGCTTTGAAGCGGAAGAAAATGCCTTTTAAATAGACACTGTTGAGTTCATAAATGCAGTGTATAAAAATGGGACTCAAAACGCTGGTTGTGAAATGGATTTGATGTAGTCTTTCCCGCGAAGAGAACTCTACACTGAGCAACAAGACGAGTAACAATAATAATTAAAAGAATGCGACTCGTCTTTCTCATGAGTGCATAATTAAAGTGATAGCAGCAAACAGGGAAACAGGCGACGTCGCGTTCGAAGTTCGCGTTCTGCTTAATGACGATAATGTGAGAAGGGCGCCTCAGGTAACAGAGGAGGTACCAGAGAGACTGCCAGACAGACAGAGAGAGAGATACAAAGAGAGACTAAGCGCATTCTCTCTCCCTCTCCCTCTCCCTCTCGCTCACTCGGCTGTCTTTCAACCTGTTGCTTTCAACTAGAGGGCTTCAATCGGGCCGTTAAATCTCGGCGATCGACTTTGGCAGCTCAGTCAACGAACGCGTCTCGAGCCAAGCGCACGTTTCGCGGCTGTCTCTGTGTATGTGTGTGTGTGTGTGCGAGTGTATTTGTTTGCCGGTTTCAGATTTATTTCATTTCTACCTGAATTTGTGTTTATATATATATATATATATTTTGTGTGTTGATAAACGCGTAAGCGCTCACGATAAAAAGTATCTGGCAGATACCACACGCAATCTAAAGGCATGCAAAGTAGCAGAAGCAGCAGCAGACGACGACAACGCGACTTTAACCCATAAGCAACGAATAAACAAAATACAAATAAAATCAAAACAAAAACACGAACACGAAATTTACAAAAGAATTTCGCGAAAGATAAGTGCGACAAAAATTAACAACAAATGTGACAAAAATTATAAAACAAAAAGAAAAATATATATAAAAACGTTTGTCGAAAATAAATAAAATTGAATGTTATAAAATCGACGACACAGGCTACAAAAACAAAAACGCCCAACGAATTTCAATGCGAGCTGCTGCAGTCGCCACTGACAAAAAGAGTATCTCAAAACCAAAAGGTAAATTGGAATGGAGCAACAGCGATTGCAGTACGTGCACAATTGCGCAATTATAATAGTTTACTTTATATTCTTACTTAATTCTTACCTCTTTCCACATTTTCCCCCTTTCTACCACACCTGCTTTGCAAATATGCGGAGCAAAAAAAAGTGGCAAAGTATGTTTATAAAGAAATGTGGGTTTGGGTTATTTTAACGGTTCGGCTGTAAATTTAATTAAAGCCCAGACGCGAAAAGCGTTGCGGGGCAACAAATACATATTAACATATATATATATATACATATACATATATATATATATATCCAGTTGCAAACAAAGGCGCGACATTGCGGCAAGACAGTGTACCAGATACTTTTGTATCTTCCACCAACAAGCAGCCAGCCCTCTTGCATCTGTATCTATGTATCTTTGCACTTGGCAAAAAAGAAAAATACTAAAATATTCAACTAGTTGGTTTTTTGATGGCAAAAATGCATTTATTTGCAAGTCTCTTTCGGGATTAATTAAGCAAGATTTGTTAACTCTTTCTCAAACAGAACTTGCTTACTTGGAGTAAGATATTTAATTCTTGGTTTTAAACACTCAATCTAGAACTTTTTTAATTGGAAAAAGAATTTTAAATTTTTGCTGAATTACTTAAGTTCTCAAGTTACCTCTGATTATTGTTTTAGAAAATAAATCTTGCTCATATCTCGAACTTGACTAGTTGGATTAAGATATTTAAATCTTTTCATGGAACTTTAACTCTCAAAGTAGTTGAGTACAATTTGTAAAATAAATCTTGTTCATATCTAAAACTTGATTGGCTGCATTTAGTTGAACACGTTCTCAAATCAGAGCTGATATCGTTTAAAGATTAAATTACTTATTTGGGAATTCAGATAAGAACTGAGCTTACACTTCCGTCGAAAATTGTTTTTCGTGAGTGTTTACTTATTTATTAGGACTTGTACTTGAATTTAGTAAGTAATTTTTCTGCTAGTGTATCTACTGACTTTATTATGTGTGTACTTTATATTTTGGTCTTTGTGTGTTTTGGGTCGTTAAAAGCGCATTACACACACAACTCACGCATATTCACGAGTGCACCCACTCCACATTGAATACGAGACTCCGACTCTGACTCCGACTCCGACTCCCGAGAAGCTTCTTGGAGCTTACATTTCTCTTGGGCTGTGCATCTGAATTCGAATACCTTGTGATTTTATATGTATCTGAGATTTCGTTGTTACTTTGTCTGTTTCTGTTTTGGTTTGTGTTGCTTTTAACTTCAGTCTGTGTTTGCCTTTTTTTGCTCCTCCTTGCCTTTTCTTTCCATATCTTTTATTTTTCTTGTCGAACTTGGCCTGCCATACGTTCAGCTTAATTCTTATGCCGCACAACGTTGCACGTCTCACACATGTATTTGTCTGTGTGTGTCTGTTTCTCTCTTTACTGTTTGTGTTTTGTGGCCGACGTTGTTTGGCAAAATAAAAGAAATCATTGCCAAATTGCACTCGTTAGCCGCATATGCAAACCGCAATTTTGATGGGTCCATCAAGTTGAATGAATTCGCAGTTTGTCGACTCAGATTCTTTCTCACTCTTGTTGCCGGTGCGGTTATCATTATTATTCCCGGTGAGCTCACAATAACCTGGCCCAGAGTATGACTAATGAAACGCTGCGTCAACACCAAACATCAGCCAGCAATCTCGACAGTACAACAAAATGTATCTGTTGACTAAAGTATCTTTTGTAGGTGTGAATTTCGTTTGAACACTCGCTTTAACTCGCGGCAACAATTTTTCATGTTTTGCTCTTGTCAATGTTTTTTTTTCCTATTTTTTGTTAAGTGAACACCAGCTATCTGTCGAAATAGTTCACAGAATGTTAAGAGTTCAAATAACTGCTCTATATATATGTACTTATCTATACACACACACATATATATTTGCATTTGTATCTGTGTGGTGTTTTCTTCATATCATGCGACTCAAGTTTAATTAGCATATTCCGTGCACAAACCTTGACAAAGTCAAAGAGAGGGAAGAGCCACACTTTGAAAATGTACTTAGCCCACTTAAAGATCAATGACACCAGCTGAAAGTGACGCATAAATATTTGTTTACCACTGGAAAAGTGTTAATCTCAAGATTTTCTCAAATATGATTTATCTCTCAAAAGATAAAATCATTTTTATTATTTAGACAATTAAAGTAACTTAAAGTAATTTTTAGATATTAAATTTATCTTGTAGCAACAATTTTTAAAAGTAGCCCACTTAAATATAAATGACACTAGCTGAATATGTTTAGATAATGCAGCTTTAACTTTAAACTCAATTAATTACAATTACCATAAATAAATTACCATAAAACTCGCATAAAATAAAAGCAATTATAAAATTGAAATTACTTAAGTGACAATATTGCTAGCTTAGAATAAAGATTAATCTTGGAAAGCAAAAATAATCAAAAATATTGATCACTGAATTATAGTTTAAGGAAATCCGCTTAAGATGGATCCAAAAAACTTAATTGGAGCAGATGTATGGAATAATTTGACTAGGGGTATCTTTCTGAGGCTTAATTTCCTATAACCTATAACCCGGAACCCATATTAGGTTTAACCGTAATGTGTGCTTTAACCTAATTCGTACCTCACGAAGAACTGTAGACTTTATTTCCATCTTTCAGAGTGATAACGTATCTCAATATTTGAATCGAAATTGGTTGCAATCGGATGCGTTAATAAATTTCACAATCCTAATTGGTGCTAATTGGGCTTAGCTTTTCTTGGCAGTGGCAGAAGAAGAGTTTTATAGATTAAGATAACTTTATCAACTTAATATTTGCCCAAAATGATTCCATCTAGATTTCTCGTCTCTACTCCAAAATATAATTAAATTTTTCGATTGTCAGCAAGTGTCATAAGTTTTTGAATTCCTTTAAAATGAGATAAGAGCCCCAACTCATCTTATCAGATAAGCAAAGTTTCAACGTTTGCTTATTTATGGGCTGCGGATCCAAATATTTTGGCATTATGTCATGGAGAGCACAGCGCAGTAGCCGTCTAGATAAGTAATAAACATTTGGCCAGATGCATTAACCGTGGCCAACACGTACACTGAGAATTACCGTACTGCAATAAATACAGTTGAATGAGCAGAAGCCGCAGGAGCTGTTTGTTTTAAATTGAGCAAATTTTCCGTCCAACTGTGAGTTGACTTCATTAATCATTTATAAATATTCATGCAGCCAGAGGAATGACCACGCCTTCTTGCTCTAAGCCAACACACTGTTTCTGGTTTGTTTGTTTTTCGAATACCCTCGACTTGAATTTTCTGAGAACACTTCTTCTGCAAGCCCAGAAAGTTCTTGTTTTTCTTGTTGAGTTTTGAATTTTAGAAAATCACGCTAAAATGAAAAACCAAACAGTTTTTTTGTTTGTTATTCAAAATAATTTCTTGATATAGGAAAATCGACAATTCCAAAGATTTTTATTAATATTTTTTGAAATATTTTCGATAAATGCATTTCTAAGAATGAAGTCTCTCGAAATAAATTATATGAAGTTATAAACTGTCTAAATTATGTGAAATCATATTATAATAATAGAACTTACTCTTAATGCCTAAAGTATGATGAATTTGTAAAATTCATGTAGATTTTATTCTGAGTGTAGCTGACTCGATTAACTGACTTCAGTATAGATTTTTAACATCTGTTAAAGCTCTAGAAAAGTTTAAGATTCATAAGAGACTTTCTTCTGCAAGGGTATGTACTAGTCGATCATGCCTTTCTTTCTCTCTGTGTAGTTTATCTTTTTTGCTTGCTTGCTTCTTTTGCAGACATTTATCATTACCATTTTCAGCAGCGGCAGCAGCTTTCCGTCATTCTGGTCTGTTTTTGCTGGCTTTTCTCTGCTCGTTTTTCTATTTCCGTGAAATGAATAACTCGAGTTCGGTTTGGTTTTGCTTTGCATCAAGTTTAATGTGCGTATGCGTAATTTATTATAATTAATGCATGGCAAACTGACAGTTATTGAGTTTAATAACAATATTTTTCACCTTCTTTATTTGCATTTTAATCAAAATGCTGAAAAATTAAATAAAACAAAGACCTGCCAAAAATTGAGAAATTGATGAAAGATTCAGCTAGTTAGCCAGTCTCTCAAAAATAAAAGCCAGTTAGAATGAGGGCTGACTGCCAAACAAATAAACTCTAATCTAGCCAAATGCAAATTAGGTTAACTGTAGTTTAAAGAGCGACATCAGCTGGGAACTGAGAACGCAGATTGATGAGTTTTGATACCAATAAAAATTGGATCTCGATGAAAGCTCAGCAAAAGAAAGACAATAAACCAGAAAGTTGAACTTCCTCTCCTCCCACTAATGAAGTTGTGCACTTAACGACTTTATTAAGTTGCGAGTTGTTAATGATCATAATGATGGGGGCACGTCTCCAAACAGAGACGCGTGTCAACTTTGTGGGTGGCACTCGATTTTCCAGTTTTCTCTTTCATTTCTCCAGTCAGCAGAAAACGGTATGAAAAGTGTTTTTATGCTGACTTTATTCATTGGCCATTATTTGACAAAATGCACAGTCAATAAATGCATTTGATAAATTGCAAAATTATGAAATGAATAAAAAACGGCTTAATGACTTTTTGTTGCCTCATAGCCAGATATGATTTCTGTTTTTATTTTTTGCTTGTTATTTTTTGCACACTCAAAAGTGAAACTACAAAGAAGAAAATCAACAAATGTTAATTCACCAGACAGTAAAGTCTAGATACATTATTTTTGTTTACTTTAATGTTGACATTACGTTCACATTTGCAAATCATTGACAAATAACTTCAAAGAAACTTAAGCCCACGTTTTGTTAATTATATCCGTAACAGCCTCAGTAGATCGTTATGACAAACACACACATGCTGTAATTATAGTCAAATTATCGCGCTACCTTTTACAAAAAGCCAGCAAACTGGCTAAATCAAATTAAAAAAAAAAATAGCAATTGATCAGCAGTGAGAAAAAAATCACGTCAGAATGTGCTAGTCGAGAGAGCTCGACTTGGATATACTTAGTCGACATTAAATAAATAACAAGTGTATGCATGTAATATGTATGTATGTGTATATATATGTGTATATATAGATATATATATACAGATATATACTGATATTTATTGAGTGGTTACATAAAAGATATATTTTTAATATTTTTCTATTTGCTTTTGAAACTCGATATTGATTTAAGCGAGAAAGTTATCGATCAAGAATTTATATTCCAAATTTAAAGTCTCAAGCTTGGTCAGTTCATACAGATAGACACGCAGATATATCTAAATCGACTAGACGTTCAATGCAGATCGAGAACATATAGACATAGTTTTTTGGGGTCGGAGCAGTTTGCATCCGCTTGTTGCATACTCTGGCACCACTTTATTACACCCCTTTGGCCCCCTCTCAGTGTGTTCTGGCCATTAGAAAAGATAAAACAAAACGTGACCCAAACTGGCAGCCGTCAATAGCCGTCATTAGATGCCAACGGACTGTTGTTGTTTATTTATTGTTGTTGGCTGACAAATTCAATGGCCAAAAGCGTTGGGAAACTTAGTTGAGAATGTGACGGAAAAAATTGGTGAACAAGCAGCGAGAAAACGAGGCTAATTTTAATCAGAGTCGATGATTTTTTTCTCGATTTTTTTATTTCTTTTCGGACTTTTGACAAATACTTATTTATTTTTTTGCAACATAGAATGGTTAGGGACAAGATGGGGAGGGGAAATCTAACAACGATGAATCAGAAGGCGGTCAACGGAAACGCAGCTGTGAATTGAAATAAAATAATTTGGTTTGTTTTTCTCATTTATTTTGGTTTTTGCACCGGCTGCGAAAAATTGTAACAGATTTCCAGAGAATAGAAAAAATAAAATAAAAACAAAACTCATATTGTTTTTTGTTGTTTCCTATTGTTGCTATTGTTGTTGTTGTTATTATTGTTGTAATGCGTGGCATCAGCTGTGTTCAAGTGCTTCTCTTGCCATTTGTTGCCAGCTTAACTTGATTGCCACATCGGCAACCATTCAATTTATGGCTGTTGTCTTTTGCCGCTAAGTGGACCTTTAAAATGCCAACAATCAATGATTTCAGCTCTATATTCTATTCGCAAGTCAATCAAACTAATCGTATCTATGGTTTCGTATCTATGGTTAAGTATCGAGTGACATTTGAATCAATATGCATTTATATCAATTTAATAAATGTTCTTTTTAATTAAAGCGCATTGATTTAAAGGGTAGCAAAATGATTATTTTGTAAATTGCTTAAAAACTAGGTGCAGCTTTATTTACTTATACTCTTTCCTTGTCATAGATCCATCTATATTTCTTATTGTTATTTGTAGAATGAATTCAGCCAAAATACACATTAGATAACAAAAAGAAGAAAGATAAATAGATCATCACCATATATTACTTATAGTCTCAAAAAAATCATAAATTATTCAGATTTATCTGCCTCTACCTTTTGCTCACCCTCTCTTCTTTTATGAGGGGTGAATGATTACTAATAATTAAACGTGGCTTAGAAATATCTTAAAATGTAGCTTGACTAGAAGATACCCTACACACGGTTTTTAAATATGATAATACATGATATTTCTGAATATATTATATACAATTGGGAAGGTTGTCTATTTATAAATGTACTGAACTATCTATCTAAGAGGGAAATCGACTCGACTTTTGATGATGAACAAGAATATATATACCTTCAGGGCTCTTAGATACTTTCGTCTGTAAGATACTTTTGCACGACTTCATTAAAAACTTTTTAGTAATATTAATACATCCAAGGAATTAAATTATATTTAATTAAAATGGTCTCACTGCAAGTGTGTCTCAGAGTCACATGACTTCCTCTCTCTCTCTCTCCCCTACTCCCTCTCTCTTTCTCCCTACCCGCTCCCTTCATTTCTCTCCTGGTTTTCTGTAACATTCTGAAATATATTTATAACCATTACCAAACTGGTTTTTTGCTGTCTTTGAGTCAAACCCGACGACAACAATAACAACAGCAATTCCAATAAACAATGCGCTGTTTAAGCCAAGAGCGAGGCTAAATGAGAGAGAGGGAGATAGAGTGAGAGAATGTTTGAGGGAAGGGTGTTGTTGAAGGGGGGGGAATGTTGTTCGTGTGTGTTTTATTTTATATGAGTAGCTGCAGCCTGCAATTTGCCTTTGGTTGACTGTTGGCGTCTGATTTCATCTTTTGATAATTGCACGCAATTTTCACGCGGCGCCCACACACAACAACAAACACACACACACACACACACTCAATACACACACACTCAGCCACATAGACAAAAACTGGTGGCACTTAATATTACAATTGAGTTCGAGAGCTGACTTTATATGGCGGTCTTTGAGTGCATATATTTTGTGTGGGTTGCTCAAATTGAACACTGAACAACCAGCTACTCAACTGAGTTGGCCACTTTTATTTTTTGTTTTTTGTTTGTTTGGTTTTAGAGTCAAGAAAGTAGAGATTTTTAATAACATTGCATTTGTATGCATTTTCCGTTTCAAACGTATGCGGATGGCGGCATTTCCTTCTCAATTTCCCATGCGTTGCCCATTTCCCAGCCAGGCAGACAAACAACAGAAGCAACTGAAACTACAGAAACAACAGCAACAAAAACAACCCACTTCTCTAGCCTTTTATTGCTTTGTTCTCTGTCCCCGTTGTGTGTTGTGTGTGAGTGTGTGTGTGTGTTGTGTTGTGTCTGTTTGTTGTTGCCCTTTTTTGGTCTGCACTGGGCTGCATTCGCTTGGCTTGGCTTGGCTTGTCTTGTCTTGGCCTGGCCAAGTTGGGGCTAGGCCAAGTCCATGCCTGGCTATAGGGCTAGCTTGATGCTCTAATAATTGCAGAGACACGAAGCTAAAGTACACTCACAGAAAACAAGCTATCCAAATGCGAAATCCTACTTGAAAATGCAGCTGTAATTTATTTCTGATTTTTGCAAAATTAATTTGTTTTGTTCTTGTTCTTCATATAAAAGTTTATATTTGCTCATTTGTCGCAGTGTATGAAATGCAGCCCACTTTGTTTCTGGGCTCAAGTCAAATAAGCTCAATGACTCAAGTTGGTAGCTTCATTTGCAATCGAGCACATTTCGTGCCAGCCAAAATGGCACAGATCTTAAAAGTGCTAGTCAACTTGGCCAAAGGTGCAGCCACACACGAAAGCCAACTACTGTTTCTCAAGAGTTGCAACAAAAAAAAAAAAACAAAAAAAAAGAAGAAGCAAAAATACTTGAAACAATAAAGTTTTCGGCTAAGCCAAGGCAGCTTCTTGGCCAAAAGTGGCTTGGCTTTTATTTCATAGTCAAAGTTATACGACAGAGAAAGTTTATCAGGCCATCAAAAGCATAGTTGCCAAAATGTAGTCGCACATTAAAAAAAAGGTATGAAGAAGCTTGCTAAAAGCCAATTGCCCTTGGTCCAAACATTCTTGGCCAACTCGGGGCTTATGCGGGCCTGCTGGCGATTAATGAGTGAGTGGAGAGCAGGAGAGATTGGGGAAGGGCAGCAAATTGTTGGCAAAAGTGCTGCTGAAAGTAAAAGTTTCCGTTGAAAGGGTACTTTTCAGCTGCAATTTCAGCGGCAGGCGAACAATATTATTATAAACACATTTTACAGCTGCTATTGGCCAGAAAACCGGTTCGATACGCCTCTTAGGTACTCCGATCCATCCGATATGGCCAAAACCTGACCTGACAGCCAGCCAGCCAGCCAGCCAGCCAGCCTGCCTGCTGGAGTCGAGTAAAAGTAAAGTAAATTTCATTTATGCATGCAGGCAAGAGTAAAAACCACACACAACTACACACAGCTACACACACCACACAGCTGGGCAAACCAATCAAAATGCGTCAACAATTGCAAACCAAAATATATTGCCAAACAACAGCAACGGCAACTGCAACTGCAACTGCAACATACTAACAACAACTAACTGCCAATCCCTTCAACTGTTTTCACATTCGTCACACGTAGACAACTCTACTGTACACTGAAAACATTATTGCCCAATTTTAGAGCTCAAATTAAAATCTACACTCGGAAAACCAAGAAATAATCAGTAAAGAAACTTAACTTGCTGGATTTTATAATCTTGTTGTGGGTTTTATAAATCGGTCATAGTTTTTAAGTTATCGTATTGAATATTGGCATATATCGGCCTCTTTGCTGCAGGTAGTACATGTATTGGCGCTAGACAAATCGGATTAATATAAGATGTAGTATATAGCATTGGAATAATCAGTTTATAGATGAGTTCTTGTTTCATATTTTGTTTAAACCCGAAATTAACGAAGATTCGTGTTATTATTATCTTGACAAAAATGTATTGAGATCGAATTTCTATATCATATAGCTACCATACGATGTTGTTATGCTGCCAACATTTAGATAAGAAACTTTCAACATCGGACCACAATATCTTGTAGCTTCAATAGGAACAATCAGATGGTATATCTAGGTGTAAATATGAGCAATTTGACAACGCTCTCCATGAGAATCTGATCTTTGGCATTTCAAAGATAACATTTCTTTCTTCTTCTTACTTTAGAATAAACAAACCAAGTCTACGAATTTAATCTTGGCTTAAGATTATTTTTGCTCTGTTTACTTTCGATAAGCCGCTTGCTTAAATCAAAATTATTCCATGCCTCACTTGATTTTTTCATTTAAACTGAAACTGTTAAAATGTGAACATAGCATATTTTTATATTTAAATAAAGATTTTTCTTACTGAAAATTACCAAAAATATTTTTAAAAGATTTTCGTATAGTTCAGAAATAGGCCAACGTAAGCCTGATTCGAAATAAGATAAGTTTATTTTTATTTTTCAACAGTAACTTATTTAAAATAAGTGTAACTGTTAAGAAGAAGAATTCTAGAACTTGCAGCAAGTTATTTGGCTCTTATTTTAACTATTCAAGCTCTTAAAACAATACTATTTTCATTAAACTTGTGCACCGTTGAATCTCAGTCTGCAGATTAGAATTTTTAAAGAACTGATTGAGTCTCCTCTTAATGGACTTGGTAGAATTCCATGACTTAATTGACACACACACACACACACACACACACACACACACACACACACACACACATAGCACACACTCAGTTCGATTGGATTCCATTTACTTTGTGGACTGTGGGAAGGATACAAAGCTTAACTCTGTGTGCAACATGTGCATCAAAGGGACTTTTATTGGTTTCCACTCATCTTCCTTTGGCTTCAGCATTTCGCTTCTATTCAAAATATCGAGACTGAGTCAGACAGGAATTTCTGTTCACTGAGCAACTGCATGTTTTTTTGTCTCTAGAATCTAGGTGTGCGAATAATAGCACAACGCACTGTATGGAGAGCTTTGAGTTGGTTGCATTCCTTATTTTGTTTTAATCTTAAGGCATTAATTACTTTAACTCATCTGTATATAAATATATACATAAATATATAGCATACATATATATTTATTAGTTTGGTCATGACAATCAAAAATAACAATAAATGAATTAATTGGAAATAAGAAAACTCAAATTGTTTTTCACAAATATCCAAAGGAATTTAGTTCTGTTTAAATAACTAAAATAACTAAATTCAGCAAATTCGACTTAAGTTTTTTTTTGGTTATTTATTAAACAATAATTTTCATTTTTTTTTTTCAAAGAAAATCAGCTTGTTAAATTTTATTTCTTTTGATTATGTATTATCATAAGTAAATACAATTCACAAATACAAATAACTAATGTGAATCTTGCAAATATTATAAAAGCAATTGTGTGTTTTATTTATGTAATTTTTCGTATTCATGATGACCTGCAAATTTCCCAAATTTCATGAATAATTTAAGCCAGACTTTCAAATTATATATATATATATATATATACTTTTTTTAATCGATAACACCTATATCATAAAGTATTTATACCCCACTTATGAAGCTAGAGTCATCGGACTTAGTCAATATACTAATCTTTGCCTTACTTTAAATTATTTTGATTTGTTCTAATGCGCTAAATTCACGTTCTTTGTTGAAATTTAAATTCTTAAATGTATTTTCCAATTTGTGTCCGAGCTGTTGTCATCATTGATGTAGCTAGTTATCTGATGGCTAACCGCTTGTTAAGTGCCGCCCTGTCATCATCATCATCACCATCATAGTCAACATCCTCCGGCCCGATCTTCTTGTTGTTGTTGTCTGAGGAGCTGGTCTGCTTTAAAGCAGTCCGTCGGCTGTTGGACGAGACCATTTGTCAGTGTCCAAGAGACAGTTTTGAAGATACACAAGAAGCACAGTAGCTGAGGCAGCAGCAGCAGCAGCAGCTGTGGCAGCAACTGAAGTTGCATCTGCAGCTTGTGGTCTGTGTTGCTGATGATAACCGTTCCATTTCGAAGCTGTCGGCGGCACAATGAATGCACTTTTCCTCTTCTTTTTCCTCTTCTTTCTGGTTTTCCTCTTCATCATTGCCTATTTTGTATTTGTGTAATTACGCATTGCTTTTTCAAAATTGTACGCAATTTTCCAAAAGTGTCAACGCACGTCAAACAGCAATTTTTAAAAAAAATGTTAATTTGTAGTTGCTGCTGCTGTTGTTGCTACTGCAAGTTGTATGCTGAATGTGACATTCACTTTTTGTTTACGTTAGTTGCGCCGCAGCTGCAACTATTTTGTCTACCCTGTATTCATTTTAGAAATTGGCTAAAAGAGTATTTAAAAGTTGTGCAACGGAAAGAAGAAACAAAGAAACAAAACATTTGCTAAACAAAGTGTGTTTCCTTATTGCCCAAAGCAAAGAGTGTTAAAATACACAGGGTATATGGACAGGGTATCATAAAATTGTGCAAGACAAATACAAACATTTTCTACGGTTAAACAAATTTAAAAGTAAACAAATAAAACTTATTTCCTTATTGAGCAAAGCAAAGAGTTGTTAAATACAACACTTGTACGATAATTGCAGGGTATCTTCAAGTCGATCGCTGTAATTTTGTTTTTTTTTTGTTTTTTGTGTGTCTCTGGTGTATTTGATGCGCCTGGAATTACATGATACTCATTATTGCACATGTTGTTAAACATTTTACCTGTGGCAGCAGACAGAAGGAAAGTTGTTGTGGTTTTTATCTGTCTGTCTGTCTGCCTGTCCCTATGCATGACACAGCAAAAAAAAAAATACAAAAGCAACAAAAAAAAAATCGAAAACAGAAAAAAGAAACAAACAAATTTGAACTATGTGAAACCCTTGTTGATTTCATTAATTGCTGTAATATCTAGCTACTTACCACTTACAGCAAGCCAGCTCAGCTTTAGCCAATTAGCCAAGTCATCGTCACTAAGTTTCATTATTGGCTCAACTGTGGAGAATTGTTGCTCTATTGTAATTTAATATATATATATATTTATTATTTGGGTTCATTTAGAGACTTGACTCTGACACGAGCCCAATATAGCTCATAATGAAATTGTGTTTCAATTTGTTCAGGTGAATTTTTATTTTATATAATTTTTTAATTTTTAATTTTGTATATATATATTCATATTTAAAAAAAATAAATTAGAGCTACATGGAAATAGTATGTAATATTTATGAATACACTTAGAAGACTTGCAGATTTTATATGTTTTTTTTTTTATGTACAAGCTGCAATTTTTTTTATAATTGTGTCTTTACATAACATATTTTTAATTTTTATTACTTTACCACCTCTCAATATAAAATCAGACATTTATTGTTATTTTGGGAAATTGTCTTAAATTTGACCCCAATATGTAAAACAAAGCAAGATTTTTTGCAATTGCTCAGAATTCAAATGTTTTCATTCTCTGCTAAAGCAGCTTCATAAATAAAATATTTTCTTTTTCCTTTTTTATCTGCCCTCAAGCGTAAATTGCACAAATCAATATTCCATTTTTAACAGCAATTGAATTCATAATATTTATTTTATACTTTTGCTCAATGTAGTTGTATTGATTACAAAGTGCAAGGTTCAACTTGGAAAAACTTTCAAGTACAAGTGACAGGCAACCAATGTGAAAAGGTCTAAGTGCAGTTTATAATTTCTATAAACATTTGCACAACTTGCAGGCATCTGAAAATAGCGATATACTTTCAACATGTTGCAAGCATTTTATGTAAAATGTAAAATGAAAGCTTATTCTGCGCATGAATTTTAATTAAATTGCGCTTATAAATAATGTGGCCAACTGGGGAATCTAAGAGGGAATAAGCCAAGTGAAATTGAGTTATATAATTAGCTGTTGACCCAGAATCAGAGCCAAGAATGCGGCAAGCAGAAACACATTGCGACAAACGCGAGTCTCGAGTAATCGCATCTACATTATATATATGTATATGTATATGTATATATATCCGATTTGATTTTTGGGCTGATATCAAAGCGCTTACACGCTTAATCGAATTTAGCAAGAGTTTCATTCGGGTTCCATTAGCCCGATGGTAATGGATGATTTTCCAATTACCGGCCTGCCAGTTTTTGCGACAAGCCCTCAGACCTGGCCAACATCGCGTATGCGTAATGTCGTCCCAATCGAACGCACATTCGTCACACACCCAACTGGGTGTGTGTGTGTGTGTGTGTGTGCTTGTGTGTGCCACCACACACACGCAAAAATGCAAATTGACGATGATTGCCTGGGATTTTCTTGTGGTTTTGACAAATTGCCCGCTTTCTCTGTTTTGCCATTGTTTGAGATGCTGCGGCTAAACAGACAGTTTTGGCATTTCAAATGTATACATATTCAAGTGTATGTCTGCTCTAATGTGTGTGTGTGTGTTTGTGTGTGTGTGTGTGTGTGGGTAGGTGTACGTGTGGTCTGTGTGTGTTTGTTTCTCTGTGGGCGGTTACACATTTCTTTTTGCGGCAGCCGCATCAATTCTTAAATATCGCTGCCGCAAGTTTCAAAACACGGAACAAAACCACTTTGCTGTTGCTGCCACATTGGGGCAAACATGAATCCACTGTGTAGCATGTGGCATCCAACAGGGCGTTCCATTTTGACGAATGATGAGCGATGAACTACAACAGTTCGGTGCACACAAAAAATTGGGGAGTTTTTCTCAATTTGTTTGGGGGAAATATGCTTTCAGTTTGTGACAGGTAGATTTTTTTTGTTTTTTAACAAATTTTCGACTTCATTAATAATATTTATCATAGTGTTCTAAGTAAATAAAGAATTTTGTTTCTTTTTTTATTTATGAGTCGATTGACTCAGTTCTACGAGGTTATTAAAATTTTGGTTAACTATTTTTCTTATATCACTTTTGTTATAATTAAAAAACAACAACTTAATTAAAATATTTTTTAGCAGCTGTTCATCTGCTTTCAACTATTAATTTCAATTTGGATTATTGCAGCGGAATGGTTAAAAATGCAAGAATGATTTTACGTTATTTTTTAAAAATAAAAACACGCAAAATTAATTAATATAAAAGCCACACGCTGTATAAAATAATTTAACAACTTTCGTTGTGCAAAATAACTGCAGTAAAATTGCATGAAATGTGCCACAATTGACTGACATAGTTCCTGGAGGGGGGAGGGAGGCAGTTGTGTGGATTTAGGCGCTGCGGTTGGTTGCACATAATTTTCCACTTAAATGCAACTGTTGATTGACACCTGACCAAAATTGAATTCCGTTTTTTTTTATTGCTATCAATTTTTCATGCCCAGCCAAAATGGCAAAGGCTTCTCTCTCGCTCTCTCTTTCTCACTCTCTCTCTCTCTCTCTCTCTCTCTCTCTCTCTCTTATGGTAGTACATTTAGAAATCATCCACGTAGTGCAGTTACTGCCAAAATACACAGAAAGAAAAATAAGCTCAAATACAAAAAATATATTCTTGAAACAAGCTTAAATCTTAAGCTAAGAACAACTTTAAAGCAAGTCTCTTAGCTTAATTTTGTTTCTCTTTTATTTAGTTTAAGGTCCTTAATTTATATTTCAGAGTCTAGACTGCAAAGTTCTTGAATAAAAATTTACCATTTACATTCTTGGAACGAATTTTTGGAATTTGCGCAGTGTTGAATTTTAAAATAGTCATTGAACTTTTCACGTAGAATTTTTACAATTGACTTTTCGTCTGTTTTTCTTTTCCATTTGAGTATTCTCAATAAAAATGGAACTGTTGCATTCCAGGAACTGTTGCGAACGGTTCGGTTTGTATGTAATTCCATTGGTTAATGTGCTTGTGGCTTGTCTATTTGTTATCCTTGTTATCCTGCTTATGCTCTCAGCTAGCAGCTTTGTTAAAGTCCTCAAAGAGGCCACTAAAATGGAGCTAATGTATTCAATTAGGCTTAAAGACTAATCTGATAAGTAAATAACAAGTGGCTTTAAGGGAAACTTACTATATTTTAATACCAAAATGCGGAAAAGTGTTTGATGAAGTTAGGAATCACTTAGATTTATATATAAATATATATTATTAATCAACTGTAATAATTTCATAAATATCGACAAAGAAAGAATTGTGAACTAATACATAAAACAATTGAAGTATTTAACAGCTGAGTTGAGGGTGTCGCCTAGTCGAGCTCCCACGACTTTAACATTCTAACTTGTTGTTTATGTTGACAAGCGATGAATGAATTTTAATTAATTAAATACAACATAGAGTTATTCATGGTTGGGAGCCTAATCTAAATAATGTGCTTAACTGTTTGGCTTATACGCTTTGGCAGTGGGTTAAAGTGAAAATCGACATTATTGACCGCTAATTTCAATTTGCTGGTCGCTTTTCGTGGGTAGCGTGAAAAACGTGAAAATGTTGGCGCAATTGCTCAAAGTAGTCCGGGTCATAAATTTTCTGGGCATTACATAATTAAATGGCCAGTTGGGTTTGACGGTGGTTGTGTTGTGTGGTGCGTTTGGAGTAGCGTGGTGCACAGTTGGCCACAGTTTTCCAGAGCTGGTCAGTTGGACAGTTGGCGTGTGCGCCGCCTTCAATTACTTAAAATTCTGAAGTGCAGCGGTAATTGAACATTGTCACGCTTAGCCAAGAGGAAGTGCCCAACAACGGCTATGGTAACTGCTAACGGCACTTGCTTATAGCCGGGCCAACAAAAAAAAAAAACAAGAAAAATTAATAAAATGGAAAAAAATAACAAAAACAAATGTGTTTATATATGCTAAACAGTTATGGTCGCGACACAGTGCCGGCAATAAGTCAACAACCTTTTTGGCAACTCGCAAATTTACGCACGTACAACTTCATCCATCCCTCAATGGGTTACGGGGGAGTGGGTGTGGGAAGAGTGGGGAGGGGGCGAGGGGGCGACGTGAGTGATGACCGGTTGGGTGGTTTGATTTGTGGCCCGTGCCAATCAACACGCGGCAACAGCCCTCAAGTTGCAAAGTTGCCAAAGTCTTAAGCAAAAGTTTTTTATTTCTGTTTCTTTAGTGTTCTTCTTGTATAATTCTATACTCTTTCAGAAGATGTTCAATTTGATCGTGAAGAAGTATTTATAGGTATATATAATTTTCTCAATCTATTTACCCAACTAAACCCGTCTATAAAAACCGTCCTGAAAGGGTAACCAAAGGTAGCTGACCTTATTATTCAGAAAGTCTGAAAGAAACTTTAGCTTGCATATTTCCTAAGAAAATTATTTTTCTTTACTTTAAAATTTGAAAAAAAAGTCAAAGTTTTTTTTTGTGTCCAACAAAATTGTAACATTCAGTTTTGTTACTTACTTAACATTAATAAATAATTTAAGATCTCACATGAACAAACATTTTAAATAATTTATATACTTTATAAACATGTTTTCGTGCTTTCTGAGTGTGTTTACTCTCTTTACATATTTCAAATTTAACAACGAATTTTTTTTTTAAATAAAAGTTATTTATTAATAATAATAAAATATATGAAACAAGCTTTTCTAATTTAAAGAACTGGGTTCTCAAAGTGATTTTCTATATTTAAGAACAATGTTTTATCTGAAAAGCCTTTTTAGTTGTAAACCAATTTTGAAGACACTATTTCTGTAGGACATATGCTCAGCAAGGGTATCTTATCTTCGGCATGCCAAACTTTGCTCATATTTCATTTTATTTTATTTTTTTTTGTCACCTTTTGAAGTCAGTCGAGCATTTAAAGTTGAGCACTCAGCCACGCCTTGGCGATTTTCGCACACGCCAGCCATTAGTTTATAATTTTTGATGCGCTCGTCTGGAAAATGCGAGTGGGTCCAGTGGTCAGCAGAACAAAGAGGGAAATGGGAAAAATGGGAATAACTTTAGTGACACTGGACTTGAGTATAAAATGTAATTTTGTTACGATTTTGGCATGCATTCAGCATTCAGCATTTGGCCGTTGGCTTTTGGCATTTGACATCTATTTTGGCTAAGCCCTTTTAATGTTGCCATAACTTTTTGCTGTGCCAAAAAAAAGATATACAGATATTCATATAACCCAAGTCACTTTACGTGACTTTCATCTCAATGACACTTGCTTAGCACCCGCTCCAGAAAAGAGAAAAAAAAAATCCATTTTGCCTGTTGGCCATTTGATTTGCAGGGACTTCGATTTGAATATTAACACACACACACACATCAACACACACACGCACACACACAGATGTCGTTAAAGTGTTGCTCTGAGGGTTTCATTTCGATATCTAGTAGATAGAACAAATTTTCAACTTTCGTTTAGTTATTTTGCTCTTCAACGAAAACTTCAACTTTTCGTGACCCTTGGGGAACTTTGACAAACGCACACACACACACTCACACACACACAGATGTGTGTTTATTTTCATAAGTTTTGTGTAAATACACAAAATATCTGTTGATACATTCAGAGGTTAGTTAAATTTAGTCTATTTTAACAGACGAGTTTGTTTAATTTATGGCTGTTTAATAAGGTATCATTTTCAGAACTCACAAACAAAAGTCCTGTTGAAAGTTTAGTTTGGTTTCGCTTTAACCACAAACTTCCCAGGGGACCAACTTGAAATTAAGTCTTTCTGAGAAAAAGTTGTTGTTTTTTGCAGAAACTTCTTAAGAATATATTCTTAATCAGTTGTCAAACTTATTTTATCTGTCATATATTAAATATGGTGTCAAATTGAAATATAATTCGGTTCCGTTTCTGGATCCAATACGTAAAGTGCATGAAATTGGTTGCAAATTGTGTTCGGTATTTGATTCCTTTATGGAAAATATATATATATATATATATATATATATATATATATAAGAACTAATAATATCCATTCCATAAATGTTATTTTAAAAACTGGCTCTAGAAAAATTTTGAATTAAGATTACTTTTGGACAAATAATATGAGTTTAACTTACTCGTACTTAAAATATGTTATATAGGGACAAATCAGTTTCTTTATAAAATCATTTTAAATTGGGCTTCTATCTATATTTATATAACAGTTTTCCACCTATCTCTTAAAAATTTTGCATTTTTGGTTACGTCTCAAAAGTGGTCTGAATTTCAATCGATAGCGTTGCGGTTCCGTTTCGGCTCAAACTTGACACCCCAGATTCCCCAGGGAATATAAATTCCAGCTGCAATTTCGTTTTGTTTATTTCTCTTTTTAAATATTCACAAACACACATGACTTACTTTAGTATGAGTATGCGAGTGTGGGTGTGTGCATGTGCTTGTTCCAGGTATTGATTTTGTTTCGGTTTGCATGTGGCTCTTATGAAATATTTATAGTAATAAAAAAAACCATATAGCTAGAAACATGTGTTTTTCTCGCACAACAACTGTAAATGCCAAGTTGGGAGTTGGTGATAAAATATTATAACAGTAATTTCCACTCCTGTGCTGGGAGCTCGGTGTGTGGTGGTGGGTGGACAGGGCAACCTAGGTCAGTGACTGTGACAGTGTTGTGGCTACGGATGTGGTGTGGTTAATGTGGTTGCCCCACTGCATCTTACTTACCCCTTAGCACAAAATTAGTATTTCAATAGGACGTCTTTACTTTTTGGACAATGGACATTTTGTGATAAATTGCCTGGGTCAATGGGTAAAGTAATATTAAGCCTTCTTTGATTGATAGCCTGCTTGCATCTGGTCTTAATGAGGAAAACTGTAGAGATTGTGGAAAATATTAATTTTCTGTCTAACGCAAAAGCTGTCAACAAAGAGCCTGCTCTGGCTTCTTTGGGCCAATCCAGATGTCAGCCTTAATTTGCAGGGATTTATGTATTAAATACAAATGTTTGCGGCCTTAAAAGGCAAACTCATACATATTTGCCAAAATTGTTAACTCTACGCACACACACACAAACACACACACAGACAGAATTAGGAATATTCTGGCAGAAATTCAGATCAACAATCTGCATAAAAATGAGTACTGAGAAAATAACATCAAACGAATCCGAAGGTTGTTTATTCCAAAATTCTAGAATAAACGAACTCAAGCCAAAAATTCATTTTGGATTTTTGGTAGTTGCTTTTCTTCTTCTTCTTTTTTTGCTCTCAGATTTGCCTTTGAATTAAGTTCTTATTTAAGCTCTTTTCATATGGCTAAAAAAAGTCTGTCTGTCAATCAATGAAATGCTTTTGCCATAACTTGGCTTCAACTGTAAACCAATGTTGGCCAATTAAAGCAACGAAATGAGAACAACAACATTGCAAACGAGTGGCTAACAATATTTTCGCTGCACAACAACAACAACAGCAACAACAATAACTGTTAACAAGAAAAAGGGCGCGTTTGTCAAGTTAGGCAAATAAATAAACAAACCGATGAAGGAATGGACGGAATGGACGGAATGGAGAAACCGTTGAACTGACAAGCGAAAACAATGACGATGGTCAACAATCAAGGAAGCACGACAACAACAACAACAACAACGACAACAACAACAGCAACAACAACAACAACAACAACAACAACAGCAACAACAACAGCAACAGCAATTGTGGCAGAATGACAACCCTGACAAGCAATGCAATGTCGATTAACTGTTATTTAGCCGGTGCTTAAAATGGCTGCCATTTCCGCTGCGCGCGCCAACCAAACTGCCAATGAAGTTACACTGAGAAAAATATAGCTCAATTGACCTACAATCAATTTGAGTACAAAATGAATTAAAATAAATCTAAAATGAAATAATTATGCATTTCTTAAACACCTGTTGGCAGCAAAAAAATATATATTTAATTTATAAAAGGAAAACACAAATTATTAAACAGTTTTTGTTTTCCAAATTTATATTTTCAAATTAATATAAAATTATTTCTTATAATTTGAATTATTCACTCAAAATTATCTATTTGAATTAAATAATAAATTACTCAACATTTCCAATTAAAATAATGATATTAAAAAAAACTATAAATTCTTGATACTTTTTTCTGTGTAGTCGATGTTGTTGTTGTTATTATTGTTGCCGCAGTTTACCGTTGAGCGCACCGGAAAGTAAATGAAAGTACAAATTGACGATTTGTTTGATTTTGGCGCCAAAGGAAAAATCTACCCAGCAACAACAACAACAACAACAACAAAGAGTTGGGGGTACGAGATTTGGACTCTTTTTAAGGCTATAATTTAACGCACGAATGGTTTAGCTAAGCGCTGTGAAAAAGTAAAGAGAGACAAAGAGGGAGACTGGGAGACAAACAGGGAGACTGAGGACAGACATTCAGACAGACAGGAACACTTTGAGCCCAAAATAAATGGCAACCCTTAAAAAGGCCCTTAACACAAAGTTTCTTCTCGCTTGCTTTCCGTTTTTTTTTTCAACTCGCTTGGCTGACCCCCCGATTCTAGAGGGGATCAGGAACGGAGCAGACAGCATTTATTAAGTAATAAATGCTTGGATTTTGTCGCTGTCTCTTATGAAGGTGCATAATGAGAGAATTTTCGGCCATGTTGGCCGTAAATCATTTAAAAAGCAGTTGAAACAGCTACAAAAGCGGAGGCAGGTGTTGACCTGTTTCGCTTAAAATGAGCAGCAGCAAAAGCAGCAGCGGCAGCAACAAATGGCACCATTTTCTAGTTGTCATTTGCAATCGGAATTGTGATAAATGTAACGACCTTGTGGCAGAGGCAAGCAGAAGTTGGCATGAGGCAGGCAGCTGACAGCAGTCAACTGGCAGCGGCTTTTGTTGTTGTTCTTTTGATTGTGGGCCCATATCTCATTTGGCTGCCTACCTCTCTTGCTTGCCACAAGGCCGCAACAAACAGTGTGGCAGCTGTCGCATCCACTTTATCTTCGCGTGTGTGTGTGTGTATGTGTGTGTTTGCTCACATATATTTTATTGCCTTCTTTTCAGCTGAAGCGATCCACTCGACAGACACGACAGACAGACACGACAGTCAGACACGACAGACCAACTCGGCAGACACGACAGACAGACTCGACACACAACAGACAGACTCGACAGACACGACAGACAGACTCGACAGACACGACAGACAGACTCGACAGACACGACAGACACGACAGACAGACTCGACAGACACGACAGACAGACACGACAGACACGACAGACAGACTCGACAGACACGACAGACATGACAGACACGACAGACACGACAGACAGACTCGACAGACACGACAGACAGACTCGACAGACACGACAGACAGACTCGACAGACACGACAGACAGACTCGACAGACACGACAGACAGACTCGACAGACACGACAGACAGACTGACAGACACGACAGACACGACAGACAGACTCGACAGACACGACAGACAGACTCGACAGACACGACAGACAGACTCGACAGACACGACAGACAGACTCGACAGACACGACAGACACGACAGACAGACTCGACAGACACGACAGACACGACAGACAGACTCGACAGACACGACAGACAGCACGCAGACAGACACGACAGACAGACTCGACAGACACGACAGACAGACTCGACAGACACGACAGACACGACAGACAGACTCGACAGACACGACAGACAGACTCGACAGACACGACAGACAGACTCGACAGACACGACAGACACGACAGACAGACTCGACAGACACGACAGACAGACTCGACAGACACGACAGACAGACTCGACAGACACGACAGACAGACTCGACAGACACGACAGACACGACAGACAGACTCGACAGACACGACAGACAGACTCGACAGACACGACAGACAGACTCGACAGACACGACAGACAGACTCGACAGACACGACAGACACGACAGACAGACTCGACAGACACGACAGACAGACTCGACAGACACGACAGACAGACTGCGACAGACACTGACAGACAGACTCGACAGACACGACAGACACGACAGACAGACTCGACAGACACGACAGACAGACTGCAGCACGACAGACACGACAGACAGACTCGACAGACTCGACAGACACGACAGACAGACTCGACAGACACGACAGACAGACTCGACAGACACGACAGACACGACAGACAGACTCGACAGACACGACAGACAGACTCGACAGACTCGACAGACACGACAGACAGACTCGACAGACACGA
This sequence comes from Drosophila infuscata, assembly GCA_035042205.1. Lineage (NCBI taxonomy): Eukaryota > Metazoa > Arthropoda > Insecta > Diptera > Drosophilidae > Drosophila > Drosophila infuscata. Next base: position 280,010 of record JAWNLR010000089.1, read on the forward strand.
CAGACATCGACAGACAGACGCGACAGACACGACAGACACGACAGACAGACTCGACAGACACGACAGACAGACTCGACAGACACGACAGACAGACTCGACAGACACGACAGACAGACTCGACAGACACGACAGACAGACTCGACAGACACAACAGACAGACACGACAGACACGACAGACATGACAGACACGACAGACACGACTGACAGACTCGACAGACACGACAGACAGACTCGACAGACACGACAGACAGACTCGACAGACACGACAGACACGACAGACAGACACGATAGACATGACAGGCATGATACGGTGTGCACATGCGATCCGATCACATTCGCGCGTTGTGTCAAACAACGATATTTGCAAAACACAGGTGGTTATCGATAAAATTAATTTCCGAGAAATGTAAGAGAACTCTTATATTTTTAATTTGAAGTTTTTAGCTTTTATAGCTTTTGAGATCCACTTGCTCATACAGACGTACAGGATGTGGCTATATATATTGATTCGACTTGTGACCCTTATCAAGAATATATATACCTATCGGGGTCCGTGATGCTTCCTCTTAACTGTTAAAAAAATTTGCATAAAATCAATATACACTATTTACCTCTTATCAATGTGTTCAGGGTATAACAAAAATATGTTGAGAGTCAATTTTTGTGCATTTTGTGTTTTTGCAATTTGAGATTCAAATTATGCGAAATGTTGCGTGCTTCTGATGCATTTTGGGCGTAACTTGCGTTGCAGTTGGTGACTATGTGGCCTGTGGCACACCTGGCGAATGCGCAACGCACATTCTTCTGCACATAGCGCATACGTAGTGTGTGCGGTAAAATTCATGGAAATACCATTATTGAAAATTCAATTGAATTAATTCTGCACTCAGATGTTAGCCCTTTGGCTGCATATTTTGTTTGCTTTCGAATTTCAGCTAAATCAAGCAGCACTTTATAAATTCAACAGAATTGGGTAACACTGAAGTGGTTGAGAGCTTTTCCGATGAAGCAATAACATGCATACTTCAGGATATTACACTGAATGTGGCAGAAGCAGAAATATTGCTTCTAGTTTGTTTAACACACAACAAATTCAAAGTTGCAAATCCGGATTTACGAAATGATTCTTTGAAAATGGAAAGTTTTAACAGAGATATGCGTGTGCGTAAATTTTCTTTTCCTTTCACCAATTTTTAACTTGTGTCATCATTCTTCACTTTTTATAAAGATAATTACCTGACAATTAAACATAATGCGTAATGAAATTACCTAATTACAATAATAACTGCTGATTCTTAAAGTGAGCGAAAATCATTTCAGGGGCAAACAGAAAAATAAAGATACAAATAAAGTAAATAATTTCGCTTATTACAATGCTCAGCATTAATAATTCATTATTAGCTTTTAGTGGCGCTGAGCTTGCTGGCTTTTATCACACACACACACACACTCGAGCTTATTATCAGCGTTATACACACACATACACACAGTTGGACACATGGCGCGTTATGGGGCATAAGCCAGGCTAATAGTAGTTTGAGGAGAGCATAAAGTAAAAGCCACAGAGACACATTAATTTACGCAAGAAACGGACAAACGGACAAACGGACAAAAACGGACAACGACCAAATTGATGTGAAATTTTGCATATGCGGACCGCTCCCATGTGGCAGCTACCACACAAAAGGATTGTGCTGTCTGTGTGTGTGTGTGTGTGTGTGTGGTCTGAGGCTGGTTGCCCGTAATTATGCAAATATTCTCGAGCGACCTTCGTCAGCCAACTGAGGACCGCTTATCATTGTCAAATCGAAGTTTGATTGTGGGTTTGCGCAAATGTTTGTTTAGGTTTTTTTTTCTACTTGTTCTCATCAAAATTTATATTTAATTTGATTAAAATGCCACTTTCTTTCTTTCCCGGAAAAGTCCATTTAGAAAAAACTACATTTAAGTGCAAATAAGTTACAACATGCAAAGGGGCTTGCGTGCATATAAAATTAATTAAAACTAATAGTATTTTTAAGTATGATAACGAAATGTTTCACAAATATTTCCGGTGTGCAACACACCGCACATACACAGAGAGAAATAATCAAGTGAGAACGCTGGTAAGCTGACAAAATGCTGTAAATTTCCTGCTTGCAGGAAAGGGAAAATTAATATATAAATTAAAATTATGTAATGCAAGACTCTCAAATTAACTTAAGCAAGTTTAATGAGTGGCTCAAAACATGGCCAAACTTAAATTCCAAAGCGAGACAAATTCATTCCTTCTCAGCCAAAAACCACGAACAGAGCCAATTACAAATGCCCTCAGACTAAAGTTTGTAATGCGAACCGGAATCACAAAAACCAATGAAACCATTGCTGCTAACCAAAACAGTGAGACCATAAAACCTCAACAAACAAAAATCCCACTTTAATTCACAGAATAATATGAGGCATATTGTCCTTGCCACAGCATCCGGACACACAAAGTATGGCCCTTCTAACACAAATCATATTTAGCATGGTAATTATTTAGCTGTACTCGCCCCCTGTGCTGTGCACAAGCACACTTCAAAACACAAGCCAACCACCCAACCACACACTGAACCACCTACCAACCCACAACAACCCACCGGAAGCATCATTAAAATCATAAATCTATTGGCCAAGCGGCAACTGGCAACTGCAGCAAAAATACTCGCACTTCATATTTGAATTATGGGTATTCTTCTTCTATTCACAGCCATTTATTTTCTTAACTCAACTGCTGACAGAGTTTGTCTTGAGTGTCTTTGTATGTGTGTGTGTGTGTGTGTGTGTGTGTGTGTGGCACACAAGTTTTAAGTAGGAAATGAAAATTGAAATCTCTATTCAATGAGGAAAGCGGAAAACAGCCTTAAATAAACATGCAAATATTTGTGTAAAATAAAATAGAGAAAATAGCCAATGGGAAACAACCTACAATATTTAATTCAAATAAAAAGATGGGATTGATTAAATTTCTTCGATATATTAAGTCCAAACCTAATGAGAATATTAATTTGAAACAATCTCGAACTGATTGCTGAATGGAAAATCGTTAGTTAAAATCACTTATTTAATTTGGTTGAATCAAAAATATAAACACTGTTGTTGCGATGTGGTAAGAAGTCATTTTAGGACTTCGGTTACAAAGTCGGCAAGTCGTTTTTTTTTTTAAATACTGAACCTAACCAAAACTAAGCCATCTCCTTTATAAATATAATAAATAGGTTTAAATCTAAATTTGTATCTTTTTGTTTATCACACAAACCTACAATTTATTTAAACCGAACCAGCAATAAAATTCTTGGCAATTGCAATCATCTACCAAATAAATACGAAAGACCTCAGCAAAAGTTGAGATTCATAAATGATAGGGAAGACCTCAAATGCTTAAGGAATCTTTGACGGAACACTTTTCTGGACTACAATTTCAACAAAGCTGTTATCCAAGGTTAATTTAAATGCCTCTGGGTTTCCTGTCCGGATATTTGCCTGTTAAAATATGCGTTTGCTTTTGCTCTTTGCAACAATTGTTGCATTCCTGAAATGGTAGCCTGATAAGTCAAACTACTTAGCTGAGATGCCGCGAGCTGGAAGAGCTTGTTTTTCTTGTTTTGGTTTTTGTTTTGTCTCCTTAATAAGTTATGTGATACTCTTCCACAGCTCAGCTATTCCCCACTGAGTACTGATTAAAGTCAATCAATGTGAAAGAAACCCAGAGAATATCGCTGCAAGGTATGACAAAGCTGATTACAATTGGAATCCGCATATTGAACATGGAGGAGTAGCATATGAATCGAATGTTGGATTATTTCGCTGAATGGGCACAAGTAGATTTCAGCAAAAAATAAATAAATAAATAAATTGTATTCATATTGTGGGAAAATATAATATTTATGCTTGCTGATTTTCACACCCAACCGAAACGCAACTCAACTCAACTCAACTCAATCAAAGCTGGCACTAAGCTACCTCTGCTGGGGAACATCAAAGCGTGCCACGTGCAACAATTTGTTGCCTCTTTTTGCTGTTATGAGCTGTGGTTTTGGCAGCAGGTGTCCGATTGGACAAAATTTCGCACAGTTGAGGACACGCTGATTAACATCAGCTTAATTAGTTGGGCTTATTTGCATGACCCAAAGCCCTGCGAACAATCAAAAACAAGTGTTAAGCTATTTATTTAGGTCTATCTTAAGGGGTACACTTAGAAAAAAAAATGTCTCCGCACCCTCAAAGAACACGCACAGTGAGTCATGTTTACACTGCTAATGACCACTAAAAACATAACACAATAAAATATAATCCTACAATAATTCAATCTTAAATTTTTCTAAAAAAAAAATAAAAATAATTTTTTTTTTAAATTGACCTAGTTACTTATTAAAAAATCCTTCTACTTAATTTACTTAATTCTATATGATTTAATTATATTAAGATCAAATCATTATTGATTTCAGAGCACAAGTGCATTAAATAAAACTTAATATGTTTCGGTGATGAATCAAGTTCCTAATTGAAAAATTGATTAATTCCAATACACTAAGAATTAGTACAAACTACTCGACTTTTCTCCGAGTGTAACAGCACCCACATTGAAAAAGTGACAAATTAAAGCGTGACGCGGCTGGCTGTCAACTCATTTTGACCTTGGCTAGTAGAAATTTATGACTGTTTAGTTTAGCACTTTTATTTAGTTTGCCATTGGCCATTGTGGCTGCGAGTTGGCCATATTCGTAGCCAAATGGCTTATTATGATTATGAATTCATGCCGATGGCAGCAGCAGCAGCGGCAATTACAACATTTCTTAACTACTCGAGCGACATGCTTTGCTACACGTCAACATGCCCCACCAACCAGCTGTGGCATTACACATGACTGCCCCATCCTCATCCTCATCCGCGTCTTCGTCTTCGTCTTCGACGTCTGCTCCCGTGTTAACCAGGCCCAATAAAATGCCCGGGAGTAGCAGCGTGGAACTGCTTGTGTGTGTGTTTACACCCTGTACACAATAAAAATAAATGGTATTATTATTATTTATGGTATTATGAAGGCGTGTTTTTTTGAACATATTTAAAATAATTCTGCTTGAATCTGAAAATCAACAGACGGCAGAGGAACATTTAAAAATGTTTTTTTAGAACGTTGCATTTGTCGAACTTTTTGCAATGCTCTTAAATATTTATTGTTTACATTTTATAACTCAAAGTTTCGACCAAGTCAACTGGTAGCGTTTCTTTTTAAGCCAAATCTGAATATGTTCAGTATCTTCATGTATATTTGTTTCTTTCTACAACGTCGGCTTCTGCAAATTTCACTTTTTAAATGGTGACAAAGAAATGTTAAAATAGTTTTATAAAATCAACTAATCCTTGAAGTATTTGCTTTCAATGAAATTATATAGATATAATTACAATTCAAGCGAAATAAGCCTCAGGCAACGTTTGCTTACAGTACAAATTAGTACTGTAAAAATATCCCATTAACAAAATTAAAAGATTTTTAAGTTTATTTTCTCTATCGGAATCAGAAAAATCGGGAATATCGAAATTTCTCTTTATCATCGGGAATGATCACGAAATTGTGGAAGTAATTCATAATTAAACCATTCCGAGGTGCAACTCTCCATTCACACACTTATTAAAGCTCGACGTACAGGGTATCTCTTAGTCAGTCTTGTCTTTCCTTCTCTTTTGAGTAGAGCACTCTTATTACTTGGCTTATATATGTGTGTGGTTAGAGCAGGTGTGCGTTCTGTGGCTGCCCCTAGAAGCATGCAACATGCTCTTAAAGTACACATAATCAAAAGCCACGACCACTGGAAAGGGGACTATGCGTGTGTGTGTGTGTGTATAGATTTGTGTGTGTGTGTGTGTGTGTAGATTTGTGTGTGTGTGTGTGTGTATGTTCGTGTGTGTGGAACTGGTTTGGCTGACGTTTGCGTTGATTTTGTGAAGCCCATAAAATACACGCGCTCGAATGCAGATAAAAAATATAATTAAAAAGTGTTGTTGTTGCTGCTGCTGCTGCTGTTGCGTATGTTGCTGCCGTGTGTTGTTGCTGTGAATTGCTGCTGTTGTTGTTGTATGTGGTATGTGGCATGTTGGTGCATAATTTTCACAGCAGCAACAGCTGAAAATCCTGTTTGACTTTTTATGTCCGCTGCGTGACTGTTTCACGAAAAACAAGCCTTAACAATCTGCGACATGTGGGTGCTTCTGTCTTTGTGTGTGTGTGTGTGTGTGTGTGTGTGTGGTTTGGGTGTGCGTGTGTGCGTATGTTTTATGACTTTTTGCACATAAAGTTAATACAATTTTTGGTTTGGTTTTGCATGCTGAAAGCTCATTGCAGATAGCCTTGCTCTATAAATTCCAGGTTTAATTTTGTCCATAAATTGACACTAGACGTTAGTGGCACTTAAGCGCTGGATTAATCCTGCAGCAAGAACTCTAATTAAAAGCTAGTGTGTGGGAGCAATAGTTCATATAGATTGTATCCTGAAGCTTTCTTAAGCCTAAAGTCGCATTAACAGTCAATTTCTAGTTCCACAGCTAGAATAGGCCTGGCTAAAAAGCCTTTTATTTTTGGTTAGCCATCAAAATAGTTACTTATTGAAATTTATCTAGCTGAAAATAAGAATGAGTTTGGCACCTTAGCGGGTGATCTTCAGATTTAAGCAATTTTAAATAATTAATAAAATATTTCGCAAGCCAACATTTTTGGGGAAATACCAAAAAAAAAGAAGAAATATTTTAATGTAAAGAAGAGGGTTTTTATAATTTATTGTTGCTGATTAAATCTTTGAATTACATTTTAAATCCTTGACTTAGGCTAATCTATTCTTCTCCTATTTATTGAATACTTAGTCTTAAGTCAGTTTATTATATACTCAGCAGGTAGCACCATCCCCAAAAATGCTAATAATATTAATAAATAATATATGAAATATGATTTAGAAATTATTTCTAGGCAGTTAATTATATTCTTTTTTTTAAGATACGTGAATTCACTTAAGCTTGCGTCTCGTTTCAATAAATTGCTTTATATTTTGACTAAGCATATTTGCAGTTTTATCAATTAATGCAACATGAAAATATTAAAATAATGCATAAAATGGGCACTAAATATACATTTGCATTAAGCTCAGACTCATGTGGAAATTTCTAATAGAAATATATAATTATTATGCACATTTAATTGCCCATGCTAAGTAGCACACACACTCACACACACTCACACACACACACACGCACATATTTGCTTAATTAACTCGACCCAATTGTGAATTCTGCATAATTAAACAAACAACTCGTATTTTAATTTTAAATCCAAAATTTTGCATATACAAATTGCAATTTAATTCAACTAATGACAATTAAATATATACATACATATATATTTATATATATATATAATATTTGTGTGCTCTTTTATTTCTTTGTCTCTTTTCATCACAAAACCACTTTTGTGCTGTTGATTCTCATACTCACTCACTCACACACACACACACACACCTGCCCACACACACACACACCCACACACACCTTGCGTGCTTGTAACTTTCGCTATTGCTATCTCGCTCACTCTCACCACCATCTAAAAATGGTTTTTGTAATGTGTTTTTAATGCTCTAACTAACTTTTAAACTAACTTTCATGCGTCATTCTGTTATGTCCTGTAAAAAAAAAAAATAAAAAATAAAAAACAAATAACCAACAACAACAATAAAATTGTCAACCAACTCCAAAAAACAAACCCCACCCAAATGAAACAACAACAACAACAACTACAACACCATTGACATCATTTTAAACAACAACAACAATAAACAGGCTGTTGCGCGCTGAGTTGTATGCGCTGAGGCGCAAGGTCGTTGGTGGTGCACAATCACAACAACAGCAACAACAACAACCACTCGATGCCACACAACAACATGAACCACAACAACAACAACAAGAACCACAAACAATGAAGCAACAGATACAACAACAACAACAACAGCTCCTCGAACACAACAACTACAACAATCTACACAGCGACTCGAGTCGCCACTGCGCCCGCTGCACCACCGAATTGGGCCGCATCACCAACCGCGGCGCCCCCTGTCGCGTCTGCAAGCTGCGCGTGTGCAAAGCCTGTCGCGTCCATCACGCTCTGGACTGGGTGTGCGTGGTGTGCCACAAGCAACTGTAAGTCTCTCTCTCTCTCTCTCTCTCTCTCTCTGTGTATCTCTCTCTTTCTCTTGCTCTTTCTCTCACTCTCTCTATCTCTCTCTGTGTATCTCTCTTTATATCTCTCTTTCTCTCTGTGTATCTCCCTCTTTCTATCTGTCTCTCTCTGTGTCCCTCTGTCTCTCTCTGTGTGTCTCCTTCTCTATCACTTTCATAACTCACTCTACACTCAATGTACTCATTCAAGCACGCACGCAACACTCATTCCCTGGCACTCATTCAAACTGTGTACTTAAAAGTACTCATTTGCACACTAACCAATTAACTCCTATATATGTGGCTTATATGTGAATTTGTGTTTTGTATTCATTCTCGATTATATATATTTATATATATATATTTTATTTGGGAATTGGCTTTGAATGTTGAATTTATTCAGTTGAGCTTTCAGTTATTGCCATGTTTATCATTAAGTTTATGTAAACCTTAAGTTTATATACAAAATACTAGCGAGTCTAAATAAACAGATAACCCAAACATCTCAGATAATCTATAAAATAATCTGTATAATCTCAGTATCTATGAAAAAATACTATAAAGTGAATATTCCCAGTCTTATTTTACAAGTCTCCGAGTCTAATTTCAAACTCATAAATTTTTTAATGCCTTTTCATGCCCCGAAAATTATGCTATGCCAAATCGTACGTAAAAGAAATCTGTATGTATATCTATATATACATATATATATGTATATCTATATATACATATATATATATATATGTATAGATAAATATACTATATATACAAACATATAAAATTTATGGAAGAATGCTCTAGGTGAGAGAGCTCAACTAAGAAATAGTCTGAACCCAAGTTTTTACCTATTATATCGTACATGTCTTAGATTTTCAAACCAATCAACTTTATCTTTGTATTTAAATAATATAAATATTTATAAATATATATATATATTTGTGTATATGTTAATCGATAACATGAAATAAATTTGATCTGCGTATTTAATTTCGAATTTGAAGTCTCCAGTTAATACAAACAGACGGACAAACATGGCTAACTCGACTCGACTGTTGAACCTGCCTCATAATTAAAACTTTATTGGATCGGGTACAGATATACGATCAATTTAAAAGTAAAATGAATACGAAATTCGAACTTTAAACATAGTTTTATTCTTTTATAGGATATAATTTTGACTAAGAAATTAGGCATTAGAAATTGTAAAAAACAATACCCGATTCTTAAAAATGGCCAATACATTAATGATAAATAAGTGTATCCAATTTTTGCAACGATTTGAAGGAAATAAGTCCAACCTAATTTATGGAAAGAAGGGAATTACAGAAGTCTACCTTGAAGATACAGCAATACGATATTGTAAAACTATTAATGTACAGAGTATCATCCAAACAAATAGACTGGTTTTGTTGTATTCTGGTTTTGTTAGTTCTTATTTCTCTCGCGATATTTTGTGCAAAATGTGCTCTTTTTAAAAACCGTCTAAACCAGCACATTTCAGTAATGATATCTAATTTTATCGCAGCGCTAACAAAAAACTGTCAACTTGTGCTTTCACAAGAAATTTAAATTAGATGGTTTCAATTTTCGCAAAGGGGGCAGAATCATATCCCAACAGAGCATCCGATGACCTCAGTTGTCAACTGATGCGTTGCATGAGGCAGGAGCAGTGGCAGTGGCAGTGGCAGTGGCAGAGTTTCAGTTTTAAGTTGCACTGCAGTATTATTCTGTTTTATGCAGCTGCTTCCATTGGCAATTGTTGCCGGAAAATACATTTTTGCACTTTCATTTTGCATTTTGGTTGCTTTGTTATCTACGGTTTGCGATATTTGCATTTGACGCTCTGCGAAAAATTGCCAAATTCAATTCACATTTCATATTCAATTTTCATTTGCAGTGGAAAATACGTGGTGTCTGTGTGTGTGTTTGTGTGTGGGCGTCTGTCATCTGGCTGAATGCATTTCTTGTTTTGCTAAGGCTCAAAGCAAAAAATGGTTATTTCTACTTTGTTCTTGTTGGCCGCATGGATGAGCCTTAGGCTTAGTATCCTGTCAACCCTCTTTTGTGCCCAAAATTACTTTTTACGCAAAAATTATGCAATTTATCGAGCACAGTTGGAACTGGAAAATCAACACATTCACATTTACCGGATGGTTAAGGCAGAAATTTAATATAAAGAGCGACTTAACAAAAGTATTATTTAATTTTTTTATGATTTGGAACGAACATTTTTAATCTAAAATCCATAATGGAAAAAACACGAAATGAGTATTTTGTTTTCTGATTTCTTATTTTTAAGATCACATTTCTGATTCTGGTTTGAGTAAGATCGTCTGTATTTTAGACTTCAACACCTTAACCTTTAATTTATTTTTAACAAAGCTAAAAAAATAAACAGTTCTGGGAATTTCAATATAAGCCAAAAACGTGCAAACGACTTTATTGATATTTATTCAAGCAAAGAAGCTGCATCTGGAATCGTATTCCGCGAATTCATTCAGTAATTTCATGTGAAATAAATGAGAATTTCAGAGGAATCCAGTTTAGTGCAACCTTTGTGGCATTTATTTTACAAAATTGAGAAGAAAAAAAACTATAAAGTGTAGTACAAATATTTTTTAATTAAATACTTTTGCGTTTTTGCTAACTTTATTCATTTTGTTAGCATGAAATTGAGTTATGAATTTATGATATAAATGCATTGTTAAGTGGATAACTAAAAAATGAGTTTATATATAATAATTTTAAGAGAAAAAATAATGATTTGTAAAAAGTCAAAAATGTTAAGTTAGGTTTTAAATATTGAGAATGCGTGCTGCAATTTAGAATAGAAAAATTATAAGACAAAAATGAACACAAATTGGAAATCTATTCTGGCCTTAAAGACTTTTTCCGCTGTATTCTGCTTTTAATGGTTTGAACTTGAAACACAAATATTTATATTGTAGGTAGCATTATTTAATGGATACGTTTTTCACGCGAATTTCATGCCACAATCACATAGTTTAAACATTCAACTCAATTAAAAGTTTGTGGCAACAAATAAAAGTTAACGCACACAAATATTACGCATTCGCTCTGTTTCATACAGAGTTCAGCATTTGTTAACAACGAATGTAGAAATGGGTGCTGAAGTGAATACTTCAACTGTAGTTGTTGCTGTTGCTGTTGTTGCTGCTGTTGCTGTTGCTGCTGTTGCTGATGATGATGCTGCCACTGCTCATCACGACCCACACGCTGGTCGAGTTCAGTTCAGTGTTAATTGCCAAGCCCCGAAATAAGTCGTTAAAAAATAGAAACTGAAAACAAGGCCACTCGCAAGACTCTGAACCAATTAAATGTTGGCCAACGCACAGCAGCAACAGCAACAGCAGCAACAGCAACAACAGCAACATCGGCAGCTGCAGCCCAACAGGTATGTAAATTTGTTGCGTGCTGAGAATTTGCACAAGATGCTAACTGCTGAGACTGCTGAGACTACATCCACATCCGCCCACAGGTGTCAGCCAAATTGACGCCTCCCGAATGGCAGCCAGCTGTCAACGCAACAGCAACAGCAACAGCAGCAGCAGCAACAATTGCAGCTGCCAAAACAGTTGCTTGAGTGCCCCACCCCTAAACATATAGTATCTATATATTGATAGCTGACTGCTGCTGTCTGTCTGTCTGTCTGTCTGTCTGCTTGATTGGAATTTGTTCATAAAGTCTGAAACGCCTGACAGTCTTCGACTGACTGCGCCCTCAACAAGCACACAACACACAGAAAGAAGACGCCTCCAGTTGCCACCCGCCTTTTATGTTCATTACTGTTTGCCACAGCCTGTGCCTCTGCCTCTGCCACTGCCTGTGCCTGTGCCTGTGTTGGTGTTGCTCTGTGTAACTTGGTGTCTCGGCTTTAATTTTATTTGCAGAGTTGATATGTTTTGTCATCAAATATGCAACGCCTTAGAACAGGTATCTGCAACCCCAGTTAAATGAAAATACTCTTTAAGATGTTTGAAAGATTCTATTGTTCTTTGACTTCTGCAGACTTTTATTATTATTTGTAAGCAAAATATAACTGCAGTTATAAACTGAATCATCTAGTTTGAAGGAGACTTCAGCTATATTATGATTGCAAAAATATTTGTAGATTACAATAATGAGTTGAGTTTTTGTTGAAATCTGCAGCCAAAATATGAATAGAAAAAATGATAATAAATTCTTTTAATATTGTTTTTTTTTTAATAGATAACTTAGATAATTAATAAAAATTAACTTTGTAAACAGTTAGGAGCAGTAAAGGTGGAATTTATAATTCTTTATTGATTTTAATCTGAGTGAGAATTTTAATCATAGAAGTTACTTTTCCACAAATAGACTAATTATAATTTTAAGTGTGTCTCTTAAACAAATTCTGAATTCTTTCTTTATTAATAACTATTAATCAAAATTAAAATATTCACATAAAATAATTCAGCAGTAATAGCAAGAGTATTAAGTCTTCGGCGTGTAGAAACAACACTAACCTTTCTGTAACTTGCCATTTTTTTTTAGGTTCCTAATTTTTTTTTTTTTTTTTTTTGTGGCAAGCAATTGTTATTGCTTTTGTCTCGACACTTGGTTCAGTTTGTTGGCTGCTGCTGACACGGCCAGACGTATATATTTCATATATACTATATATATATATATACATTTATATGTACAAATACTTATACAATTAGTATAAGATATGTTAACGGATGTATTTTGGTTTTTCAAATGGCACTTGTCCTGTTGTTGCTCTTGCAGGGAGATCCAAGCCGCAAGTGGTGAGTGGCTGAAGGAAGCGTATGCATCCTGCGAGGCAGTGGATCATCTGAGCACCAGCGACGTGCTGCGGAAAAGCATACGACGCTCCTGGACCATATCAAGTGAGTGTGACTCAATTTCTATACATATATATATTTATATACTCAACAATTATTTTAAACAGATCCCGAGGACGATCAGAATAATCCGAATGCGCAGCAGCCAATCGCTGATAATTTGTATCCACAGCAGCAGCACTTGATTGAGGCACAGTCTGCGGGCAGTTATCCAACACTGCATCAGCATACGTTGCATCAACACACACTCCATCAGCAGCAGCAACATTTGCAGCAGCAGCAACAACAGCAACAGTTGCAGCAACAATTGCAGCATCAACAGCAGCAGCAGCGACAGTCGCATTATAATAGTGGCAGCGCCACGCCCATTAGTGGCAGCAAGTGGGCGTTGGGCCGACGTGTCCTCCGGCAATCGACACTGCCCAGCACACTGAATAACGATCCCAATTTGAGTGGCAGCGGCGCCAACTTGTCCAACTACAATTCAGCCAATTTGACAGCGCCAACTTCGCCGCACAAACTGCAACAGAATCCACTCTATCCGAGTGCCTATAATAGCGACGATATAATCCACATGAATACGGCGGCGGATTGCGATAATTACGCACAGATCCAGTTGCAGCAGGTGCAGCCACAATTGGAGGCGGCTTCGGTGCCACCGTCGCACAGCCATCGGTTGCAGGTGCGCCGTCAATCGACGCTGCCGGCGAACCCATGCCAGGCACAGGGGCCACCCAGCATTTATATGTCCACGTCACCAAATCGGGTCTATAGTCGTTCGCCCGAACGATCACCGGGTGAACAGCAGCGCTATCCCCCGTTCACCAGGCAAACATCCTTCCCGGAGCCACCGAGCAATTATCATCGCACCAAGTTGCTGCCCAGCACAGCCAATCTAAATAACCAACAGACACAAGCCCAGAACTCGACTCAGGCTGCGCCACCTCTCAACTATGAGTCGCAATCCTCGAGCATGGCTAGCGACGAACTGGATTACGCCCAATCGTACAACAAACCACGCATGATGCGTCAGGCGACGCTGCCCAATCCCGATCAGCATGTGAAGCTGTTGCCCACATCGCCGCCAAAGCGTCAAACATCGCCCTCATTTCGCCGCTCACCGGAATTCACTCGCCAGCAAACGTTGCCCAATCCGGAGGCATTTGGCACTGGGAATACGCTGACGGTGCATCAGACACCGCCGGATAAATTTATGCCCATCTCGCCGAGAACCAAACAGAATTTCCTCTTTCCCAGCGTACAGAATCCGCGTCAGTTTCTGTCGCAACAAAATGTGCCGACGGTGGGTGCCACAGACCTCGGGAGCGGTGGCAGTGTGGCAAGTGGCGCCGGCGAACAATACTCGAGTAGTCAGAGCGTAAATATACACCACTCGCGTGATCCACACTCGAAGATGATTAAGGTGCGCAGTCACAGCAACGAGGAGTACTCCAACAGCAATAAGAGCCACGTTGAGAATCGTCGTCTGCTGCCCGAGATTCCCACCAGCCAACGCTCCTCGAGTCGCTCGCCCAGTCGCCTGGTGCGTCAGGATTGCCTCAAGGAGCAGGAGCATGGTTCGCGCACCTTTGGCGAGGCCAAGCAGCAGTTCCATCAGTTTCCCGATGTCAGCGAGGAGCGCGAATATGTCGATTATTTTGGTAATAGTGCCACCAGTTTTCTGGAATCGGATGAGGTGCAATATGAGAAGAACTACAATGCCGGCTTCAGCAGCGAACCGCGCATCATCTACAACGATGGCTCCGACGATGCCAGCTACAAGCCCAACCACACCCGACCCATTTACAGTGCCGAGAACATGCTCACTGGCATCGATAACAATAGCTATGGTGTGGCTGCTCCTTTGGCACCCGGCTTCTACTCGGACATGGGCGTTGGGGGCGGGCATGTGATGCAGCACAGTGGAGCCGCCCTGCCACGCACCCCCCTCATGCACAATCGCATGAGGAGGCGACAGTCGCGGGAGCTGCCCGTGCCCCCCGACCTAAGCAACACAGCAGAAGCAAGCTACGCTCCTGAAGCAGCAGCAGCAACAACGGGAGCAACAGCAGGAGCAACTACATCTGCTACTGCTACAGTTTCCAATGAGCCGGATCGTCGCAAGCCGGAACAGATGCGTTCCGTTTCAGAGGATTCGGGTGCCAAAACGACACCCAAACCAGTAACAAGACGTTCCTTCTCGCATCCCGAAAAGGAATCGGTGGTGAGTAGTTTGAATATTTCCCAAAAGCATTATTATTTGACGGAAAAATTAAGATTGCATTACTAAGACTCTTTTAAATGTCATAAAGCCTTAAGCCATCCCATTAAGGGACTCTTCAAGATTTTCCCGTGGCAAACGAAAACTTTGAAATTTTAAATTTGTCCTTGCAGCCACCAAAGAAAGCGGAGACCTCAAAGATACCCAGTCCGCGACCGCTGGCTGATATACTGGATAAGACGCGTCTGGGCGCAGGAGCATCCAAAATACCGCAAGCCCGTCGACGGAACAGTCGCGGCGAGGAGGGTAAGTCCGAGAAATGTGGCTAGTGGCTAAAGATTTCTAGTAGCTGTAGCTTGCTTTTGTGCACCCAAACAGCAGCCGAGTAGAAGCCCGTAGCTGTAGCTTAGTTGTAGTTAGTTGCAATCACTCGATTTACTTACTTACACATACATATATTATAAATATTGCACATATCCCCCAACACTTGCCTGTACCGTTAACCGTTATACAGGTAGTAGAGTACCGCAGCATCACTACTCCTTCCATGAACTGCTTAAGCACCAGAACTCTGATTTAACCAACCGCTTGAAAAAAACGCCAATTCCCGTTAACACAGTACCAGACAAACAGGAGCAGGATAAGCAGGACCAGCAACAAAGTGGAGCAGCTGACAAATCCGGCGACAAGGCAACAAATGATAATGCAGAATGTGGCTCAGCAACGGTAAGCAGAGAGGCCTTAACCGCTAAACCCCTTGCCTAATGCCAATTGCCACTCTTTCAGCACACTTCGACGCTGGGGGAGCAGGAGCTGCAGAATGCAGTGGAGGCAGCGGCCGTTGTCTTCAAGAAGGTCGTCCTGCAGCGGCGCAAGGAGAAGGAGAACAAGGAGAAGGCCGCCGAGGAAGGTGAGTGCGAATTACTAGCTCTAACTGTAACTTTATGTTGTAGTTTGTGTGTATGTGTGTGAGGCATAATTAGTCCTTGGTGATGGTGAACTGTTTGTAACCCCAACAAGTTTTTTTCCCGCTGGGGTTTCGCTTTTCGTCTAATTTTATGCACTAATTAATTAGGTGGCAGCTTTTTCCGGTTCGGCAGGAGGTGGTAACCCTGCGCTTGATGTGGGTCATCACTGCCTTTATCATTTTCATTCATTTTCGCTCATTGGCTTTTGTGAGGCTGCCCCTAAGTAGTTAAGTATAATTATATATATAAGTATTTAGTGGCAAGGTAAATTAACTTTTCTCTTCTAATGGGAGACGGTTCGAAAGTAGAAAGTTTTCCTGGAATTCTTGTTCCTTTCTCGTCTCTTTTGAGGAAGCCACACAAACATCTAGAATCTCCGAGTGTTTTTAAATCCCTTCATCAGTTTTAATGGATTGTACAATTCCTGGAACACTCAAAATATAAGTGAAATAAGAAAACGAATTAAAGTCACCGCTTAAATGAAAACAATTTCGAGTGACGCCTGAAAGTATGCTTCATTTTTTGCTGTTTCTTTTCCAAACATTTATCAAAGCACGAACAGATTGTAATACTTTTTTTAAATATAAAACACTTAATGGCTATATTTGTTATATAAATGTTTTCTTTTGTAAGCATTTGAACATTTTGGGATTCGCAATATAATGTAATACACTCAAATAAATTACATTACCTTTTCCACTCTTGCGTTATATTCATATCAAAATGCATATACAAAATATATAAAAAATATTGCTAATATTTAAAAAAACAAATAAATTTTAAATATTATTAACGAGACTCGAAAACAATTTGTTTTTTGCAGCATAAAGAAAAAATCTTTATAGTTGAAAAACCATTAATTTATATTCGAAATTCTGATATTTGAACAATTTTAAACGAAATATTTTCTAAGCGATTTACTGTTTACGTTAAAAATTTACAAACATAAAAAAAAATGTAAATATCAAATACAAAAATAATTGATATTTGATATTTAGCAAATATTTGTATTTTTCTCTGAGTGCACACTTGAAACCAATTTTGCGCTGCGACCGTGAAATATTTTCACACACAACCAAAATGGCAGCGAGATCATAAATCGCCCACATGTCTGTTGTGTGTGTGGGTGTACGTGTGTGTGTTTGTGTATTGTGTGTGCAGTCATCTTCACTTTTTTGTGGACCGTCTTTTGTTATGTTTTAATTTGCTGTTTGTTTGCCGAGTTTTCCGGTGGCGACAGCAACTAGAAACGGGACTTAGTCGCCCACGCCTTAAGAGCTTAGTATTTTGTGGGGCTTGTTGTCTAAAATGTTGTTCCGTTAATCTCCCAGTGTGAGCCACCTGTGTGTGGTGTGTGGGCTTCAAAGTGGAGCGGATGCGAAGGGACTTAAATGGATGAAATGTTTGCCTTTGCGGCACAGCCAACGGCTTGTTGCACAACACACACGCAAGCAGCCTGCTTGCATTTCCGCCTCTGCCTCTGTTTGCGCAAACACAATACAATTATCGAGAAAGGTCTGACGAAAGTCAGAAACGGGCAACACCCTCTGAAGGATGTCTGAAATGCCTTCCCTTTAAATCCCGTGCTGAACGTGGAGTATTCAAGTTGAGAATCCTGAGAAGAAATATTTGAAAACAATGCATAGACACACATGCAAAGCATTTCCTCAAGCACTTATGGAAAATATTAGATCATGTGCCAAGAAAAATTTAATTAGTCATTTTTAATTTTTAATTTCTTAATAATCATCACAGTAGTGATTATACTACTATAAAAAATTAACTTAACTTACTTTCTTCAACAATTGGAAACACCAACCTTAAAAAAAAAAATTCTTATTTGCTAGAAAAATATCTTTATGATATTTGTAAATAATTTATTTATTAAAGAGAAAAATAACAAGTCAATTTTAATCTACCGCCAAAATTAAATAAAAGTAAAACGTTTATTTAAATGATTATTTAAAATCTCTCAGAGAAAATTAATTAACAAACACAATAATAATGACTGTGAGTCAACCAAAAATTTATTAAAATCGATGTGGAAAGTCCATAAAATGATAACTCAAACGAACATCGAACATATTTTATTGCCAGTTGGATTTTATGGTCAGACAGCCTATTCGGGTATTTATTTGAGATGTTTTGCTGATTTTGTCTCTAAGATGCAGATCTTTTTTTTTGGTGTATTTCTAGGTCGTTTCTATACTAAGAAACACCTGCAATATTTGTTATAATTCGAAAATGATGTTGCTAGCTTGCAAAAGGGTTACTTTGTTTACGAGCCATAAAAGTCGGTACAATTTTTGAAGTTTAATTTGAGCTGATTGCATTTTATTGATATGTGTTACTTCTAGTTGCTTAATATAAAATGTTGTTTAATTGAGGAGGGCTGCTTGACCAGCCCTTAATTTAAGGGTTGATATGGAATATGGATATTTTTGTTTAGCTATATATAATTCATCATCAATTACGTTTTAATATTGCTGTCTGCATATGGGATACATGGTGTATAATATAAACACACACACATAATTGTGTAATTAATTTAAGGTGTACAAAAATTGTCTTTAATATGTATGTAACCCCCAGCCTTATAACTAACCCAACACTGAATATGCTAACCAAAAGATATTGAGACCTTCAAAATTACTACTGCAACCACTGAAAACTCGCTTTAAGAGCTCGAGTAGTGAACATAATGAACATTAACCTAAACCACCCCGATCATTAATCAAATACAACTAACAAAAGGTAAAAAGAACTAGAACCAGTATTTCACCTGTGTTAAAAACCAGTATTTAGCCCATTATCTGTCATGCTTCGTGGTGTTGGTCAACGTCAATCAAATTGCGACGAAAAACAAAAACAAACAACAAATTCAACCAAGAAAAAACCTACCCTGTTAATTTACAGCCTCGCCGCAGAGTGTGGCAGCTGGCACCGTTTCGGGTGTGGATACCATGGAAACGTCATCGTCATCGGAGCTGGAGTTCAGGTGCAGCAGTGGCACCAGTAACGGTTTCACTGGACGCGCACTTCAGTCGCAGTATAGCGTTGAAGCCGATGAGTTTAAATTAGTTTTTCTCAACTCTGACTCCTCATCGTCCTGCAAAGAAGAGGAAGAAGAGGAGGAGGATGCAGAGGATACAGACTCCGCTTCGAGTTCCTCATGTTCCACCCATCAATGCCACAGCATTGTGAGCAATGTGGAGGATTGCGATTGGGATTACTTTGAACCCTCAATGATAGCGGCGACAACAACAACAACAACCACAATGATTGCCTATGCCAGTGCCACAAGTGCAACGCCAACGCCACCACCACGTGTGCGCCGCCGTTCCAGTGACTCGAGTGATTCCCCCCTGCTCCAACGGCGGGGGCAACAACTGCGCAGCTATTGCTCGAGGATTAGGGAGAGCGACACGGGCACCGATGAGGAACTGCAACTGCCCCGCACTGAAAGTAGCTCCCAGACGAGCTCCGATCAGACGCCAGCAATGCCACTCAGTATGAAGACAAGGATCAAGACACGATTCCTCAAGAGTCACCATCATCATCATCATCAGCACCACTACAACAACCGCTGCAGTGGCTGCAATGTTGGCGCAGCAGCAGCAGCAACCACTCAGCCCCAATATGTGCCCATTCCTGTGCCGGTGCCGATTCCGGTGCCTCTTGCCGCCTACCACAGTTGGCAGCTGGAGCATCCGGCTACACCGTTGCTCGAGCAGGACGAACAATTGGCCGCCTCGTTGCACCAGTTGTGGCAGGCAGCTGCCGCTGCAACCACAACGACAGCAACAACACCCAATTCGCCGCAATTTGCGGCAGCTGCAGCAGCAATGGTTGCCTATTCGCAGCAATTCGCCGCGGCAAGCAACATGTTTGACGCAAAAAGCAAAAGCTGCCAGCAACTGCCGACAACAGCAGCAGCAGCTGCAGCAACAGCAGCATCAGCAGCAGCACCAAAAACCAAGCCTAGTTTCTTTAAATCCTCTGCGCCCGAACTGAGCGCCTCGCTGGGCTCGCTGCTGATGACGCAGTCGCTCTGCTCCACTGCCTCCACGTCTTCATCAACAACGTCCGGCTACGGCACAGCGGGTCGCAGCCTGGAAACATTAGCCGGCTGTCTCTGTCTAGCCCAACAACAACAACAACAACAACAGCAGCAGGAAGAGAAGCAGCGGCAAGAAGAACAACAACAGCAGCAAGAACAGCAACAACAACAGCAACATCATCATCATCAGCAGGAGGAACAGCAGGACCAACAGCAACAACATAAAGAACAGCAGCAACAACTACAACAAGAGCAGCTACAACAATATCAACAGCAACAACATCACCTACAACAGCAGCAACAGCAACAGCAACAACAACAACTGTTAAGCAGCCAAATGGCTTTGAAGCCAGCTTGGACAAGTTTTGTTGGTTTAGTATCGCCGCGCATGCCGTCGTGTGAACAGCAAGAAACGCGTAGCTCTCTCTACGATGCCGACGTCGATGTCGACGTTGACGTCGTCGTCGCTGCCGGAACGCCCACAACAACAGCACTCAGATTGTGTAATGTGAATGATAAAAGCAACAACAGCAACAGCAATGTTAAATTTAGCGCACATGTTGTGAGTGATAATAAAAATAAGAAGGCAACGCTGCCAAATAAATGCCAAAAACTATGCGAAACTAAGCAAAGCAACAGCAACAACAGACAAGCAGTAGCAGCAGCAGCAGCAGCAGCAGAGGCAGACAGACAAACCTACCTGGCCAGTAACGAAACAGTGGAAACAGCAGCAGACGAAACAAATATACATAAAAATCAAGTACAAGCCACAACTTTAACTGCGGCGGCGGCTGCTGCTCCTGCGATAATAACTCGTTTTTCGGTTGAGCAGCAACAACAACAACAACTGCAGCTAGATTTGCAGCTAGCAAAGAATTTTAACAGCAACAACAGCAGTAATAATAGCAACAGCAACAACAACAACATGTCGGAAAGCAAGCGCAATTTGGGCTGTCTGCGCAGCGAAAGCTATGCAAACAAGAACAACAACAACAACAGCAAAAGCAACATTAACAGCAGCACAAGCTGCAGCAACAACAGCAGCAGCATTAACAGCAGCCTTAACAGTAACAACAACAGCAACAGTAACAGCAGCAGCGACGCTGAGGATGAGCGTCGCAGTCGACGCAGGTTGGTGCAGCGCAGCTACGATGTGGCTCAAGCCATGCAACAGCAGCAGCTGGAGCAGGAGGAGGCGCCTCCCATGATGCACCACAGCACCACTGACGGCAGCAGTAGCAGCTCCAGTTCCAGTTCGAGTTCCTCGTCAGCATCCTGTGATTCGGATGAAATTGCAACTGTGTCAAATTGTCGCCCGAAAAGGCGTCGCTTCAACAAAGTGTTTGTGGTCAACCAGCGGCAAATGCGGCGCAGTTCAAGCAGCGACGATGGCGATTCCTCGTCGGATGCAAATCTCGAGGATTCTTCCGATAATGATACGGACACGGAGCGCACAGATTGTGGCATAAAACTCAACTATGTTAAGCCAATAACAGAGGCAGTAACAGAGACAGAGGCGCAGGCAGTACCAGAGCAGCAGGATCATGCAGAGGTGCAGGCAGAGACACCGACAGAGGCAGCACGTGATGCTAGCAGCGATGATGATGATGTCGATGATGTTGTTGACGATGAAAGTGAATGCCGAAGCCGCATTCGTCGTCGCAGTCGCCGCATTGCCAACTCAAGCGATGAGCTAGCCAACTGCATTGTTGTTGTTGGCGGCAACACAGATAACAGCGCCAACGACGACGGCGGCGTCATTTTGCATCGCATGCGTGCCTTGCCAGACAGCGACGTCGATGCAGGCGCCAACGTCAATGTTGCTGTGCAGCAATTAGAGCAATCATTTGAATTGAGCAGCGTTGCCTTGGCTGCCTGTGATGAGTTGCACAGCATTTCGAATGATGTGAATCGCTTGTTGCAGTTGCACAAACAGAATTCACAGTTGGAATTGAAATTGCAGCGACTGCGACGCGGCGTCGCTGAAATCAATGAGGATCATCTGCTGCTGCCGCCCAACACCGAAGCAGCGAAGCCAAACGAATGCAAAACAAATAATGGAAAAGAAGAAGTATCTAAAGAAGAGGAGGAGGGCAAGGGTACGCTGTCGGCTGCTTGCCATTCCCAGAAAAGTGTTAATGTTAAAACGAATAATGACGAAAGCGAAGCAGCACAACAAAACAGAGACAGGCAAAGCAAAGAGCGTAAACAGCATGTAAAAGAAGAAGCAGCAACAACAACAGCCTCGCTTGGTTTTTCATGCCAACGGCAGCAGGTAAAAGCAAACAGCGATAATAAAGTGACAGCCATGCAAACAACGACGACGACCATCAAAGAGCGAACAGCTGTGCAAACGCAGCCAGTGGCAGTTGGAGTGAGAGAGGCAGAGTCAAATGGAGTGAGAGAGGGAGAGGCAGAGGGAGTTCGTGTGCGAAGCAGCGAAGCATGCAAAATAAACGACGACTTAAGCGACTCGTTCGACTCTCACTCTCGGCCCATAACGAGTAAAGCACCTGAATCGAAGCAGCGGCAGCAGCAGCCGCAGCAGGTAGCTGTGAGAGCGGCAGATGGTGAGCGTAATAAAGAGAGCGCAATTTTGCTCTCGCAACAACAAGAAGAAGAACAACAACAAGAGCAGCTACCTGTTGCTGCTCACGAAGCCGATTGCGCAGGCGAAACGAAGTCAAAGTCGAAGTCGAATGCGAAGTTAGTCGAAAATGAAATGTTAAACGTTGCGGTTGAAGAGACAAACGCGCGCCGAACGCCGAACAGCAACAACAACAACGATAATAATACAAATAGTAGCAACAAAGTTGGCCATAATGACGGCGATTTCACAGCACAAAAGACGCTTGTTGTTGTTGGCCAACATAGTAGCTGTGACGTAGCCAATGTGAATGTGTTTGAAAGTTGTGAAAACAACGAATACGACAAAATATTTGGCAGTCAACAAGAACTGTGCGCAGCAACAGCAACACAAATAGACACAACAACAACAACAATAGCAGCAACAACTGCTGAAACAACAAATGCAACAACAACAGCAACTGTTACTGCTGCAGCCAAAAATTCACTTTCAGCCAAATATCGCAGTTTAGTGATGATTACAAAAGAAACACCAGCAACAGAAACAACAACAGCAGCAGCAGCAACAACAACAACAACAACACCAGCACCAACAACAGCAGCAGCAACAGCATCAATTGCAGCAACAAGAACGAGTAACGACAACAAAAACGATTATGAAATGCAAACTTTTGGCAGCAGCAACAACAGCAACAACCCCATTGCTTTTGGCCAGAACGTCGATAATGAGTCATTTGGTATTGAGTTGACGCCAAGTGAACGGGACTTATCACGAGATTCCTACAGTGTTGATTCCCTCAATGAAGCCCAACCAGCGAAACCTTTGCCAGATGATGGCCTCGCCGATGATGATTCCTGGGTGGAGGACCTCAGTCAGGCAGAGGAGGAGGAGGATGAAGATGAGGCAATGACTACAACACCCACTGCCACCGATTCGGAGGGAGATGGTGAACTCTCCAACGGACGTCTCATCTATATGGATAGGGATCGGGAGGAGGAGTTGAGGGGCTACAATCGATCGGCAATTGATTTTACGTTGCACACAATTGTCGAAGAGAGTTGCGAGGAAAGCGAAGTGGCCTCGATGAGAGCGGACAATGAACTGGACGCTGAGCTGGCAGAGGAGGAACAAGGCGAGGAGGAGCTGGAGCAGGATCTAGCGGAGCGGAGACGTCAACGCACCTTGCAACATCATCATCGACTCAGCGCCTCCGAGTTGGAAAAGTATTTCTTCTTTGGGCTGGGCGATGGCAAAGTGATGAGTTCCATTGATACCCGTTATGATGATACCGCCTCGGAGGTGAGCTCCGAGTGCTCCGAGGGTATGGATTCCCTGCCACATGAGGAGCAACTTCTCATGGATGGTGGAAATAGTGCCGCCGATTTGGCTTCATCGCGACTGGAAAAGTATTTCCTGTCGGGTTTCATGGGTTTCAGTGGTGGTGGCGCTGGCGGCAACAGTGGCGAGAAGCAGGCAGAGAGCGATGCGAGTGGCGGTAGCGTGGGCAGCGATAGCGAAGGACATCCCAGTCCCAGTCAGCGGCGTAAGCGTTTAGTACGCGCCCGAGGGACGCCTCGTAGTCACAATTCCTCCCTAGACAATCTTTTATTGCCACCGGAGGCGGATGCTTTGGCGGACGCCACGTGCTGTGCTGTGGCAGACACCTCCGAATCCGAGGCAGGCTGTGACGATACCGTGCTCCATTTGCCCAGTGCTTGTGAGCGGGCCTCCGATGGCAGCTCCTCGGATACGATTAAACGCAAGAAGCAGCTGAGAAAACGCCACGATTCCCTCGATGAGAAGAAGCTGCATGAGGATCTGACGACACCTGGTGCTGTTGCCGAGCATCTGGCCACAACGCAGGCCAAGAAGCAGCAGCATCATAGTCGCGACAGTGGTTTTGTCGGCAGCAACGATGATCTGTTGAAGACCAGTCCCGAAGTGGAGCCACAATGCAAATCTCCAACGCCCGCTTTAAGTCAGATAAGCGAGGATCGCGAGAAGCTGGAACTGGAGCTGGAGCCCAGCACAAGTCAAGCAGCAGCAGCAGCGGCGGCGACTATGACGACCACAAGAAGGATAACGCTAATGCCCAACAACAGCTCGAATCTGGTGCGCAAGGATAGCTTCAACAATTGGAGCTCTGACGAAGAGACCAATCTCATGATGAGCAAAATGCGTCAGTTCTTCAAGACGCTAATTGTGGCCACGGCAAATGCACAGACACAGAATCAGACGCAGGGTCAATCGCAGGGCAGCACGCCCAGCTCCGTGAGAAGGTTGGCCAGCAAATCCACAAAGACTTCCCGTCCAGCTCAGTTGGCGTACTTTGAGAATGAGTTGACGCGTCTCATGAAAACGGTGCCGGGCATCAATGATGAGCAGGTGCGCGAGATCGTTGAGTATCTTAGCAGCGAAGATACCTGGTCGGATTCGTATGATTCCTCGGACTATACCAGCTCCGATCTGGAGTGTAATGAGCACAAGGGTCAGCTGAAGGCACAAATCTCGGCCAGCTGCCAGCAGATCATCAACAAGTTCGAGGTGGATGAGGAAGGAGTGCGGGGCGATGGTGGCTTATTGGATGAAACGCACGCTTTAAATGGAGACTCGGCTTTTGTCTATCAGAAACTGGTGGCTTCGTTCAGCAAGGTGGCCGTGGAGCAGCCAGCTCAGCCCGTTGAGCTGCAGCAGGAGGATGTCCAAGCGGAGCAGCGATCCCCGCAACTCTTTGCCAAGGTGATGCAACACATTGGAACACGGCTGGTTGCGCTGATGCACGAGGTGAGCAGCGGCAACGAGACACCCACCTCAACGCGACATAGTCGCCGGCAGCAGGTGAAGATCTCGGCCAGCACCACCGAGGATGAGGAAGACGAAGCGGAGCAACTGAAGGCGTTGCCTCTGAAACAACTGAAATTGCGCAGTCGATCGCATGATTTGCTTCTGGATGGGAATATGCCGGGGCAGACACATGGACATGGCTATGGACATGGCCAGGCGCACATGCATCATGCTGCACACGCTCAAACAGGAGCAGTTGGAGGAGGAGGAGCAGCCGGAACAGGAGGAGTAGGAGTAGCGGGACACACTTCCGGCACGGATGCCACAACTGGTGAGGAATGTGGCATTGCCAGCGATTATGAGCGTTTCTCGTGGCGCGGCAGTTTTGAGTCGGCATTACTGGCTAATGGCGATAGCAGAACGAGGCTCAGCCAGCTGAGCCAATTGGACAGGGACAACTCGTCGTCTGCGTCCGCTTTGGCTGTGGCAAAGCGCAGATCTGCAGGCGACCTGCTCTTCAGCCAGCATCAGCAGAGTCTCAGTCGCGAGCAGCTCGATCGTGTGCGCTCCTGTGGCAGCATTGGCGGTGGCGACGCCCATCATCATCAGTTGGAGGCATCGCCCGCCAAGCCGTGGCTCTCCTCGGCCGACTCCGCCAAGGATGTGCGTCGCTCCAGCGTCCCCGATGCCATCTACGAAACGGACTCGAGCGATGACGCCTCCAATTCCAACTCGACACACCGCTCAACGTTGCCACGCAGCTTGACTGGTAGTGGTCAGGTGGCCAGCACCAATTCGCTGCCCCGTCTGCCCACCACCAGTGGTGCATCTGCTCCATTTACGAGCACGCCCATCGTGACCAAGTCACAGAATGCTCTGAACTACACGGCAGCCTCCACGGCGACGGGCAGTGCGAAGAGTGCTCGATATCGCTCGCCAGGATTGGCGGCAAGAGCGGCGGCAGCCAACAGCAGCAACAGTAGCAACAACAACAACAATAGCAACAGTGGCGCTGGAACTGGTTCAAGTGGTTCCAGTGCCTGCAGTGCGGGCAAAAAACTCGGCGGCGGTCTTCAGCAGTTCCTCTACTCCAAGCGGGATGCCCGCAAACGTCTCAACTTGTCAGCGGGTGAGTTTCCTTTCGTCCATCTTCTCTCGACCCCGACACCCTTAACCAATACACTCAGCAAAATTGTTAAGGCAAATTTTAGAAATTCGCCATACTTTTCCATACCTAAAATTAAGTTTTTCTGTGCTTTCTAAAAATCAGCAGTTGCATTACTTAATTTGAGGCTGGAATTTTCTCCAATTTTTAAATTAGCCTTGATTTGAAGAAAATTAAAATGTTTTACGGGTATTCCATGCCGGGAGAACCCTTCAATAACAGGTAAACCCAAAGCAGAGCAGAGCATTTTTTCTAAGAATCAGGGTTTGCCTTTCTTAAGAAATGCATTTCTTAATAATGGAAAATATTTCTGAGAAATACACAAAATCACCAAATTTTTTGTGTTTGCTGATTTGAAAATTTGTTTCTTGTATTTAGGAATTAT
Organism: Drosophila infuscata; assembly: GCA_035042205.1. Lineage (NCBI taxonomy): Eukaryota > Metazoa > Arthropoda > Insecta > Diptera > Drosophilidae > Drosophila > Drosophila infuscata. The sequence goes on from JAWNLR010000089.1 coordinate 307,241, forward strand.
TACTAAAAACAAGAAAATATTTATAATGTTAAGGTCCACTTTTTTTGCTCAGTGTAAACCCTTTTACATACTGTCTGGTCACATGTTGGGCATACTTTGCATATTTCAAAAAGTTGACCTTTTTCAGATGGCGATTGGCTTCGTTGAATTCCCTTTTTGGCCTGGCCCGGAATGCCAGCTAGCCAGGCGACAAATTGGCATGCCAGCTATTTGGGATCCTTATTTCCACTACTAGTGTTTTAGCCAGGAGCTGAATAGAATATTGTGTTATTTGTTCACTTTTTGCTGACTTAAATTGAGTTGAGCGTTAAACTTCTTGAAAACTTTTAAAAGTTTAAAACACTTAATAATTTATAAGCGATTATTAAAATAAATCGATTAAAGGTGATGTTAAATGATATTGTTAAATTCAGAAATATTGAAAATACCGATTGGATAGGGTTAACTTAGTTAGACAGGATGAGCTTGTTTAACTGGATGCTTGGGTGTTTGCGTAAGATTGACTTAATTTAAGCCCATAAAAGATTTAACGCCGCAATATTTCCAAAGCCACAAGTAACGTTTTCCATTTATTTATCGGATTTTATGCAAATTTAAATAAAAAACCGCACGAAACTTAGAATTAAACAAAAGCTAAGAGCTGAAATACGTCATAGTTTTTGCCAATTATGAATCACTTCTAAAAAGCTGAGAATAACTTTATTGTTGGTAGCAAAACTATTACAAGTCACTTTTGACCAGTAAAAATATTCATTAAGCAACCTGTGACTAAATCGTCGACATGAAAAATCATTTGACAAACAATTTCAGAGCTGAACTCGACAATTTATTTGATTTACACTCAAACATAACTGAGTCAAGTCTGGCAGCATTTTTGTTTTTCACATTTAGTTTCAGTTCCATTGAATGTTCCGGTTTTATTTTTAGTTATTAATAGCTACACGTGCTTTGCAGTCTACACTCAGCAAAATTAATCGCGCTTAAATTTAGAAAATCCCACTAAAATGAAATAGGTATTTTTACAAATTTTTTCAAAATGTGAGAAAACATTACAAATTTATAGAAGAAGAAAAACCGTTCTAAAATTCAGAAAATAATAATCAAATTCACTCTCTCCACTGTTGAATTAGAGTTTTTCTCAGTGTATGCTCACAGTCATCTCTAATAGAGATGAGATTCTCACTTGATGCCAGACTTTGCAGCTCTTTAGCTCTTTGGCTATGTGGGCTTCGATCCCGCCGGGGTCTTTGTGTCCAAAATCAACTCGATCAAGGTCAATTAACTGTATCCATATTAAGCGCTACGCTTGTTTCCAGCTCCACACATAAAGTTTAAGCCATTTTCACACTGCCGATGCCAAGTTCCGCTTGTTGGGGGCGTATATACACAAATATATATATATGTATATATATGTATATAGAGTGTAGCCCATTACTGTTGTTGGCACTGTTGCCTATTTATTAGTTGGCCCAAAAAAGCTGTTTTGTTGTTTTGCTATTTGTCTTTTGGTCAATGAAACTTGAAGTTGTTTACTCCGAACCTTGCGAGAGGAGCGCTTTGAACTCTGTGTTTCTGCATTGTTTCCTCCACTAGATATGGGCTCGTGAGAATGTAAATTAACTGGAATTACACGACTAACTAAATTTATGCGAATTTGTCATACGAATTCATCATGTTTATAGAAAGCCATTAAGATGCCGCATTGAAATGTCAAATTCAATTTGGTGGTGTTCAAATGTGGGGAGAGCGTGCCACAATTGTGATGTTGAAGTATTAAATACCCTCCTTTATAATTGGTCTAATAAATTATTTGCAATGCTTAAGTTAAGAGGTACAGAAATGACAAATTTAATTAGCTTACCTTGAAAATAGAGAGGTTTATATATAAAGCATTGAGAGAGCACTAAAAATATCAATTATTTAGAATGCCAAAATATTTGAAGTTAAATTGCAAAGAAGCGGCTAATCTTAATCTACACAGGAAATAATTACGCTTAATACAAATAAAGTTTAATTAATGCTAATGTAGATAAAACAAGGAAAACTTAAATTATTCAGATTGAAAAGTCAGTAATTATTATATTGAAATTATGAATATTATTAAGTGTTTTATTGCGATTAAAATGGTTAAATTGGTAATCGGATTTCTTATATTATCGTGCTTGTTATTCGCGTGATTTGATCACGGGACCATCCCTAATGCAAATTTCTCATTGAACTCTTTTTTTTTTGGCTGTTTGAACAGCAGCTTTGTGTAACCAAATCGGTTGTCGGTATTGTCTTGTTACCAGCAAAATTAACAATTGCACGCTTGGCCAGGGGTTCAATAGATATCGGGCTGAAACCGAAACTGAAGTATATACTCAATGTCTGCTTACAATATTATTTAAGATCTTGACGTTGATAGAGTGTCTTTTTTGTCGTTTGGTTTTGGATTTGTGACTTGTTTATTTCCTGTATTTGCGACTGTTTTTGGCATTTTGGCATTTTGGCATTACGCGATTAATGTTTGTGAACCCGAACAAGGTAGTCGAGAGAGTTGACACAGAGTTTATTGTTTTTCTGGTTTACCGTTCAGGTCGCGCTCGAGTGCACCACAGTGGTGCACCAGCAGCACGGAAGTGGTATCCACCCAACACAAGCAGCACAAGCAAAACTGACCATCCGGCATTTTAAATGCTGCGTTTAAAAACTATTTACATACTTACATTTATTTAAATTGCATGCAACCAACAAACACACACAATTTCAATTTAATTAAAATGTTTGCTGTTGCGGAAATGCCAAAGTTTTGTGGCGGCACCCTGTATTTGAGGCACGCTCAAGCGGCACACCCGTTACTCTGTTTTTTTTTTTTTTTTTGTTCACTCTGTGGCGCCTGTAATCGAATTAACCCTTTGGCCTCACAACTGCGTCTCGTACATCTGCTGTCCCTGTTGCACTTGCCGCTTGCCGCATGCCACATCTCATGCGGGAATCATTTCGTTAATTGCACTTTCATTGCCCCCCACGAGAAAAGTTCAATATTTCAATAATTGAATACATAACTTAGATTTGCGCCTCGCTGGGTTCTTTTCAGTTGCCGCGATACGCTTAACGCCACTTGATCACGACGCGCTCCATAAAATCGAATACGAATACGAATTCGAATTCGAAAACGAAAACAAAAATTCCAAAATCGAAATCGCATTCAAAAACCAAATAAATCGCAACACTACGTCAAATAATTCGCTCTGCAAGTGAAAGTGTTTTTTATTTTTGTTTTTTGTTTTAGTTGTTGCGTTTCTTTATTTGTTTATTTTCTTTTCTTTTTTATTGAGGTTTTGTTTTTAGTTTTTTTTTTAGGGCTTACCTTGAGAAAGGCTTATTCAAAATTAACCCAAACTACTTTAGTAGAGCTAAAAGCTTAAAAAATACTATCCACAATTCGTGACAAACACAAAATGAATAATTCAAATCGAAACATTTTTCAGTTATTTTTGGGCGTTGTATGACCCAGTTTCATGTTCGCCTTCAGTTCCCCAATTCTACACATTTCACAGAGCTTAATAATAATAATAATAATAATGGGGCTATCTAATTGCGAGCATGACTCAAGGCGTCGCTCTGTCGACGAAGTTCAAGTGCGAAATTCATAAATTCAATTGAATTGAAGCCACCTTGAATTCATACTTCCCCCAACGACACCAACAAAAACGGTTTTTAGATAACACATTCGGAAATATTCTAAACCACGTTACGTGTCCAAATTTAGCGAGAGCTTTTTCGCTTCTAGATTGCTTATCGCACCCAACCCCCAGCCCTGCCCTGCCCTGCCCAGCCCTGCCCAGCCCAGTTAGCTTATCAGCCAAACACATCGTCAGTTCATAAAATAAAATAAAATAAAGAGCAGCTGGCAATTGGGTTAGCAGCTGTTTTTTTTAATATTTTTTATTTGTTTTTTTTTTCCTGTTTGTTGCCAAATGCAATTAAGTTTTTGGCAAAAAACAACTATAAAATCAGTGTTGATGATAGCAATGAAACCATTCTACTGCTGGATGATCTGCACGAGGTGAACATTTATGTTATCTTGTGCAAACTTAATGACTGCCTGCGGAAGTTTCCTTGGAGGATTCCCTTGTTAGGCTATGATGAGCCTTTTTGTTAGTTGATCAACTTCTTTGTAGTCCTTAAAAAGAGCTTAGAGCTGGATGGTAGAAATGGATGTCCTTATACTAAGCTTATATTAAAGCTGCATACTAAGTATATTTTTTTATTTATTTTATACAGTAACATTTTTAACTGTAAACCTAAAACAAAATCAAAACATACGCCAAGAAAAATTTGAATCCTATCAGGAAGTCAATTTTATGACACTAGTTCAACTTGCTTAGGAATCTCTTCCTCAACGTCAGTCTAGTATGAAAAATATATCTTCGCCTTCTCCATGGTAACTGTAAGCGTTTTCAAATTGATAAGTACAGTGGACATCACTTTCGATGAACCAAAAGGGTCATCAATTAATGGCAAATAAATAGTACTTAAATTCAATTGAGAAAAGGGAGAAAATTGCTTGGGCAGAAAATGAGAAAAGTGTCGCGTTTAATTGACAAAAAGCGGGGCGCAAGTAATACGCCAAAAGATGCCACCGGCTACAATGCATTCGTGCGACCCGCCGTTGCAAGGGGTGCAGGGGCAGCAGCTCCACTTGCCACCGTTCACAACTATGACAAATCGGTGAAGACAAACCCAACGGCCAGCTGGCCAGATACAATATGCGGCACTGAATCGCTTGCGTCACAGTCAAAAAGTTAAGGCCACGCCCACTTGCCGGAGTAGAAGGCGTTGGCTGCGTCTCTGGAGTGGCTGTTGGAGTCGACACCGACGTCGACAGCGACGCCAACGCAGCTTCACCCATTATTGGCCAAAGAAAAAGAGACTCAAATCTTGTTTAAATTGGGCCAAGTGTTGTGGCTGCTGTTGGCGGAGCAATGCAACCGGAAGTAGCTATCACTACGACTCCCAGGAGGAGGAGGAGGAGGAGGACGATGACATAGATGCCAAAGTTGCCGCCTACATCCTGGAGATGAAGCAGCGTGAACTGACGCAAAGTGAGCAAACGGAAGAGCTGAAGCCGGCAACTGAGACGTGCCTAATGCAACCATCAGCAGCAGTTGCAACAGCAGCAACAGTTGTTGTTGTCCTGCAGCGCAGCAGCAGCGCCCCACCTCGGCAGCAGACGCAGAGGCAGCAGCGCGCCTGGACCTGGGACGATAGTCTCCGCTCCAACTCGGATCGCTTCCTCGAAACGCTCGAGGAGGATTTGCCAGGCGTCGTGGCTGCTGCTGCAGCTGCCGCTGTTGCAAGGGGCGAGGGTGTTGGGGAGGGGTTGAGACTATCGCTGAACTTGCAGCGACGCACGCCGCTGCACGTTACCTTTCGGGAGGTGTCAGGTAGTCGGCACTACTTTGCAACATTTGCTCGCCTGCCCCACCTGCCACCTGCCTGCCTGCCACGCACAGAGAGAAAAACAGTTAAATACTTTCACACATTTTCCGCTTGACCTTCTTTTCGATATTTGTTTTACACTCAGACAAAAAATAAACAAATTCTGCATACTTATTTTTCGCCAAGTATAAATTATTTTAGATAGCTTATAATATAAACTAAAATTTAATTTGAAAAAAAAACTGCTTTGTTGAAAATGTTTTTCCAAAAATTGTAGAAATTATTTCTCAAATCAAACTTTCTAGTTTTCAGGGCGGTTTTTTGGGGGTTCTTTTTTTCTGTGTATACTGCACTCCCCTTTTTAGCTATATATAATATATGATTGCAGTTGATTCTCTCTCTGTTGCACTTGCACCACCACCTGTTCCACCTGCCCCACCTGCATGCAGCTTTCACGTGCCACGCTTTCAAACTGCTGCCATCAAATCGAATGATTATCTTAATGCCGTTATTCATATTGTGTGTGCTGCGTGCTGTGAGTGTTTGAGTGTTGTGAATGTTTTGAGTGTCTGAGTGTTTTGAGTGTTTAACGAGAGCGGCTTATTAGCCATAATTGAGGAAATATCTAAAATTAAATTGTGTTTTTCTTTTCTTTTATTTTCTTTCGGTTTCTGGTGCACAGAGGAAGCCAAGGTCGCTGCCGAGGAGCTCTCGCGTTCGCCAGTGATTGGTCAACGTGCAACAGATGGCGCCGCCGGAGCCGCCTCCAGTCCGATACAGTCGCGCGCCTCCAGCGAGGCGTGGCCAGCGCAGTCGGATGAGGACATCGATCGTCTGGTGGCCATGCATCAAAATCGCAGCAGTCTCAGCTCTCTGGGCGTAAGTTTCACATCCACAAATCACCCCAAAACCAGATCCCATAAGCTCATCTTACTTTTGTTTTTTATGGCTCACAGGTTCGTTCGGAGTCGATGGCCAGCGTTTATTCGGGCGCCGGCGAGGGTCGCTATGGCACCGTTGTGGTCAAGGGTCAAGTCGAGTTTGGCATGCAGTACAACTACAAGCTGGGCGCCTTGGAGATTCATGTGGTGCGCTGCAAGGATCTGGCAGCTGTGGATGCCAAACGCAACCGCAGCGATCCCTATGTGAAGGTAAATATTTAAATTGTAGATTATTTAAACGAGATGAAGAGGAAGCGTACCTACAATTTTTAAAACATGCAAAAGTTCGACCTATTATTTGTAAATATTTAATTAATATTTATTTATTCTGGTCCTTAAGTGGTTTTTTATTCTTGCATTTGCTTCCTTGCACTCATCAGTTCCATCAAGCAAAAAGATACTCTACTAAATTTCATTCGCACTTCACTTTCAGGTTTATTTGCTGCCCGACAAATCGAAGGCTGGCAAGCGGAAGACCAAAGTCAAGAAGCACACCCTCAATCCCATCTTTGATGAGACGCTGCGTTTCCATACGCCCATCTCCAGTTTGGAGTCGCGCACCTTGTGGCTAACTGTGTGGCACTCGGACATGTTTGGACGCAACGATTTCCTCGGCGAGGTCAGCGTTAATCTGCAGGGTCGCCTCTTCGACAATCCACAGTCGCAGTGGTATCTGCTCCAAGAGCGAGTAAGTTAAACAAAATCTTATCTCTTTATTGTAAAGTTTAAATAATTTTTGTACTTTGTCAGAGCGAACCATTCGATGATGTGGCCACCTATCGGGGTGATATTGTTGTGGGCTTGAAATATATACCACCCGAGAATTTGAAATCTTCGATTTTCTCGCGCGGCTCCAGCTTGACGGGCAGCTCATCGAATCTGCGCAAATTTGGCGGCAGCATCAAATCGGTGGCATCCAAATCGGATCGCAGCACTAAAGGTGGCCAGCTGCATGTGCTGGTGAAGGAGGCAAAGCATCTTAGTCCTATCAAGACCAACGGCACCTGTGATGCCTTCTGCAAAAGGTGAGTGATGCAGTCGGATTCCACTCTTTAGCAGCTATTAATCCTTTCAAATGTTAGCTACTTGCTGCCAGATCGCACGCGCAGCTCCAAGCAGAAGACGCCGGTGGTGAAGCGCACTTTGCATCCCAGCTGGAATTATACGTTTGTCTATGAGGATGTCTCCTTAGAGGATTTGTCGGAGCGTGCCCTCGAACTAACCGTTTGGGATCATGACCGCTTGGCCAGCAATGAATTTGTGGGCGGCATACGCTTCTCCCAAGGCACCGGTAAGTGTGATTGTAAATAAAAATGTACTTTTGACATAAATTCATATTCCCTTGTCTCTTTAAATAGGTCGCAGTTATGGACGACAGGTGGATTGGATGGATGCCACTGGCAAGGAGCTGTCACTCTGGCAGAATATGCTCGATCGGCCCAACTTTTGGGTGGAGGGCAGTCTGGTGTTGCGCTCCAGCTTGGATGGCATACGTACCACATTGCCATAGGCATAGAGTTGCCCTCCACGCGAATTGCATTGTAGTAATTTATTGTCTAGCCACACACACAAAACTACTACACACCTAACTAAACATAGCCCCATTGTTGCAGTTAGAGTTTTTGGCCCCCTCCCCACACACCCAAACACAAACACACACACAAACACACACACACACACCTATATTGTATTGTATTTGTATTGTATTGTACTGTATTAATTATGTAATAGCTACAAACACACAGACACATATATATAATAGGATTCAATGGATGACAAAGCATTACTAGAAAATTAAGCATGAATGAAATTCAATATGTTTACAGATTGTATCGATTTTTATTATCGAAACTTAAGCACGCAATTTAGAACGATTTAGAAAGATTTTCAATACTCGAATATGGCGGACAGATACTATATATATATATAGACATATAACTATATATCTGGCCAGGCATCAGCGTTAGCATTGGCATTGGCGATGATACTGCAAAAATTATCTATATTGTATTGTATAATGTTTAAGCAGCACAATGTTCAAATACGAAAAATAGAAAAAACAAAGAAAACAACCGCATAAAACGTCAAAAGACAAACAAGAAAAGTTTATCAAATTATTGCACTAATTATAAGCTGGATGATATCCCAGAAGATACTGAGAATTGTGAAGCAAACAATTTGATTGCTCAGCTAAAATGACAGCAGAAATAGGCACTTAAATTGTGTGTCTTTATTTTTTGTGCAAAAACAAATGGAATTTGCAATTTTGCATACTGTATGCATTAAAAGTAAAAATATAAATAAAACGATAATAACTAATAAAAGAAAAAACCGACACTAAACCTTAAGCTATGTAGTACGACATAATATATATGTACTAGTACCTATCCAATAATAATAATAATAATCGAGAAAAATACATACAACAAACATTTTTTGTAAATGCAACTTTTCGTTTTGTTTTCCTTATTATTTTCCACCCCAATACTCTTAAGTGAACGGCATTCTAAAACTATACATAATGACATATACTACATCTTATATATCAATCCAGACTTCAAGCATATCGCAAGCACTGTGCACGTAATAGAAAACTAGTTAGAACAACTAAATCAGCTAGCTTCAAGATACTTACTAAATACTCATACAAATCTCATACAACTCGTGACCCACCAGAGCTCAAGTAAGAAATATCAGCCAAAAATACAAAATTACTATATACTATATATAGACGTCACACTCCCTCCAACCTCTTGTTGCTAAAAACAAAAAATAAATCTATTTGTTGTGCAAATTTTATAAACACTACCAAGGCAGCTCTCTAAGGCGTTCAATAATACTTCAAAAATGTGTTAAAAAGCCGAAAATACAAATAAAAAATAAAATTGAGAATTGAAATTTAATATAGAAAAACGAATCTTATGAATGCTTTTTGTGTAAGTTTACATTGAAAAAAACGTAAATTCATACAAATTAAAAATAAAATAAAAAAAACGTTGAACGATGAAGAAAAAATAAATATAAAAAAAAAAACAAAGATTTATAGGAAATGTTTTTTGATAAAAAGAAAATTGCTGAATCACTCGTTGCCTAAATACCGCTTGTCTTTTGTACTCAATGAATGTTTTCGAAACACACACAACACACACCAAATTCGATGATGATGAAAGTGCCCACAGGGAATGAATGATATTCAGATATTACAATTTCGTAATTGTGGGCATTCGGATATTTCTCGGCATCAAAATCAGATATTGATATATAAAAGTCAAACAATAAGCAGCAATTATTGCAAAACTAAAAAATAAATGGTATTTAGTAGCATATTATAGAATGATACAACTTACTTACACAGCCGAATAATATTGTTATTATGAATGATTTATTGGAAAACAAAACTAATAAATAATAAATATTGATAACCTAATCATAGTAAATGTATGTAAAGCATAAGTAGTTTATTTATTGTTGCTCTATTGTTCAATGTAGTACTAACACAACACATGTATATTTTTTTACTTAACCCCAAAGTGGAGGACCCAAATCTAACTGTAAACCTAACTCTACTTAACTAATCCAATATATAGAAATTGCAGTGAATTGTGTTTTAACAATTGGTACTACCTTATCTCGTATTAACGCATATTCACACTACTCACTCACTACTCACTCACATGGTGCTATATATGAAAACTCCTCGTTGTATTTACTCTGGAGTACCGAGAAAATTATAAGAACTCTTTTTACCTATTTACTGTTTACTGTTTACGGCATTTTTTGGATTTAACTGAACTATTGTGAACTAGCGTTTATTACATGGTATTTCTAATACAATCCTACAACATATACATATACATATACATATTATGATTATGATATATACATATACATATAAAGTCAGTTATATACACAGATATACAATAAATACATAAGTAGCCAGAGTAATCCTAGCATTAAGGTGAACCGCAAACTGTTATAAAAAAGCGATCCCAAATCCATGGCAAGAACTAATCACCCGATTAGGCAAAGATTGGATGGGGACGCCGACGAGAAACACATCATCTAGTAATTATGTATATCAGAAAATATTTATGTACTTATTGTATTTGACAGCAATTGCAAAAAGTGCTCAAATCTAACAACTTAGATTTAAAAAAAAAAAAAACAAATGAAAATAATGAAAAATAAGAGTTATTTAATAAGGCCAGGCTTTAGAGTTATGAGCCCAAAAAAAATTAATTTAAAAACCTTAAAAAAAATATGTTGCGTTAATATACAAGAAAAACAAATTGTGGAACACGATAGATCGTTATATTAGAGTTTCTTTTCTCTTCTAACATGCAGAATTTGGGATATGGAATTTGCGACTAGATTTTATGCACACTTTTGTTCCATTCCCAAAAAAAAACTGCTGTGATGCATAATATAATATATACTTTTAAGTGGTTCGAGTTAGGGGTACTTATTTAGAATGCATAGTTTACGTAAGGAGAAAGGCGCAGATATGAATTGGCTATATTCAATTAGTTGAGAGATAAGATACCTTTAATAATGTCAACCAATAATTTAAAAAAAAAAATAAACACACACACACTAAACATATATACACATAAATAAATATATATTTTCAACAATCTCTGCCCTGTTCATCTATATATACACATATATATATACATATATATATATATAATCTAGGGTTAAATCCAATCTGCGGCCCCATACCTTTGCTATACAATTTTTTTCGATTGAGAGTTTCAAACAGGGCTAAGCGACCTCTATTTTATACTATGTAAGACTTTCTCTAGCTCTTAAAAGAAAAAATACCAAAAATAAAAAAAATAAAACACAAAAATTCGTTCAAATTGAAGCCGTAACATTTATGGCAAGGAAGATAGTAAAGAAGTTAACTGCAAATGTTTACAGACAGACCCCTTTACGATGACACTTTACTTAAACATATATCTTTATATATATGTAAGCAATTACAACAGGATAACAAGAGTTTACACACACATACACATACATACAAATACAAACATATATATATAAATATAATTATATATTACAAAACAAGAAAATAATAATGATGGAACACCTAAATTAATATTATGTTCGAATACTGTGACCCAAAAAAATCAATCAAATAAACGCAAAAATTTCGCATCTACTGACAAACTTTCGGAACAAAACTGTGTGTTCTTTTGTGTGTTTTCGCTATTTTTTTTTTAAATTGTGTATTCCCATGCAGAGGGTATTTTATTTTGTTTGATCTGGGTGAGTCTTATTGTGCTCGTAATCTCGAATCAATCAATAAAAGTTAAGGTTCAGATGAGAGCAAGTGAAATTTGTTCTGCAAGGGTATCTAAGCTTTGACATGCAAAAGCTAACTGTTTCTTGTTTCTATTTCATCTACTTCCGCTTCCGCTTCCGTATCCGTTTCCGCTTCGACACTGCTCCGGGCTCCTCCATTGAGGGCATTTAGCTTAAGCTCCTCGGCGGGCTGTTTGAGCACATCGTCATCATCATCGTTTCTGGCACGGCAGCAATCGAAGGATAACAGAGACTCGCCCCTGCCAAATGCCTCGCCATCCTCCAGTGTTATGGGCAATTGTCTAAAGCCAAGCAAACAAAACAAGCAAACAGGTATTACTGATATCACCATTTTGGCCAACATCCCTAAGTGCCTCTTACCTGTTATTCGTTTCCGGCAGAAAGAGCGTACAGAAAGCGGCAATCAGCAGCACCACTGTTAAAATCAGGGGAGGTCCTGCCGTAAACTTGCTGCCCAAATGAATTAAATAAGGTGAGGCGAACGAAGCTGCCGCAGCGGCCAAGTGAGCCGTTGCTATGCCCCGGGAGCGAACACAGGTGGGCAGCAGCTCCGACGAGTACTGCGAGGTAGTCGTATAGCACATGGAGATGCCCAGCCGGGTTGGGAGCGCAAATGCCAGCAGCAGTGTTGCATTCAGTTGTTCGCCCTCGTAGACGAGTGTAATGCCCAAAGCACAGGACATCAGACTGGTGGCAAGCAGCGCCAGAAAACAGGTGGCCTTTCTGCCCAGACGAGTCTGCAGCAGACCCTGCAGAAAACCAGATGGCAGCACCACCAAGGCAAACAGCGAGAAGATCACAAACGGCGACAGTCCCAAACGCTCCACATTCCGAGAGATGGTATTGAAGCTCAGCGATGTCAGCATACTGCAATAAATGATATATGTATACCATCCCACAGGATGAGGATGGTTTTTTATTTGAGTGTAGTACTTACAAGGTCACGACCATAATTAGCGCTGTTTGTCGCAAATGGGGCGTTCGGAGGAGATCCAGCAACGTTGCCTTTTGCTGTTGTTTATCCTGTTTGCGTTTGTTCGCGCAATGTTGGCGAAATGCTTCAAAATCTGAGGGCAGCACCTTGCAACCATTAAAATGGGCGATGTGCTTCAGTCTGGCAATGGCTCCCTCAACGTTATTGCGTGTAATCAGCCACTGGGCGCTCTCCTGCACCACAAAATAGAAGAGGGCCACAATTAGCTGCAGAAGCGCTGAGAAAGTCAAATAAATCCGCCAATTGCCAGCCAAGACAGAAAGCCATGGCGCCACCAAGGCACCCAAACAACAACAGAGTCCAATTGTGCCGCTGATAGCTAAATTTCTTAACTTGGGCGCCAAATACTCCAGCACTAGAATGTGAGGGAGATGGAGGAGAAGGGAACGAAAGCGTCAGACGAGCAGAGCTGATTAAGAGGTGAGCAGATACGCAATGCTTACCCAGAATAAACATGAGATAATAATTGGCGGTTGCAGCCAAGCCAGAGATGCAGCGAAAGGCGCTAAACTGAACCAGATTCGTAGCATACGTGGTAAGAAAATCGCCGACAAATCCACACTGATTGGCCAAGATTACAACACGAACGCGTCCGATATGATCGCCCAGTACGCCAAAGGCAAAGGTGCCCAGCAAAGAGCCCAAAAAAAACATCGACTGCCCAATGCGAGCCTTGTACGCATCCTCACAGACCCAATTGAGCTAGGCACAAATGGTAGAAATAATAGCAATAATTATAATTACTTTTATTGATTAATTAAATTAATTAAAAGTAGAGTTAGCGTCGGTTATATACATATATGTATATAATTTATATTTACAAATTTATATTTACTCACCTCGGCATTCATGCTACGAAATCCATAGTCATATTTGTATATCCAGCGATCGCAACTCTTGCTGCTCAAAGTCAGATTATGGCCAACTTCGAGCCACTCGATCTTCTCCAGACGCGTGCAGGAGGCATCCTTGCCAAATGGAGCATAGATGGCTGCGATTTCGTCGTGACTGAGTTTCTCCAGCTGATCGTGATAGCACCAATGTTGAGGCACAAATCCGATTATGTTCTGGGAATAGTAGTGTACAGTGCTGGTAAATGCAATGTAACCGAGCAGCAGCAGCATTAGATACTGATAGCGACCCGCGTCCCCGCACTTTTCCAGCATTTTATCAAAATCCATAATGCGGTCCTCTCTCTCTACTCGGCTCCGGTTGAGATTCGACTAAGACTAAACCGTTGAGCCACAATCACACTTACAATCTGATTCGCATGTCTCAGTCCGATTCCGATAAGATTGTTTCTGGTGTTTTGACGCCTTATCGCATTTGCGTGTCTACCAGCGCTCTTTCTTTCCATCCATCTGTCCGTCCAGTACTAAATAAATGTTTTATTATTTAAGTAAATTCGCTTGTTCACATTAAACTGCACGGAGAGACCGGCGTCTATCTGAAGCGCCGCGCTCGCGAGAATTCCGCATTTATGTGGGTGTTTATTTATATATATATATATATATATAAATATACAGATATGTACATCTGCTCTATACTATATCCGAATCGTGACAATACACTGTTTGTTGCTGTTAGACATTTTCATATGCCAATTCCTAAATCTAAATTGCCTTATTTTTAAATTTGTTTTATATGAACTATAAGAGATAATATTTATCTAAAATTCGGCAGTCAAACAAGATTTGTTGCTTTATAATATTTATTTAATATAAACATTATTTAGAACGCATCACTGTATCAGAGAGCTTAATATCTTATTAAATTTTTGTGAGAGCTTTCTTATCTGAAAGCTGTCATATTTAATATCGCACATTTTATCATATTTCATCATATAACATAATATAACCGTCACTAGTCATTTTTTCTCGTATATATCAAATAGAGATGATTATTATTAAATTTCCAGTAACTAAGCAATTATACAAGTTCTACACCGACAAACAAATTAAGCTACAAATAACAAATACTTTGTGTACTAAAAATTATTTTTTTGCTGGTATCAGTAAATAAAAATCGCAGCATACTTTCAGGGTTATACAAAAAATTATCGCTTAGTATCGTGACTTCTTTACAATTAGCAGAAAGTAGCAAATGTGCGAACCAATGTCAAAATTCGGTTGCTGCATTGTCTAAATTGATCTCAAGCACAATATGCGGCATACTTTCAGGGGCACACTTATTGGGTGAAATGTTGCTTATACTTTTCTAAGCAGAATGTCTTACAATCTGATTCAAAGTTATTTATTATAGATTTATCGTACTCAATATAAGTACATATTCTTAGCTTAAGTTGAAGGTCGACACACTAAGTCACATAAGTTAATCAGATGCCGCAGTTTAATTGATCAATTGATAAAACTGAAACGCTTGTAAATTGAATTTATGAATTGATTAAGAGATTAATTTCTGCTGTGTCTCAGCTTCCAGTTTGTCATCGACATCAGCGGTAGTCTGCGGCCTATTCCTATTCCTTAGAAAGTCGAACATGCGTTCCCCCCGCCCAAAGAGCTCTCCCTCTGCCAAATTAATGGGCAGCTTCCTGTTGTCCGTGTCCGGCAGGTGGAGGCAAATATAGGCGCAAATGAAGAACAGCAGGCACATGATAATCGAAGGCAGTGCCTTAAAGTATATGCCCAGGTGCAAAATGTAGGGCGTGAGCAGAGAGGTTGCTGCTCCGGCCATCTGAGCCACAGCCAGGCCACGAGATCGTACACAAGTGGGCACCAGCTCTGTGGAGAACAACAATGTGGAGCCCAAGCAGACAGAGAGAGCGAAACGCGAGGCCATCGTCAGGCAGACCAAAAGCACGACGTCGGGTTGTTGCCACAGCGACAAGGCTATGCCAATGGCGGCTGCACAGAGTCCGGTGAGTAGCATCGCTAGCACCGCGGTACTCTTGCGACCAATCCGCTTCTGCAGATACGCCTGCAGCAAGCCAGAGGGAAACAGCGTCAAGGCGTTCAGGGCGAACATTACAAATGGTGATATGCCCAAACCCTCAACATTGCGTGCCATCGTATTGTAACAGACGGCAACAATTGTGCTAAAACAATAGACAGCATTGGAATAAACATATAAATGGGCACTAGTTATAATAACACTCACTATACGATCAGCATTTGGATTAATATTTTGCGCAGATGTGGCGTCTTGAACATGTCCATCAGCTTGTCCTGTTTTTCATTGCCTTCCTGCGCTTTTTTGTTGCAATTAATCTGACAATAGCTGCGAAATGCATTGATATCCTCATCACTAAGGTGGCGACGATTTATTTTGGCAACTCTGTGTAATCGCAGGACAGCTCCGTCGATATCGTTGCGTGTGACCAGCCACTGGGCACTCTCCTGCGTCAGGAAGTAGAAGAGTGTGATCAGCAGCAGTGACAGCGACGAGCAGACGAGAAACAGACGCCAATTTCCCACAAGTATCGCCAATCCAGATGAACAAATCATGCCCAAGCAAAAGAAGACACCTACGCTGGCGCTGAAGCCCCAGTTGCGAATTGCCGGAGCAGTATATTCGTGAACTGCAAAAAATATATAGAAAATGTAGTAAATATTTTTGCAAAATTTTGAGAGCGATGCTCACCCAGAATGTACATTTGATTTATGTTGGTATCCACTGCAAGACCAGAAACGAATCGAGTTATCGAAAAAGCTGTCAAACTGCCAGCAAAGATGGTCGAGAAGTCGCCCAAAAAACCGCACCAATTGGCCAAAATGAGCGTCTTAATCCGGCCAATTTTATCTCCGAGCAAACCAAATATAAACGTTCCAAACAGGGATCCCACAAAGAAAAAAGATTGCCCGACGCGTGGCTTGTAAGCCGCATCGCAGACCCAATTAAGCTGTTTCCACCCCACATAAAATAATGTCAATAATATTTCAATAACAAAAAAAAAGGAAAAACAAAAACAGAAACTAGTGGATAACTCACCTCTGTGTTCATACTCCTAAAACCAAAATCATAGTTATAAATCCAGCGATCACAACACTCCTCACTCACAGTCGCATTGAGTGAATCCAAATCAATACTTTCCAGCCGGGTGCATGAAGGTTTCTCGAACTGCTTGTAGATGGCCTCGATCTGGACAAAGCTGAGATTCTTCAGCTGCTCGTGATAGCACCAGTGATCCGGCACAAAACTGATCACATTCTGGGAGAAGTAGTGCATCGATGTGATAAACAACAGTAGACTATATAGTCCCAGTAGTAGATACTGATAGCGATGGCTACTGCCGCACTTGGCCAGTATATCGTCGAAATCCATAGCGTTCGTCAAGATTCAAGCGATACGGTGTCCCTCGATTCGTCTAGTTTTTTTTTATATTATTATTATTACTGCTGTGGTTTGTGGTGGTTGGGGGGGCTGGAGGCAGCTCAACAGTCAGCCAGTCAGCACTCTTCCGATGCCACACGCGTACTGGCAGCTAGGAGCTGACGTGATCGCTGGATGCCTCTTTGGCGACACTCTAAGATCGAGTTTTGAAAAGCGCACACACAAACCATAAATAAAATTAATGAATTAATTAATCGTATTTATTTGCTAAGTTTACCACTTGCTAAGCCACTACTAATTTGATTCCGCTTCTCGCCAATATCAGAGGGGTCCCATCAGTAGCATCGCTTAAACAAGTTTCGATAACTTTGGATAAGCAACAGGTTGTAGCTTTCTAACCAGGATTTGCATATTTTAATTTCCGGTAATTTTAAGTACAATTTTCTTATAGTAACAAATAATTTCTATAATCAAAACTGTCTAATTTTCTTTATTGGTCGACTTTTCTTTTGAGTTTCCAAGGGAAATAAACAAAAAACGTGCTCTTCAAAGTGTTTTTGGCATTTTCTTTCTTAATCTATTTCTTTAATCGAATTCAGAGCATTGGCATTTCATTTAGAATTTTTTTTTTTTTAAACTCGAATTGCACGTTTTTTTTATTTTTTAGTATTTTTTCAATAAGAAATACCATATGATTAATGGTCTTCGCACAAAATTTATTGTTATTGACATTTAATTTGAATTTCATTAAAGAAGCAAAGTGATAAAGAAATTAACACATATAAAATATAATTAATCTGGTCTTTTTTTAGTAAAAACAAATCAACTGTTTGTTTTCAGTGCTTTATTAAGACTAATTTTGTAAAAAGATTCTTAACATAATAATTTATCGGTTTTCTATATTCTGCTGACTTCTCGGCGTTGTGACGTCGTTGTTGTCGTTGTGGGTGTCGTCTTTCACTTTTGGTTCCCGCGTGGTTGGCCAATCGCGCTAATATAGCTGTCTGGTTCTGCGCGTGTAGCTGTTGATGACCTGTGCTGACGGCGTGAGATATGCTGACGTTTTTGGTTCGAATGCGAGCAGCGCGAGATATGCTGATGATATGCTGAGTGCTAGTTTGGATTTTGTATGTTTTTGGTAGAATAGTTCTTAACTTACATATATGAACATTTTTCAAGAGGCCAGCGTTTATTTATCTAGCTATGCTTTCTTGATTAATACGTAATTTTATTAAAATTAGTATAACACAGTTTGCAATATGATTTGATAAGCAGTTTTGTAAATATTACAATTAATATTCAGTTCATAGGGAGTAGTTAGTTCGTTCGATTGTTGAATTGCAACTATCTAGTCTGGAGCTCAGTTTCCTTTGTTGTGGGCTGCTTGCGAAATTGCTGAAGAAAATCAAACATTCGCTCGTCCTTGCCAAACTGCTCCCCCTCGGAAAGATGCCGCTAAGCCAGCAACGTGCACCACAGCAACGCCACTGCCCCTCACACAAGTGGGTATCAGTTCGGTGCAGAGCTGTGAACTTGCACCGTCCGCAATCGAGACGCCGAAGCGTGCCACAAGCGTCAAAAAGACTAGTAGCACTACACTACGATTCTCACCCTGTGCTATAACGAGTCCTGCGGCTCCTGCGAAAATACCCGTTATTGCCATCCAACTGAAGGCGGTCTTCTTGCGGCCAGTCCCATCCTGCAACACGCCCTGCACAATGCCTGATGGTGGCAGCGTCAACGCCGTCAACGAGAACATTATAAATGGCGATATACCCAGTCCCTCCACATTGCGTGCCAGGGTATTGTAACAATGATGTTGTGAATACAATTTAGAAACATAATAAAACTTTCCAGCGATATTATCCCACAGACACAATCTCGCTCAGTTTATGAATTAGCAGAAAGTAGCAAAATGTCAAAAATTGATCTCAAGCACAATATGCGGCATACTTTCAAGGGCACACTTATTGAGTGAAATGTTGCTTATACTTTCCTAAGCAGCATGTCTTACAATTTGATTCAATTTTATTTATTTTAGAGTTATCGTACTCAATATAAGAACATATTCTTAGCTTAAGGTGTTTGCTGCTCTGATAATGAAATAAAAATCAATCATAAGGTAAGGTAAGGTATAAGGATTTCGACCGATGGCCGACACACACAGGCCATATTTGGCCCGTTGTAGAGAAAGAAAAGGAGGCTGACTACTGGACTAAACAAAAAACAAAAAACCATGCTTGCAGCGGGATTCGAGCCCGCGATTGATTGATGTAAACGATGCAAGACTCATCGCTTACGGCCATCAAGCCGGCTGAGAGATGTTTATATTACATACATATTTTAATAATATTTTTATAGTCTATTTATTTACTCTTATGCTCCGCCTGGCAAGGGGCGGAGTCGACATTGCTTTAGTCCTGGACGGTTGGAGATAGGGTTTGCGGACTAAGCAATAAGGAATATAAGCTCATAAGAGCTCAACCTAAAGGTAAAACACGAACCTGTATTATAGAAAAAAACACTTCAACATTTTTCTGATCAAGAATTTCAGCAATGGCGATATCAAGGCGGTAAGCCTGGAGCTATAGGCAGCTCCAATAAAGCTACTGTCGTCCTACAGCCCGGATCAGCTGATTACAAGGACAGATCCTTTGTCCTGGAGTGCGAGGGCCTAATATAGGCCTAATTATAGGCTGTGATTCCAATGCTCACCACACAGTGGGGGAGCTCGGACACAAATCAGAAGTATGAGTCATTCTTGTCCATCGTCATAAATACTAATTTACAAATCAGTAACGTGGGTAACGACCCAACCTTTATAATAAAAAACAGGAAAGAAGTTTTAGATGTAACCCTCGTTTCTAATACCATTAGCGATCGGTTGAAGGGGTGGAAAGTCTCAGACGACCACTCCTTCTCCGATCACAGGTATATTGAATTCGAGCACTTATCTAACTCCTCTAAACCAGTTTTCTTCCTTAATAGGAGGAAGACCAACTGGGATACGTACAAAAAAGTATTGAAGCGAATCCTGTCGGAAAGCCCAACGGCAGGTCAGAACTTTACAACTAATCTGTGAACTCACAGACACCTTTGCCAGGGCATGTGAAAAAGACTTTAAGGCAGTGTGTTCCGTTAGCAGGCCAACGCCTAAGAAGAACCACTCATGGTGGACATCACAACTCAGTGCCCTTCGTAAGCTAAAAACAGCTTTAGGTCGAGTGAGATCACATCAATTAAACCGATCCTTAGCAAAGAAAACATACGATGGGCGATAAACAGTTTCATGCCGTTTAAGTCCCCAGGCCCCGACAATATATGCCCAGCTCAGCTACAAAAAGCGGGCGAGATAGCCATAAACTACACACGATCTTTGGAGAAGTTCTCAAGACTGGACATATTCCTCCTTCTTGGCTTAAATCAAAGATCACCTTTATACCCAAAGCAGGGAGACTCTCACACACTAGCGTTAAGGATTTTAGACCTATCAGTCTATCATCCTTTTTACTAAAAACTTTAGAGCGACTCATTAGTCTGCACCTTAACAGTTTTATAGATCCGAACCTAATTTCTGGTTCCCAACATGCCTACAGAAAAGGCAGTAGTCAAGCAAATAGAGTCATCCCTATACTCCTGGACATTGAAGGTGCCTTCAACAATGTTGTTCCAGAAGCGATAACTGGAGCCCTTGCAGTGGTGTACATATATGCACAATACTAATAATAGATAATGAGATCAATTCGCACTGGTAATGTTTTTTGAGACGTGACAGTAACAGCGAGCCGCATGTAATAAACAGCTGATCGACAATGATGCGTTGGCAGGACCATTCACGCGACGACCCAAAAAGGCAACTCTAACTTCAGAGCAACTCTGCGTAATGACGCCCACGCTAATTGGTCACTTTTTTCTTCAATTGCATACGCGCGCAATTCTTATTGCATCGGCATCTTAAATCTCGTTGTGTTAAAATGTAATTAAATAAACTAACAAAGAGAATAGTGAAAAGTGCGCTCATACCAAAATTGCGTATATATAAAAAAAAAACTCTGCATAACATTATATTCAAAAGATTTTTTGTGTATAGGCATCTTCCAACTAAACGCCCTTATGTTTCAGATTTAAAATTAAGTATATAGTAAAAGTCCTTCGTTGCACACACTTCTCATTCAAATTAAAAGGGAGTTAAGTTAAATGTAGTATTACGTTACACTGCCCAATAATCAATTTAAAAAAAAAATTGTAATTAAGTAAAACTATTAAAAATTAATGTAAAATTTAGAGTTTAAAATAATGAAACAAAATCTCAAACGAATATTAGCGAGAAGCTTTTTATCATTGTAAAGAAATAGTTATGAATTTTAAAAATCTAAATGGGCCCGTGATCTAAATATGGTTTTGCATCATTAATAGGGTAAAGGCATTGAATATCAGTCTTTACAGGCTGGGCGGTTAAAGAAAGAAGAACATCACCATCTTGGTTCTTCGACCTAAATATATCACGAGTGGATTCCGTCAGCCATTCCGTCTGGTTGTTTTATTCCGTAGCAAAGCACACACCCCACTTTCCCTGAGCACCTCCAGTTTGCTGCACACTAGAACATGTTCGTTACACCCTGATGGATCTGGAGGTTGACGCCGGTTTGGTGGGACTGATCTATCAATTGATTACATGCAGGATTCTGACGTCTACACTGGGATCATCAACTCTTTCCAGGTACGTTAGCAGAGGAACGCCCAAAGGAGGAGTCCTGTCACCTCTCTTATGAAACCTAGCGGTCAACAAATTGCTGCAGGACATGGAGGGTGGCAGCTGCCAGACTATCGCCAATGCGGATGATGTTGCTGTCATTTTCAGAGGAAAGTACCCTCAAACCTTATGTGGCCTAATGACAGGGAAATTAAAAATACTGTCATCATGGGCAAATAGTTATGGATTAAGCGTAAGCCGCACTAAAACCGAACTAGTTCTTTTCACAAGAAAGTAAAAATTGCCTTCCCTGGTCCCCCTAAGACTGAACAATATAACCCTTTCCTTCAAATCCAGTGCCAGCTTTCTAGGGTTGACACTGGACAAGAAATTGGATTGGAATCTCAATACACAGATAAGGATTAGGAAGGCAACCGTTGCCCTATACACTTATAGGAAATCCATCGGACTCAAATGGGGCATGTTCCCAAATATTGTCCGATGGATGTACCTATCCTAGGCCAATCCTTTTATATGGGGTCATAGCATGGTGGCCTTGCCTTAAAAAGCAAACCATTCTGAAACAACTCAATAAGGTTCAGCGAGTAGCTGAACCACTAGATGCCATACTAGACATCCCATGTCTAGAATAGAAGGCCTCGAGCACGCAACACTTACGGCCATCAGAATTAGGGAATCCCCATCGTGGACTACCCAGAGCCAGGGCCATGCCTCTATCTTAACAGGGAAATTGGAAATACCCATGAAAACAGACTACAGTACACCAGCAGTTTACCTCAAAACATCTTTTAATACCGACTTACCCTTAAGGGAAGAATGGACTTACGGAACCCCCGGTCCACCAGCGACCGTGGAGTTCTACACAGATGGGACAAAATTCGGGAATCGCGTCGGCGGAGGTGTATACTCCGCTCAACTAACTACCTAGCTATCCTTCAGTCTTCAAGAAGCACTGAACTGCATGAAAACGTCAAAAATTAGTTCTTCTAGTGTACACATTTATGCAGATAGCCAAGCGGCTATTAAATCTATCAGTTCGATGTCAACAAACTCGACATCCGTAACATCTCTACACGAGATGGAAGAGCAGCATGCTATCAGCCTAATATGGGTGCCTGGATACAGTAACATAGAAGGCAACTGTATAGCTGATGAGCTAGCTAGAAAGGCACTCTACTACCACTGCTCACTGGAAAGGAAGGTGTGAGTATGCCTCTAGCAACCTGTAAGCTCAACATAAAAACTGTATGTGGTCGGAGATGCTTCCATCTGCCAGTTATATACATTTCCACAAAACCATTATACCCTTTTTACCCATTTTTAATGGGTTAAGGATATAAAAATATAAACCTATATGTAGAACAAACAATTGCACATTTTGTGCAAACTTTTCTATTATGTTTAAAACACTTTGAAAGAGTGACTAAAGAGCGGTGTCAGATGATGTTTTTTTGTCATACAAATTCTAAAGAGAGTTAAGTATGATAAAATGTCGAGAGATATGCAAAATATGTTAGATTGAGCTTTTAATTTTTTTAACAAATTCATGTGGGGTCATAATGAAATCATGTTAAATCTGTTTATTATTCATAGTTTATTATTTATTAGCAGATATATACACAATTTATTAAAGCTTTGACGATAGAGAGTAAATTTAAAATAACCCTAACAATTTGTGCTGATCAATGATATAAAAATTATTACATTTTAACATTTTATTTAGTGTGTCTACAAACTTAAGAGTTGCTTAAATGTTTAGCTTGCCTGCTCAAATATTATTAAATATTTAATTAAATTAAAAATATGAGAATAAATAAACAGCTCTCATATATTTTCTTTTCTTTTGAATACATTCGCAAACCTTAATTTTGGTGTCTCAAGCATCAGCTCTTTTGCAGGATATGTTGTAGTCTGACACTCCAAAAATGTCACATAAGTTAATCAGATGCCGCAGTTTAATTGATCAATTGATAAAACTGAAACGCTTGTAAATTGAATTTATAAATTTATTAAGAGATTAATTTCTGCTGTGTCTCAGCTTCCAGTTTGTCATCGACATCAGCGGTAGTCTGCGGCCTATTCCTATTCCTTATAAAGTCAAACATGCGTTCCCCCCGCCCAAAGAGCTCTCCCTCTGCCAAATTAATGGGCAGCTTCCTGTTGTCCGTCTCCGGCAGGTGGAGGCAAATATAGGCGCAAATGAAGAACAGCAGGCACATGATAATCGAAGGCAGTGCCTTAAAGTATATGCCCAGGTGCAAAATGTAGGGCGTGAGCAGAGAGGCAGCTGCTCCGGCCATGTGAGCCACAGCCATTCCACAAGATCGCACACAAGTGGGCACCAGCTCTGTGGAGAACAACAATGTGGAACCCCAGCAGACAGAGAGAGCGAAACGCGAAGCCATCGTCAGGCAGACCAAAAGCACGGGTTGTTGCCACAGCGACAAGGCTATGCCACTCGCGGCTGCACAGAGTCCGGTGAGTAGCATCGATAGCACCGCGGAACTCTTGCGACCAATCCGCTTCTGCAGATACGCCTGTAGCAAGCCAGAGGGAAACAGCGTCAAGGCATTCAGGGCGAACATTACAAAGGGTGATATGCCCAGACCCTCAAAATTGCGTGCAATCGTATTGTAACAGACTGTAACAATTGTGCTAAAACAATAGACAGCACTGGAATAAACATATAAATGGGCACTAGTTATAATAACACTCACTATACGATCAGCATTTGGATTAATATTTTGCGCAGATGTGGCGTCTTGAACATGTCCATCAGCTTGTCCTGTTTTTCATTGCCTTCCTGCGCTTTTTTGGTGCAATTAATCTGACAATAGCTGCGAAATGCATTGACATCCTCATCACTAAGGTGGCGACGATTTATTTTGGCAACTCTCTGTAATCGCAGGACAGCTCCGTCGATATCGTTGCGTGTGACCAGCCACTGGGCGCTCTCCTGCGTCAGGAAGTAGAAGAGTGTGATCAGTAGCAGTGACAGCGACGAGCAGACGAGAAACAGACGCCAGTTTCCCACAAGTATCGCCAATCCAGATGAACAAATCATGCCCAAGCAAAAGAAGACACCCACGCTGACGCTGAAGCCCCAGTTGCGAATTGTCGGAGCAGTATATTCGTGAACTGCAAAAAAATATATAGAAAATGTAGTAAATATTTTTGCAAAATTTTGAGAGCGATGCTCACCCAGAATGTACATTTGATATATGTTGGTACCCACTGCAAGGCCAGAAACGAAACGAGTTATCGAAAAAGCTGTTAAACTGCCAGCAAAGATGGTCGAAAAGTCGCCCAAAAAACCGCACCAATTGGCCAAAATGAGCGTCTTAATCCGGCCAATTTTATCTCCGAGCAAACCAAATATAAACGTTCCAAACAGGGATCCCACAAAGAAAAAAGATTGCCCGACGCGTGGCTTGTAAGCCGCATCGCAGACCCAATCAAGCTGTTTACACACCCAGATAAGATAATGCCAATAATATTTCAAGAACAAAAAAAAACAAGATAGAACGTTGCAGTCGGACGTAACCGACAGCGGAATACTATTATACCTTAATTTGTGTACAGTTAAGAAATACTTGAATTGCGGGGGATATGGGCGTTCTATGTTTGGTAACTGTAGCTCTTAAATTGCGGGAGATACAGGCATTTATCGTTTTTTGCGGGCGGTTTAGGTAGGTGGAGTGGGCGTGGCCATCCAATTTTTTTTATCGATCTTTGGGGGAGTTACCAGTAACATATCAGCAAAATTTTGCGACTCTAGCTTGCAAATTACGGCAGATATGTGCATTTTAAATTTCTAGGGACGAAGTTCCTGGGGGCGGCAGATGTGGGCGTGGTCCAAAAATTGGTATGCCAATCTTTGGATGAGGTTACCAGCAAATTACCTTCTAAGTTTGGTCACTCTATCTTTAAAATGTTCGGAGATATACGGAGTTATCGATTTACAATCGGAATTGTCGATTATAGGCGCAGATGTGGGCGTGGCACCACAAATTTATTATCGGTTCTTAAAGGCGACTACCAGTAATATACCTACCAAATTTGCGGAAGATATAGCCATTTGAAAAATTTTGGGGCGGGGGTGATGTGGGCGTCGGAGGTGGGCGTGGCACATACCGATCTTTCAAGGACCTCGCCAACAACCTACAAACCAAAATTGGTGCCTATATTCAATAAATTGTAAGAGATATGGGGATTTATCGATTTGCTAAAATCGAATTTATCGATTTTCTAGCTCCCTAGTGGATGTAGGACCAAACCCAAGACACTTTAACTTTTGAGGGTACTTTCAAATATACGTTCCAAGTTTCAAGTCTCT
This sequence comes from Drosophila infuscata, assembly GCA_035042205.1. NCBI lineage: Eukaryota > Metazoa > Arthropoda > Insecta > Diptera > Drosophilidae > Drosophila > Drosophila infuscata. Next base: position 333,274 of record JAWNLR010000089.1, read on the forward strand.
ATCTCTAAGGGTGTCGGAGGAACGCGAGTTCATACAGACGGACAGACGGACGGACATTGCACAAAACCAATATACTAGTTTACCTTTTTGGTATAATAGTATAAAAAGCAAAAACAAAAACAGAAACTATTGGATAACTCACCTCTGTGTTCATACTCCTAAAACCAAAATCATAGTTATAAATCCAGCGATCACAACACTCCTCACTCACAGTCGCATTGAGTGAATCCAAATCTATACTTTCCAGCCGGGTGCATGAAGGTTTCTCGAACTGATTGTAGATGGCCTTGATCTGGACAAAGCTGAGATTCTCCAGCTGCTCGTGATAGCACCAGTGATCGGGCACAAAACTGATCACATTCTGGGAGAAGTAGTGCATCGATGTGATAAACAACAGGAAACTATATAGTCCCAGTAGTAGATACTGATAGCGATGGCTACTGCCGCACTTGGCCAGTATATCATCGAAATCCATAGCGTTCGTCAAGCAATTGAGATTGAGATTCAAGCGATACGGGGTCTCTCGATTCGTCTAGTTTTTATTTTTATTATTAGTCAGTCAGCCAGTCAGCACTCTGCCGATGCCACACGCTTACTGGCAGCTGGGAGCTGACGTGCTCGCTGGCTGCCTCTTTGGCGACACTGTAAGATCGAGTTTTGAAAGGCACACACACAAACCATAAATAAAAGTATAAAAATAATTTTATTTATTAGCTAAGTTTGCCATTTGCTATGCCACCTAATTTCTGCTAATTTGATTCCGCTTCTTGCCAACATCAGAGGGGTCCCATTAGTAGCATCGCTTAAACATGTTTCGATAACTTTGGATAGTGATATTTGTATACACTGAAAAAATTACGGTATTTATTTTAGAAACTCGCAATACTTAGAATTATTTCTATAATTTCTGTAGGTTGTCGCTTTCTAATAATTCCATGTCTAATTTCCAGGCTGTTAATTTACACGTGTGTCGACACTCAGAAGGAGTGTAGCTGCAAGGGAAATGAACAAAAAACTTGCTCTTCAAAGTGTTTTTGGCATTTTTTTCTTAATCAATTTCTTTAATCGAATTCAGAGCTTTGGCAGCTCATTTAGAATGTTTTTGTTGAAACTCGAATTGCAGTTTTTTATTTTCGGGACATTATTTTATAAGACTATAAATTGTACAAAGTAATTCATTTTTCAATAAGAAATACCATATGATTAATGGTCTTCGCACAAAATTTATTGTTATTGACATTTAATTTGAATTTCATTAAAGAAGCAAAGTGATAAAGAAATTAACACATATAAAATATAACTAATCTGGTCTTTTTTTAGTAAAAACAAATCAACTGTTTGTTTTCAGTGCTTTATTAAGACTAATTTTGTAAAAAGATTCTTAACATAATAATTTATCGGTTTTCTATATTCTGCTGACGTCTCGGCGTTGTGACGTCGTTGTTGTCGTTGTGGGTGTCGTCTTTCACTTTTGGTTCCCGCGTGGTTGGCCAATCGCGCTAATATAGCTGTCTGGTTCTGCGCGTGTAGCTGTTGATGACCTGTGCTGACGGCGTGAGATATGCTGACGTTTTTGGTTCGAATGCGAGCAGCGCGAGATATGCTGATGATATGCTGAGTGCTAGTTTGGTTTTTGTATGTTTTTGGTAGAATAGTTCTTAACTTACATATATGAAAATTTTTCAAGAGGCCAGCGTTTATTTATCTAGCTATGCTTTCTTGATTAATACGTAATTTTATTAAAATTAGTATAACACAGTTTGCAATATGATTTGATAAGCAGTTTTGTAAATATTACAATTAATATTCAGTTCATAGGGAGTAGTTAGTTCTTTCGATGGTTGAATTGCAACTATCTTAGTCTGGAGCTCAGTTTCCTTTGTTGTGGGCTGTTTGCGAAATTGCTGAAGAAAATCAAACATTCGCTCGTCCTTGCCAAACTGCTCCCCCTCGGAAAGATGCCGTAAGCCCCACTAAAACCAAACAAGTTCTTTTCACAAGAAAGTACAAAATTCCTTCCCTGGTCCCCCTAAGACTGAACAATACAACCCTTTCCTTGAAATCCAGTGCCAGGTTTCTAAGCAATCCACTCTAAAACAACTCAATAAGGTTCAGCGAATGGCTAAACCACTAGATGCCACCCGAGACTTCCCATGTCTAGAAATAGAAGGCCTCGAGCAGGCAACACTCATCAAACTTAGGGAATCCACATCCAGAACCAGGGAAATCCGAATTACCCATGAAAACTGTACACCAGCAGCTTACCTCAAAATGCCCTTTTAATACCTACTTCCCCTTAAGGAATGAATGGACTTACGGAACCACCAGTCCACCAGCGACCGTGGAGCTCTACACAGACGGGTCAAAACTCGGAAATCGCGTAGGCGGAGGTGTGTACTCCGCTCAACTAACTACCTAGCTATCCTTCAGTCTTCCGAAACACTGTTGTGTTTTCCAGAAGGTCAAAAATTAGTTCTTCCAGTGTACACATTTATGTGGGAAACTGAAGTATTACACGAAATCCCGGTTTGCCCGCCAACTGTGGGTTGGGTATTTCACTAGCAGTAATTAAATCCGGAAACACATTTATTATTATAATTATCCGTTATTAATATTATAATCGGGTCTTATTATTTTCATTTTGCTTCAACTTATGCGATTATACAATTTTGACGAATTGTTTGTGTAATCAAAAATGAGCGTGCGTTTCAAGCCAGATCTCGTCTCCGAATGCTCGCAAAACTCAGCCACATTCTCTCTCTTCTCTCTCTCAGAGTCTACTCGTCTCTCAATAACGGTGACCACTTTGATTTCCCTTTTTTCCCGTCTGTCTGTGTCCATTCCCATTCCCACATGGGGATGCTTCCATCTGCCAGTTATATACATTTGCACAAAACCATTATACCCTTTTTACCCATTTTTAATGGGTTAAGGATATAAAAACATAAACCTTTAAGTAGAACAAACAATTGGAATCTAATATGAAAGAATATTCATTTTGTGCAAACTTTTCTATTATGTTTAAAACTCTTTGAAAGAGTGACTAAAGAGCGGTGTCAGATGATGTTTTCTTGTCATAACAATTCTAAAGAGAGTTAAGTATGATAAAATGTCGAGAGATATGCAAAATATGTTAGATTGAGTTTTTAATTTTTTTAACAAATTCATGTGGGGTCATAATGAAATCATGTTAAATCTGTTTATTATTCATAGTTTATTATTTATTAGCAGATATATACACAATTTATTAAGGCTTTGACGATAGAGAGTAAATTTAAAATAACCCTAACAATTTGTGCTGATCAATGATGTTAAAATTATTACATTTTAACATTTTATTGAGTGTGTCTACAAACTTAAGAGGTGGTTAAATGTTTAGCTTGCCTGCTCAAATAGTATAAAATATTTAATTAAATTCAAAATATGAGAATATATAAGCAGTTCTCATATATTTTCTTTTCTTTCAAGCCTTCATTTTGGTGTCTCGAGCATCAGCTCTTTTGCAGGATATGTTGTAGTCTAACACTCCAAAAATGTCAAATAAGTTATTGAAATGCCGCAGTTTAATTGATCAATTGATAAAACTGAAATGTTTCTAAGTTTAGAATGTTCTGAGTTTGTTATCGACATCAGCGGTAGTCTGCGGCCTATTCCTATTCCTTATAAAGTCAAACATGCGTTCCCCCCGCCCAAAGAGCTCTCCCTCTGCCAAATTAATGGGCAGCTTCCTGTTGTCCGTCTCCGGCAGGTGGAGGCAAATATAGGCGCAAATGAAGAACAGCAGGCACATGATAATCGAAGGCAGTGCCTTAAAGTATATGCCCAGGTGCAAAATGTAGGGCGTGAGCAGAGAGGCAGCTGCTCCGGCCATGTGAGCGACAGCCAGGCCACGAGATCGTACACAAGTGGGCACCAGCTCTGTGGAGAACAAAAATGTGGAACCAAAGCAGACAGAGAGAGCAAAACGCGAGGCCATCGTCAGGCAGACCAAAAGCACGACGTCGGGTTGTTGCCACAGCGACAAGGCTATGCCAATGGCGGCTGCACAGAGTCCGGTGAGTAGCATCGATAGCACCGCGGAACCCTTGCGACCAATCCGATTCTGCAGATCCGCCTGCAGCAAGCCAGAGGGAAACAGCGTCAAGGCGGTCAGGGCGAACATTACAAATGGTGATATGCCCAAACCCTCAACATTGCGTGCAATCGTATTGTAACAGACGGTAACAATTGTGCTAAAACAATAGACAGCATTAGAATAGACATATAAATGGCCACAAGTTATAATAACACTCACAATACGATCAGCATTTGGATTAATACTTTGCGCAGATGTGGCGTCTTGAACATATCCATCAGCTTGTCCTGTTTTTCATTGCCTTCCTGCGCTTTTTTGGTGCAATTAATCTGACAATAGCTGCGAAATGCATTGATATCCTCATCACTAAGGTGGCGACGATTTATTTTGGCAACTCTTTGTAATCGGAGGACAGCCCCGTCGATATCGTTGCGTGTGACCAGCCACTGGGCACTCTCCTGCGTCAGGAAGTAGAAGAGTGTGATCAGCAGTAGTGACAGCGACGAGCAGACGAGAAACAGACGCCAATTTCCCACAAGTATCGCCAATCCAGATGAACAAATCATGCCCAAGCAAAAGAAGACACCCATGCTGACGCTCAAGCCCCAGTTGCGAATTGTCGGAGCAGTATATTCGTGAACTGTAAAAAAATATATAGAAAATTTAGTAAATATTTTTGCAAGATTTGAGAGCGATGCTCACCCAGAATGTACATGAGATATGTGTTGGCATCCACTGCAAGGCCAGAAACGAATCGAGTTATCGAAAAAGCTGTCATACTACCAGCAAAGATGGTCGAGAAGTCGCCCAAAAAACCGCACCAATTGGCCAAAATGAGCGCCTTAATCCGGCCAATTTTATCTCCGAGCAAACCAAATATAAACGTTCCAAACAGGGATCCCACAAAGAAAAAAGATTGCCCGACGCGTGGCTTGTAAGCCGCATCGCAGACCCAATCAAGCTGTTTACACACCCAGATAATGCCAATAACATTTCAATAACAAAAAAAAAGCAAAAACAAAAACAGAAACTAGTGGATAACTCACCTCTGTGTTCATACTCCTAAAACCAAAATCATAGTTATAAATCCAGCGATCACAACGCTCCTCACTCACAGTCGCATTGAGTGAATCCAAATCAATACTTTCCAGCCGGGTGCATGAAGGTTTCTCGAACTGCTTGTAGATGGCCTCGATCTGGACAAAGCTGAGATTCTTCAGCTGCTCGTGATAGCACCAGTGATCGGGCACAAAACTGATCACATTCTGCGAAAAGTTGTGCATCGATGTGACAAACATCAGTAGACTATATAGTCCCAGTAGTAGATACTGATAGCGATGGCTACTGCCGCACTTGGTGAGTATATCATCGAAATCCATAGCGTTCGTCAAGATTCAAGCGATACGGTGTCCCTCGATTCGTCTAGTTTTTTTTTATATTATTATTATTACTGCTGTGGTTTGTGGTGGTTAGGGGGGCTGGAGGCAGCTCAACAGTCTGCCAGTCAGCACTCTTCCGTTGCAACACGCGTACTGGCAGCTAGGAGCTGACGTGATCGCTGGATCCCTCTTTGACGACACGCTAAAATCGAGTTTTGAAAAGCGCACACACAAACCATAAATAAAATTAATTAATTAATCAATCGTATTTATTTGCTAAGTTTACCACTTGTTAAGCCACTACTAATTTGATTCCGCTTCTCGCCAATATCAGAGGGGTCCCATCAGTAGCATCGCTTAAACAAAATTCGATAACTTTGGATAAGCAACAGGTTGTCACTTTCTATACCACCAGGGCTTGCATATTTTAATTTCCGGTTTAATTTTTCTAAAATGTCGAAAAAATAGGTCGAATTTTCAGGCTGTTATTTTACATGTGTGTCTTATTTTTTTTTTTTTTTTCTTATATTTATTGTATAAAAATAGTAAAAGGCCATATTTTTGATTAAGTCGATTTAGAGCAGGCCTTTTTAACTTTAAGTGTTTTTATATAAATATAAAATATATAAATATATAAATATATAAATATATAAATATATAAATATATAAATATATAAATATATAAATATATAAATATATAAATATATAAATATATAAATATATAAATATATAAATATATAAATATATAAATATATAAATATATAAATATATAAATATATAAATATATAAATATATAAATATATAAATATATAAATATATAAATATATAAATATATAAATATATAAATATATAAATATATAAATATATAAATATATAAATATATAAATATATAAATATATAAATATATAAATATATAAATATATAAATATATAAATATATAAATATATAAATATATAAATATATAAATATATAAATATATAAATATATAAATATATAAATATATAAATATATAAATATATAAATATATAAATATATAAATATATAAATATATAAATATATAAATATATAAATATATAAATACAAGTAAAATAACATACATATTCTTTGAAATTGCTGAAGAAAATCAAACATTCGCTCGTCCTTGCCATACTGCTCCCCCTCGGCGAGAGACATGGGCAGCTTCCTGTTGCGTGTCTCGTGGAGCAGCAGACAAACATAGGCGCCCAATAAGAAGAGCAAGACAAGGATTAGAGAGACTTGAAGTACGTGCCCAAGTGGAGAATGTACGGTCATAGGAAAGATGCCGCAAAGCCAGCAACGTGCACCACAGGAAAGGTGCAGAGCTGTGAACTTGCACCATCCGCAATCGAGACGACAAAGCGTGTCACAAGCGTCAAGCCGACAAACAAATTAAGCTACAAAAAACAAAAATGCTTTTTCACTGGTTTCCGTAAATGAAAATCGCTGCATACTTTCAGGGTTACACAAAAATTGTCGCTCAGCATCCTAACTTGTTTACAATTAGCAGAAAGTAGCAAATGTACGAACCAATGTCAAAATTCGATTGGTGCATTGTCTAAATTGATCTCAAGCACAAAATGTTGTTTATACTTTTCTAACCAGAATGTCTTATAATCTGATTCAATTTTATTTATTATAGTTATCATACTCAATATAAGAACATATACCTAGCTTAAGTTGTTTGCTGCTCTGTTCGCTTTTGAGACGTCTTGTAATGAAATAAAAATCATAATTATGATTCAATAATTCTTATGTACCTGACCGTCATCGTCAATATGCCATCAGAAGATTCCGACGCATGTTCCTATTTTATCTTCACTCTCGTACTATTTTTCTGCAAGTCATTTTATATGAGAGACGCGTGCCTGTAATTAAGTGCAAAGAAGGCTACACACAATAAGAGATGTGATGGACAGGGGTGGTGTTAGGGGTAGGGGCTAGGTTATACGGTTTTCGACCGAAGACATACATAGGCCATATTTGACCCGTTGTGGTGCCGTGTGGATAGATTTAGACAGAAAGGTTAACAGAAGAAAGAAATAGAGGCAGAACGGACTACAACTGGACTAAATGTATAATTTATTGGAATGCAATAAGAATTCTCATTTTGTGCAAATATTTCTATTATATTTAAAATACTTATTATTATTAAGTATTAAAATACATATTATTAAATACTTAGTAGTCACTCTAATGAGCGGTGTCAGATAATGTTTTTTTGTCATAACAATTATAAAGAGACTTAAGTATAATAAAATGTCGAGAGATATGCAAAATATGTTAGATTGAGCTTTTATTTTTTTAACAAATTCATGTGGGGTCATAATGAAATCATGTTAAACCTGTTTATTATTCAAAGTTCATTATTTAATGATATATACACTATTTATTAAGGCTTCGACGATAGAGAGTAAATTTAAAATAACCCTAACAATTTGTGCTGATCAATGATGCACAAATTATTACATTTCAACATTTTATTTAGTGTGTCTACAAACTTAAGAGGTAGTTGAATGTTTAGCTTGCCTGCTCAAATAGTATAAAATATTTAATTAAATTCAAAATATGAGAATATATAAGCAGTTCTCATATATTTTATTTTCTTTTGAATACCTTCGCAAGCCTTCATTTTGGTGTATCAAGCATCAGCTCTTTTGCAGGATATATTGTAGTCTAACACTCCAAAAATTTCACATAAGTAAATGAAATGCCGCAGTTTAATTGATCAATTGATAAAACTGAAATGTTTCTAAATTGAATTTATAAATTGATTAAGAGATTAATTTCTGTTGTGTCTCAGCTTCCAGTTTGTCATCGACATCAGCGGTAGTCTGCGGGCTATTCCTATTCCTTATAAAGTCGAACATGCGTTCCCCCCGCCCAAAGAGCTCTCCCTCTGCCAAATTAATGGGCAGCTTCCTGTTGTCCGTCTCCGGCAGGTGGAGGCAAATATAGGCGCAAATGAAGAACAGCAGGCACATGATAATCGAAGGCAGTGCCTTAAAGTATATGCCCAGGTGCAAAATGTAGGGCGAGAGCAGAGAGGCAGCTGCTCTGGCCATTTGAGCCACAGCCATTCCACGAGATCGTACACAAGTGGGCACCAGCTCTGTGGAGAACAACAATGTAGAGCCAAAGCAGACAGAGAGAGTGAAACGCGAAGCCATCGTCAAACAGACCAAAAGCACGACGCCGGGTTGTTGCCACAGCGACAAGGCTATGCCACTCGCGGCTGTACAGAGTCCGGTGAGTAGCATCGATAGCACCGCGGAACCCTTGCGACCAATTCGCCTCTGCAAATCCGCCTGCAGCAAGCCAGAGGGAAACAGCGTCAAGGCGGTCAGGGCGAACATTATTAATGGTGATATGCCCAGACCCTCAACATTGCGTGCCATCGTATTGTGACAGACTGTAACAATTGTGCTAAAACAATAGACAACATTGGAATAGACATATAAATGGGCACTAGTTATAATAACACTCACTATACGATCAGCATTTGGATTAATATTTTGCGCAGATGTGGCGTCTTGAACATGTCTATCAGCTTGTCCTGTTTTTCATTGCCTTCCTGCGCTTTTTTGTTGCAGTTAATCTGACAATAGCTGCGAAATGCATTGATATCCTCATCACTAAGGTGGCGACGATTTATTTTGGCAACTCTGTGTAATCGCAGGACAGCTCCGTCGATATCGTTGCGTGTGACCAGCCACTGGGCGCTCTCCTGCGTCAGGAAGTAGAAGAGTGTGATCAGTAGCAGTGACAGCGACGAGCAGACGAGAAACATACGCCAGTTTCCCACTAGTATCGCCAATCCAGATGAACAAATCATGCCCAAGCTAAAGAAGACACCCATGCTGACGCTCAAGCCCCAGTTGCGAATTGCCGGAGCAGTATATTCGTGAACTGCAAAAAAAATATAGAAAATGTAGTAAATATTTTTGCAAGATTTGAGAGCGATGCTCACCCAGAATGTACATTTGGTATGTGTTGGTAGCCACTGCAAGGCCAGAAACGAATCGAGTTATCGAAAAAGCTGTCATACTACCAGCAAAGATGTTCGAGAAGTCGCCCAAAAAACCGCACCAATTGGCCAAAATGAGTGTCTTAATCCGGCCAATTTTATCTCCGAGCAAACCAAATATAAACGTTCCAAACAGGGATCCCACAAAGAAAAAAGATTGCCCGACGCGTGGCTTGTAAGCCGCATCGCAGACCCAATTAAGCTGTTTCCACCCCACATAAGATAATGTCAATAATATTTCAATAACAAAAAAAGCAAAAACAAAAACAGAAACTAGTGGATAACTCACCTCTGTGTTCATACTCCTAAAACCAAAATCATAGTTATAAATCCAGCGACCACAACGCTCCTCACTCACAGTCGCATTGAGTGAATCCAAATCAATACTTTCCAGTCGGGTGCATGAAGGTTTCTCGAACTGACTGTAGATTGCCTTGATCTGGACAAAGCTGAGATTCTCCAGCTGCTCGTGATAGCACCAGTGATCGGGCACAAAACTGATCACATTCTGGGAGAAGAAGTGCATCGATGTGATAAACAACAGGAAACTATATAGTCCCAGTAGTATATACTGATAGCGATGGCTACTGCCGCACTTGGCCAGAATATCATCGAAATCCATAGCGTTCGTCAAGATAGCGGCAATTGAGATTGAGATTCAAGCGATACGGTGTCCTGCGATTCGTCAAGTTTTTATTATTATTATTATTATTACTGCTGTGTGGGGGTCAGCTCGTCAGTCAGCCAGTCAGCACTCTGCCGATGCCACACGCATACTGGCAGCTGGGAGCTGACGTGATCGCTGGCTGCCTCTTTGGCAACACGCTATGAGTGAGTTTTAAAAAGCGAAAGCCAAAAGCACCTCATCCAGCTAATCCTCAACTCGGTCTAACAACATTATGCACCAACAAATACACACACATAAACCAGAAATAGTTGTCTCGGCATTGCTATCTCCTCAGCTGATAAGTGCTCGACGCTAAGTTTAATCGTATTTATTTGCAAAGTTTTCCATTTGCTAAGCCACCCCCCCCCCCCACTCCTAGCCCGCCTTAAATGAGCGCAACGCCACCTCCGTCTGCAGAGATTGATTCGGAGAGCTCCAACTTGCACGATGTTGCAGAAGTGTGAAACACTTCTCTCGGCAACGAAACCATTTTAATGCTGCAAAAGGAAGACTCGCTGCCAATCATCCAAAAGGCTGCAGAGCAGGCTCGTTAGGTCCGGTTCCAGAATTGTTGCTGGACATCCGCCAATCACAAAATTGGCCGGAGTTAACATATCTACATCGCCAGGATTTTCTGAAATTGGACGCCGTCGCGTTCCACACTGTTCGCGAAATCACTGACTACCTTGCCAATGGCCTGGTCAACATTGACCGAAATCGTTGCCACATGGGCACTCTCCTCGGTGGTCTTCACCAGACGCGACATGCTCTTCAGCTCAATAGCTTTGGCCACCGTCACGCCATCCTTGATGATTTCTGGTTCGGTTGGAGGTGCCACTTCAAAATCTCCCGTTCCAGTTCCAGCAATAGCATTATCCTTGTCGGTAAGTATGATGTGCGCCTCAGACACCAAGCGCTTCTCGTCATCGACTGTCAACCGATGAACTGCCAAATCCATGTGTCGGAGTGCAAACGTTATGGACCGCGAATTACACAATTCGAGCTGGCCTTTTATCTGAACTCCAATATCACAACCAGCCATTGAAAGCACCGATATAACTCACTATATTCATGATAGTCAAGCCACTCTAAGTACAATTTTTAAGCAACTCTTCATCAAACGAATTGATCTCAGAATCCGAACCAGAAATGTCCAACCGTTTCAGCATGTTATAAATGTCTTTAACTTTTCGCTTATAATACGAAATTTGGGTAGGCACATTATCAGCGGACGCGACTGTGTTCATATTTAGGCTTAACGCTCGCACAAAATGCACCCAATTGCACAAATTTACCGACAACAAAATGCATTGAGAAAGAACGGTTTCTATGTGCTCAATCGCGCACGCACAGCTGCTTATGTACACGAAAAAATATCACGAAAGTCCCAGCAAAACAACGACATACACTAATCGACGATTACGTAGCGGATTTACAACTGGACTTGTCTTTTTGTCTGTTTCATGCACCTTCGGCTGTTGAAGTTATGTTTTTTGCAATTAATATATTCTGTTTGTGTTATTGTTTTGTTTGTGTTGTTTATTAAATGCACTTAATAAACAAAAAATCACGTCGGCATCACCTAAATGTCGCTATCAGCCTTTTGATAGCTCTATTTCCATTAGCACAAAACACAAAGTTATTTTGTAAAGCGTTATAAAGTTATTTTGTAAAGCGTTCTAAAGTTTATTTGCAACAAGAGTATTTTATAGTTTTTCAACAACGATTTGTATTTTTAACGATCGAGTTTATTAAGACGACAGAACTTTTAATTTGGACCGCTCGAGATATGCGAACTAACTGCAAACAGCTGCAGCAGACGGTCGATCAGCGAGCGTTCTTTTACGAGAGAGAGATCGCCGCACCAAGAGTAACAGCGGTAAAGAAGAGAGCGGCAAAAGAAGAGCGCCGATAACGCTGGCTGCTGCAGCTCGAACTGCACTTAGTTTTCATGTTTAAATACGACTAAGATATAAATATTCAGCCACGCAGGGCTCCAAATTCAAATGTTCATCAAATTAATGACTGCAACTAATTTGCTGCTGCCGCAAAAAAGTGTTTTTGGCATTTTTTTCTTAATCTATTACTTTAATCGAATTCAGAGCTTTGGCATTTCATTTAGAATGTTTTTGTTGAAACTCGAAGTGCAGTTTTTATTTTCAGAACTTTATTTTATAAGACTATAATTGTCGATTACAGGCGCAGGTGTGGGCGTGGCAACACAAAAGGCGACTACCAGTAATATACCTACCAAATTTGACGTTCTTTACCCAAAAACTGCGGAAGATATAGCCATTTAAAAATTGTAGGGGCTGGGGTGATGGGGGCGGCGGAGATGGGCGTGGCAAATGCCGATCTTTGAAGGACCTCGCCAACAACCTACCACCCAAAATTGGTGACTGTATCCATTAAATTGTGAGAGATATGTGGATTTATCGATTTGCTAAAATCGAATTTCGCGGGTTTCCAGCTCCCTAGTGGACGTAGGACCAAACCCAAGACACTTTATCTTTTGAGGGTACTCACCAGTATACGTTCCAAGTTTCAAGTCTCTATCTCTAAGGGTGTCGGAGAAACGCGAGTTCATACAGACGGACAGACGGACGGACAGCATGACGGACATTGAACAAAACCAATATACTATTATACCTTTTTGGAATTATACCAAAACCAATATACTATTGGTATAATCCCAAAAAGGTATAATAGTATAAAAAGATGCTAAAGCGTTGGGACGTGGCTGGAGTTTTGAAGGATGTTATAAGATATGAAAAGATATCAAATCTTCATGTCATCGTAACTAAAATTATTAAACATATTGAGTGGACAATAAGGGAGGTGTGGATCAACAGAAACTAGTATTTTAAATTTATAGAGCTTTATGTTATTAAATAATTTAAGATTTCAGTTTAATTGTATGAGTATATAAGTTCTACAACGAAAAACAAATTAAGCTACAAATAACAAAAACTTTCTGTGCTCAAAAAATGCTTTTTACTGGTTTCTGTAACTAAAAATCGCTGCATACTTTCAGGGTTACACAAAAATTGTCGCTCAGCACCCTAACTTCTTTACAATTAGCAGAAAGTAGCAAATGTACGAACCAATGTCAAAATTCGGTTGGTGCATTGTCTAAATTGATCTCTAGCGCAATATGCGGCATACTTTCAGGAGCTTTTCATGCTTTTCTAAACAGAATGTCTTACAATTTGATTCAATTTTATATATTAGAGTACGATAACTACTCAATATAAGAACATCTACTTAGCTTAAGGTATTGCTGCTCTGTTCGCTTTTGAGACGTCTTGTAATGAAATAAAAATCATAATTATGATTCAATAATTCTTATGTACCTGACCGTCATCGTCAATATGCCATCAGAAGATTCCGACGCATGTTCCTATTTTATCTTCACTCTCGTACCATTTTTCTGCAAGTCATTTTATATGAGATACGCGTGCCTGTAATTAAGTACAAAGAAGGCTACACAAAAAGAGAGATGTGTTGGGTTAGGGGTAGGGGTACGGGGTAGGGTATACAATTATCGACCGAAGGTCGACACAAATAGGCCATATTTGACCCGTTGTGGTGCCATTTGGATAGATTTAGACAGAAAGGTTAATAGAAGAAAGAAAAGGAGGCAGAACGGACTACAACTGGACTAAATGTATATTTTATTGGAAAGAATACTCATTTTGTTCAAATTTGTCTATTATATTTAAAACACTTAGTATTACGAAAGAGTGACTAAAGAGCGGTGTCAGATCATGTTTTTTTATCATAAAAATTCTAAAGAGAGTATGATAAAATGTCGAGAGTTATGCAAAATATGTAAGATTGAGCTTTTAATTTTTTTAACAAATTCATGTGGGGTCATAATGAAATCATGTTAAACCTGTTTATTATTCAAAGTTCATTATTTAATGATATATACACTATTTATTAAGGCTTCGACGATAGAGAGTAAATTTAAAATAACCCTAACAATTTGTGCTGATCAATGATGCACAAATTATTACATTTCAACATTTTATTTAGTGTGTCTACAAACTTAAGAGGTAGTTGAATGTTTAGCTTGCCTGCTCAAATAGTATAAAATATTTAATTAAATTCAAAATATGAGAATATATAAGCAGTTCTCATATATTTTATTTTCTTTTGAATACCTTCGCAAGCCTTCATTTTGGTGTATCAAGCATCAGCTCTTTTGCAGGATATATTGTAGTCTAACACTCCAAAAATTTCACATAAGTAAATGAAATGCCGCAGTTTAATTGATCAATTGATAAAACTGAAATGTTTCTAAATTGAATTTATAAATTGATTAAGAGATTAATTTCTGTTGTGTCTCAGCTTCCAGTTTGTCATCGACATCAGCGGTAGTCTGCGGGCTATTCCTATTCCTTATAAAGTCGAACATGCGTTCCCCCCGCCCAAAGAGCTCTCCCTCTGCCAAATTAATGGGCAGCTTCCTGTTGTCCGTCTCCGGCAGGTGGAGGCAAATATAGGCGCAAATGAAGAACAGCAGGCACATGATAATCGAAGGTAGTGCCTTAAAGTATATGCCCAGGTGCAAAATGTAGGGCGTGAGCAGAGAGGCAGCGGCTCCGGCCATGTGAGCCACAGACAGGCCACGAGATCGCACACAAGTGGGCACCAGCTCTGTGGAGAACAAAAATGTGGATCCAAAGCAGACAGAGAGAGCGAAACGCGAAGCCATCGTCAAACAGACCAAAAGCACGACGCCGGGTTGTTGCCACAGCGACAAGGCTATGCCAATCGCGGCTGTACAGAGTCCGGTGAGTAGCATCGATAGCACCGCGGAACCCTTGCGACCAATCCGATTCTGCAGATCCGCCTGCAGCAAGCCAGAGGGAAACAGCGTCAAGGCGTTCAGGGCGAACATTACAAATGGTGATATGCCCAGACCCTCAACATTGCGTGCAATCGTATTGTAACAGACGGTAACAATTGTGCTAAAACAATAGACAGCATTGGAATAGACATATAAATGGCCACAAGTTATAATAACACTCACAATACGATCAGCATTTGGATTAATACTTTGCGCAGATGTGGCGTCTTGAACATATCCATCAGCTTGTCCTGTTTTTCATTGCCTTCCAGCGCTTTTTTGGTGCAATTAATCTGACAATAGCTGCGAAATGCATTGATATCCTCATCACTAAGGTGGCGACGATTTATTTTGGCAACTCTTTGTAATCGGAGGACAGCCCCGTCGATATCGTTGCGTGTGACCAGCCACTGGGCACTCTCCTGCGTCAGGAAGTAGAAGAGTGTGATCAGCAGTAGTGACAGCGACGAGCAGACGAGAAACAGACGCCAATTTCCCACAAGTATCGCCAATCCAGATGAACAAATCATGCCCAAGCTAAAGAAGACACCCATGCTGACGCTCAAGCCCCAGTTGCGAATTGCCGGAGAAGTATATTCGTGAACTGCAAAAAAATATATAGAAAATTTAGTAAATATTTCTGCAAGATTTTGAGAGCGATGCTCACCCAGAATGTACATGAGATATGTGTTGGCATCCACTGCAAGGCCAGAAACGAATCGAGTTATCGAAAAAGCTGTCATACTACCAGCAAAGATGGTCGAGAAGTCGCCCAAAAAACCGCACCAATTGGCCAAAATTAGCGCCTTAATCCGGCCAATTTTATCTCCGAGCAAACCAAATATAAACGTTCCAAACAGGGATCCCACAAAGAAAAAAGATTGCCCGACGCGTGGCTTGTAAGCCGCATCGCAGACCCAATCAAGCTGTTTACACACCCAGATAAGATAATGCCAATAATATTTCAAGAACAAAAAAAGCAAAAACAAAAACAGAAACTAGTGGATAACTCACCTCTGTGTTCATACTCCTAAAACCAAAATCATAGTTATAAATCCAGCGACCACAACGCTCCTCACTCACAGTCGCATTGAGTGAATCCAAATCAATACTTTCCAGCCGGGTGCATGAAGGTTTCTCGAACTGCTTGTAGATGGCCTCGATCTGGACAAAGCTGAGATTCTTCAGCTGCTCGTGATAGCACCAGTGATCGGGCACAAAACTGATCACATTCTGCGAAAAGTTGTGCATCGATGTGACAAACATCAGTAGACTATATAGTCCCAGTAGTAGATACTGATAGCGATGGCTACTGCCGCACTTGGCGAGTATATCATCGAAATCCATAGCGTTCGTCAAGATAGCAGCAATTGAGATTGAGATTCAAGCGATAGAGTGTCCCTCGATTTGTCTAGTTTTTATTATTATTATTATTATTACTGCTGTGTGGGGGCCAGCTCATCAGTCAGCCAGTCAGCACTCTGCCGAATCCACACGCATACTGGCAGCTGGGAACTGACGTGATCGCTGGCTGCCTCTTTGGCGACACGCTAAGAGCGAGTTTTGAAAAGCGAAAGCCAACAGCATATAGCAAACCGCAACCAGCTGATACTCAACTTTGTCTAACAATATTGTGCACGAACAAATACACACACACAAACCAGAAATAGTTGTCTCGGCATTGCTCTCTCCTCAGCTGATAAGCGCTCGACGCTAAAATTAATCGTATTTACTTGATAAGTTTTCCAATTGCTAAGCCACCCCCGGCTACTAATTTGATTCCGCTTCCCGCCAACATGAGAGGAATCCCATCACTTGCATTGCTTAAGGGGTGTAAACATGTTTCGATACTTTTCGATAAGCAAAGTAAAACATACATTACTATTTGCAGTGATATTTGTTATACACTCAAAACATACGGTATTTATTTTACAAACTTTTATAGGTGTGTCTTTCCTGTGTTGTTACTTATATTTATTGTATAAAAATAGTAAAATGCCGTATTTTTGATTTAGAGGAGGTCCTTTAAATTTTAGACATATTTTCTTATAGACTTTTCTTCTGAGTGTAGCTGCAAGGGAAATAAACAAAAAACTTGCTTTTCAAAGTGTTTGCTGTCGCTATCAGCTTTTTGATAGCTCTATTTCCATTAGCACAGAACACAAAGTTATTTTGTAAAGCGTTATAAAGTTATTTTGTAAAGCGTTATAAAGTGTATTTGCAACAAGAGTATTTTATAGTTAAGACGGTAATCAACTGCTTAGTCTTTCAACAACGACATGTATTTTTATACCCTTAACCCATTAAAAATGGGTAAAAAGGGTGTAATGGTTTTGTTCAAATGTATGTAACAGGCAGAAGGAAGCATCTCTGACTCCATAAAGTATATATATTCTTGATCAGGATCAACAGTCGAGTCGATATAGCCCTGTCCGTCTGTCTGTCCGTCTGTCCGTCTGTATGAACACTCGGATCTCAGAGACTATAAGAGCTAGCGACTCAAATTTGGAATATAAGTTTTCGTGTACCAGGCGCAGATCAAGTTTGCTTTATTTTATCGATAACTGCCCCAGTTTCTGAATTACCGATACATTTCGATTTCCGATAGCAATAAATTCCACAATTTAAGAGACAGAGGCTTCTTATTTATACATAATATTCATATACATATTATTGATTAATTGCCGAAATTTCATTAAGATCGGACAAGAAACACCAAAGTTTTGGTCGAAAATATATTCTCATATTGATCTCATTTCTATCAGCAGCCGCAAGCATTTTCTGCATATAAGAGCACATGTGTGAGAAAGAGATGGCATGATAATCGACGCTAGCGTCAATATATTTGTGTGTATTCTGCAGTGCCCCGATAAGTACTGTTTCGTGAACGTATGTATGTCTGTATGTATGTATATGCTTGTGAGCAAAAATACTCTGTAAGAAATGCACCTGCAGAACTGAACATTTGAGTGCAAATCATTTTAAAGGAAAATTTGCCAATAAAACTAGAATATAGTTAACAACTGGGTTAAGGGAATATCGTAGTCGAGCCAACTCGACTACAGCATCTTACTTGTTAACTATCGAGTTTATTAACGATAACGCTGGCTGCTGCAGCTCGAACTGCACTTAGCATTGTTTTCATGTTTAAATACGACTAAGATATAAATATTAAGCCACGCAGGGCTCCAAATTCAAATGTTCATCAAATTAATGACTGCAACTAATTTGCTGCTGCCGCCAACATACTCCCCCCGTTGAAAGGCTCCCTTTCAACAGTATCCTCAATAGGCAGCAGACACAACTTGTTGACGGCTATTCTGATAACTCCTTTCGGTGTCTTCAAGTCAGCATATCAAGCAATGCAATCTCTGCCTGGAATTACTGCAAGCACTCTGGCGAGTGGCCAGCTCATGGGAGGCAGTCTCTCATTCTTAACGAGAACTACATCATCCACTTGAAAATAACGAGCTGGAGATCTCAATTTAGCACGCTGTTGAAGAAGTGTGAGATACTCCTCGCGTCACTATGCCCAAAATATTTGCTATAGGTGGGTCACTCGCTGCAAACCATCCAAGCGATCATAATTCAACTTTGTTAGATCTGGCTTCACAATTGTTGCTGGAGGACCGCCAATAAAGAAGTGAGCCGGAGTCAAAACGCCTAATTCGCCAGGATTCTCTGAAATTGAAACTAAAGGGCAGACGAAGACAGAAATGTAGCATTTGACTGGTGGCCTGGTGCGAATAACAGATTTGTAGAAAAAAGGCACGCAATATGGGCGGGCTGCTTCAATCCGCTCTGTTGGCAAATTGCCCATCATATGCTCGATTAGCTGTTGCTTAGCTCGGAAACATCTGACGCACTTGTTGGCAACCCGAGACACAGTTTTCAAGCCACCAATTGGCCAATATTGGAATAGTAAATTGGCGAGTAGTGCACGAGGGCCTGAGTGCAGGTTACGATCATGAAATTCTTTAATGAGCCACTTGCGCTCCGCCGCCTCCGTCTGCAGAGATTGATTCGGAGAGCTTCATCTTGCACGATTTGCAGAAGTGTGAAACACTCCTCTCGTCAACGAAACCATTTTAAATGCTGCAAGAGGAAGACTCGCTGCCAATCATTTAAAAGGTTGCGGTCCAGGCTCGTTAGGTCCGGTTCCAGAATTGTTGCTGGACATCCGCCAATCACAAAATTGGCCGGAGTTAACATATCTACATCGCCAGGATTTTCTGAAATTGGACGCCGTCGCGTTCCACACTGTTCGCGAAATCACTGACTACCTTGCCAATGGCCTGGTCAACATTGACCGAAATCGTTGCCACATGGGCACTCTCCTCGGGGGTCTTCACCAGACGCGACATGCTCTTCAGCTCAATAGCTTTGGCCACCGTCAAGCCATCTTTGGTGATTTCTGGTTCGGTTTGGGGTGCCACTTAATAATCTCCCGTTCCAGTTCCTTGTCGGTATTTATGATGTGCGCCTCAGACACCAAGCGCTTCTCATCATCAACTGTCAACCGTTCAACTGCCAAGTCCATGTGTCGGAGTGCAAACGATATGGACCGCGTATTACACAATTCGAGCTGGCCTTTTAATCTGAACTCCAACGTCACAACCAGCCATTAGAAGCACCGACATAACTCACTAGACATTTCATTATAGTCAAGCCACTCGAGTCTCTCATGCTCAAGGATGAATGATTTCTCAATTTAACTCACTAAGTACAATTTTTCCTTAAGATACTCATCATCAAGCGAATTGATCTCAGAATCCGAACGAGAAATGTCCAACCGTTTCAGCATGTTATAAATGTCTTTAACTTTTCGCTTATAATACGAAATTTGTGCAGGCACATTATCAGCGGACGCGACTGTGTTCATATTTAGGCTTAACGCTCGCACAAAATTGCAGCCAAATGCACAAATTTACCGACAACAAAATGCATTGAGAAGGAACGGTTTCTATGTGCTCAATCGCGCACGCACAGCTGCTTATGTACTCGAAAGAAGTTCACGAAAGTCCCAGCAAAACAGCGACATACACTAATCGACGATTACGTAGCGGATTTACAACTGGACTTGTCTTTTTGTCTGTTTCATGCACCTTCGGCTGTTGAGGTTATGTTTTTTGCAATTAATATATTCTGTTTGTGTCATTAAATGCACTTAATAAGCAAGAAATCACGTCGGCGTCACCAAAATGTCGCTATCAGCTTTTTGATAGCTCTATTTCCATTAGCACAAAACACAAAGTTATTTTGTAAAGCGTTATAAAGTTATTTTGTAAAGCGTTCTAAAATTTATTTGCAACAAGAGTATTTTATAGTTTTTCAACAACGATATGTATTTTTAACGATCGAGTTTATTAAGACGACAGAACTTT
Organism: Drosophila infuscata; assembly: GCA_035042205.1. NCBI lineage: Eukaryota > Metazoa > Arthropoda > Insecta > Diptera > Drosophilidae > Drosophila > Drosophila infuscata. Next base: position 353,679 of record JAWNLR010000089.1, read on the forward strand.
TTATTTGGACCGCTCGAGATATGCGAACTAACTGCAAACAGCTGCAGCAGACGGTCGATCAGCGAGCGTTCTTTTACGAGAGAGAGATCGCCGCACCGAGAGTAACAGCGGTAAAGAAGAGAGCGGCAAAAGAAGAGCGTTGATAACGCTGGCTGCTGCAGCTCGAACTGCACTTAGAATAGTTTTCATGTTTAAATACGACTAAGATATAAATATTAAGCCACGCAGGGCTCCAAATTCAAATGTTCATCAAATTAATGACTGCAACTAATTTGCTGCTGCCGCAAAAAAGTGTTTTTGGCATTTTTTTCTTAATTTATTACTTTAATCGAATTCAGAGCTTTGGCATTTCATTTAGAATGTTTTTGTTGAAACTCGAAGTGCAGTTTTTATTTTCAGAACTTTATTTTATAAGACTATAAATTGTATAAAGTAATAAAGTTTTCAATAAGAAATTCCATTTGATTTATGGTCTTCGCACAAAATTTATTGTTACTGACATTTAATTTGTATTTAATTAAAGTAGCAAAGTGCTTTAAGTGATTAAAAAATTAACATATACAAAATATGACTAATCTGTATAATATACCATATATGAAATTCTTTGAGCATCAATATTATATTCAAGAGGCAAGCGTTTCTTTATCTAGCTATGCTTTCTTGATTAGTACGTAATGTTATTTAAATTAATATAATACAGTTTGTAATATGATTTGCTAAACAATTTTGTAAATATTACAATTAATATTCAGTTGATAGGGAGGAGTTAACTTGTTCGATTTTTGAATTGCAACTATATTAGTTTATGTATCTAAAATTGCCATCGTTTTCAGCTCTGTCTGGAGCTCAGTTTCCATTGTTGTGGGCTGTTTGCGAAATTGCTGAAGAAAATCAAACATTCGCTCGTCCTTGCCAAACAGCTCCCCCTCGGCGAGAGACATGGGCAGCTTCCTGTTGCGTGTCTCGGGGAGCAGCAGACAAACATAGGCGCCCAAAAAGAAGAGCAATACCAGGATTAGTGAGGGTGCCGACTTGAAGTACGTGCCCAAGTGGAGAATGTACGGTGATAGGAAAGATGCCGCAAAACCAGCAACGTGCACCACAGCAACGCCACTGCCCCTCACACAAGTGGGTATCAGTTCGGTGCAGAGCTGTGAACTTGCACCATCCGCAATCGAGACGCCGAAACGTGCCACAAGCGTAAAGCCGACTAGTAGCACTACACTACGATTCTCACCCTGTGCTATAACGAGTCCTGCGGCTCCTGCGAAAATACCCGTAATTGCCATCCAACTGAAGGCGGTCATCTTGCGGCCAGTCGCATCCTGCAACACGCCCTGCAGATAGCCTGATGGTGGCAGCGTCAACGCCGTCAACGAGAACATTATAAATGGCGATATACCCAGTCCCTCCACATTGCGTGCCAGGGTATTGTAGCAGGGCACAACAATGATGCTGTGAATACAATTTAGAAACATAATAAAACTTTCCAGCGAAATTATCTCACAGACACAATCTCGCTCAGTTTGTGAATTTTGATTTGACCAGACTCGCTTACATAACAGCAAACAAAATAAACTTCTTTTGTAGAAATCCACATAATCTCGACTGAGAAAATAAGCTATGAACACGAAAAGATTAAGTTGTGATGCCAACAAATAAAGCACCAGTCGAACATATCCGACTGGGCACTACTCTGTTATAAATTTAAATCACAGCTAATAAAAAGATGCTAAAGCGTTGGGACGTGCCTGGAGTTTTGAAGGATGTTATAAGATACGAAAAGATATCAAAACTCCTCATCATCGTAACTCAAAAATTATTTAACATATTGACTGGAGAAGAAAGGAGTATAGTGTGGATCAACAGGAAATAATATTTTAAATGAACGGAGCTTTATGTTATGAATTCATTTAAGATTTCAGTTAAGATAATAATATTAATAAACTATAATTATAATACCAAACGTTGATTTGAACTTAATTACTGCGAGTGAAATACCCAACCCACAGTTTGGGGCCATACCGGGATTTCATGTAATAATAATACTCCAGTTTCCCACAAATGGAGGCTCGTCGTGGAGTTAAAAATTTTGAGGATATATTAAAAACTTAAAGTTTTTAGCTTTAAAACGGAAATCGCACTAGCCACTATACCCTTTTTAGCTTCGTTATTAGAGTATAGGAAATGCGTATTGCATGAGTAAGTCTCACTTACAAAATTAACAGCATTTTAAATGCGCTGCTGCGCATGCGTGGCGTCTTCAGCATGTCAAGCAACTTGGCCTGCCGCTCCTCGACACCGCCTCCTCCCCCGCCATCGTCATCGCCCTCTGCTACCTTGGTGTAGTGCTGCTGACAGTAGCTATTGAAGGCCTTCAAGTCATCATCGCTGACCACGCGTCGGTTAATTTTGGCCACTCGGCGCAGGCGTCGGATGGCGCCATCGATGTCGTTCCGTGTGACCAGCCACTGGGCGCTCTCCTGCACCAGGCCGTAGAACAGTGTGACCAGCAGCAGTGGCAGCGAGGAGCAGGCGAGGTACAGGCGCCAATTGCCCACGAGCACAGCTAGCCAGGAGGCGCAAATTAGGCCCAATGAGTAGAAAATGCCCAGAACCGTATTTAGACCCACATTGCGCATCGATGGTGAAACATATTCAAAAACTGATTAATGAAATAAATAAAAATAAATTGAGACACATTTCTGCTGGAAATTGGCACACACTCACTGAGAATAAACATCAGATACGAGTTTGCGTCTGCGGCCAGGCCGGAAACGAAACGAGTTATCGAAAATGCAGTCACACTCTGTGTAAAGATGGTCATAAAGTCGCCCAAGAAGCCACACCAGTTGGCCAAAATGAGCGACTTAATCCGCCCAATTCGATCACCCAACACGCCAAACAAAAGCGTGCCGCACATGGAGCCCACAAAGAAAAATGACTGCCCCACGCGTGCTTTGTAAGCCGCATCGCAGACCCAATTGAGCTAAAAAAAACATGCTCAATTAATATTTAAATTTGATTTTTACAGTGAATACTTGCAATAGACGCACCTCACTGTTCATGCTTCTATAGCCAAAATCATAGTTATAAATCCAGCGATCACAACGCTGCTCACTTACAGTCGCATTGAGTGAATCCAAATCAATATTTTCCAGTCGGGTGCATGAAGGTTTCTCGAACTGACTGTAGATGGCCTCGATCTGGACAAAGCTGAGATTCTCCAGCTGCTCGTGATAGCACCAGTGATCAGGCACAAAACTGATCACATTCTGGGAGAAATAGTGCATGGACACGACGACCATCAGATAACCATAGAGCGCCAAAAGCAGATACTGATAGCGATGGCTATTGCCGCACTTGGCTAAAATCTCATCGAAATCCATGTTTGGTTGCCACTTCAGCGTTTAGTCATTTTTTTTTTTTGGTAATCTTAAATTGCGAATATAAGCCTCAAGTTGAGATCTACAAGCAAAAATAAAACATAATAGATGCAATATTTTTTCGCCTCACTTTTATTATTTTATGCTGTTTTTTTTTTCTCTGTGTAGTTTTTAGTGGTAATCTGGTAATCTCCAAAACGTTTTATTAGCCCGCACACATTTTGAATCGAAATCGTTATTCAAAGCAAACCCGTTCCGCAGACGTTCTACAAACGAGGCGTGTATTGAACCAACTGGTTGTTGCTGTCACCTCGAGAGACATATTTGAAGACTGTTACAACAAGCACTGGTCAATTTAAACTAAGAGCGCTGTGCTCACTCGCTCTTTGCCTCTCTCTTTCTCTATGTCTCTCTCTCTCTTTCACTCTGTCTGGCATTTGAATTATGAGCGCAATCGGCACATAAACATTCCACATGTGAAATTCACTGGGAAATTAGTTATTGGCACCGAATAGAAACGCGCACGAGACTCAATATTCGTCAATTGTAAATACGACTGCTCCTCCTCCAATTAAAAAGGTCCATCGACTTGGTCACTATGTTTGTGTTGTATTTATTCATTCTGAAAAACTTTTATCGCGACTCCTTAAGTTGTCAATTGGATAAGTTTGTAAATTGGCAAAAGTTTGAGTCCAACTTTTTCGGTTGCAAAAGTTTCTTAGCATATTTATTCATTGTAGAACTTGCAACAGATGTTTGCTTAAATGGAGGCAGATGTGACATTTAAATACTTCTGCCTCAAACTTGCCAATTAATATGTATTTTTTATTGCAAAAACAGACGTTTTCTCTTCATTTATTCTAAATTTAATTGTTATTTGAATGTTGCTACATTTTTATAAGTTACCTCAATACCTTTTTGCAAATTCACAATTATCATGATTTAAAAATATATAAACATATAGCAAGACCTTCTACTTAAGTCCATTATGTTCCATTAATGATCCAATTTACACTTACATCGTATTGTTGTTAAAACAAATTGGATAGGGTATTTCGAACATATATTTCAACCAGCTTGAAGACTTCCTGCTTTAATCCATTATGTTCCATTAATGATCCAATTAGGATATTGGAAAGGGGATTTCAGAGCCGGTCCTATGCAGCTTGAAGACTTCCTTTCTGGCTGTGATTTTAGCACAAAAAACAGCGGCCAGATTGAGTTTCAATTAATTTAAATTATTGCCAATTTATTGCATTGATTTATGAGTTAAAAATAAAAGACGCTATTAAATTGAATATTTTTTTTTTTTTTTAGATTTTATTTTTGATTTTTGTAGTTTTGTTTTTCAATAAGTATGCTGTCTTCAATTACAATTGCTATTTTTATTTGATATATGCTTACATTTCACAAAGTTTTTTTCTTCTGAATAATTAATAATAGTGTTTTGTTGTTTTTTTTTTAAGTGTCGAACTTGTTGTTCAACTTTTGCATTTGATTTTATGTTCGGTTTTGTTTGTATTATAAATGTAGTAAACGCATTTTGATAACAGGATACGATAAGACTTCTATGTGTAGACAATTAAATCATTTAATTGCTGGTCTAATACAATCCACACTATGTACTTTATATACCTATATATTGTATATAACTGTACACGTACATACATTTCATGCAATATGTGTGTGTGTGTGTATATGTGTGTTAACTAAATTTCCATATTTAACAACTAAATTGTAGGGTATAGCTGCATTCTAATACGAGTTCATTAAATTAGTTTGAGAGTACAAATAAGTAGTATAGCATAGTGCATAATAATAATGATAATAATAATATTAAACTTATCGACGACTTTTACACAATTACGCAATCAATTTGATATAATGATGATGCTCATACATAAGAATAGGGTATACATATACTTTAAGTAGACTTTATAGCTATAAATAGGAAATAAACAATTTACATAGGGTCTCGATGAGCTGAGTAAATGGACTATTTCAAATATGACATACATAACATATACATATACATAGTTATTATTCCTTATAAATCATGTCTTGAAACTTTACATACAAAATACATACACTACCTAAAATACATACAAAACAATGTTTTTTTTATTTCTTATTATTCATTGACATGCCTAACTGTGTTTGGAAAATTACTCTCGTAGACTAGTTAAATTACATTTATTATAAAACTGCCGCTGCTGAAACATATAATATCAAACAAAAATATTTTTACTGATGAATAAATCTTAGAAAACAAAAGTTTTTCTCAACCAATCTAACAACATTTTCGAATCTGTTCTCTATCGACTTTGCCGTGATCAACCTTCAATGCTATCATAAAATACTTCTTCTGGCTCCGATTGCTCCTCAAAGTCGTCTACATCATAGGATATCAAGGATTGCAGACTCTCCTCCTTATGCTGTACATGATGCACCTGAAACGCCCACGCATCATTTTGGGGCATGCCAAACCAAAGTGCATAGTCAGCTTCCCCCGCCTCAGCACCAGCACCAGCACCAGCCTCAGCTCCATTGTAATCATCATCCTCATCCTCAGCTGCGTCTGCGTCTGTATCAGCATTTGGTGCCCCAATGGAATCGCTATAACCATAGTCGAACGTGACAAGCAGATTGTCGCTGCCACAGTCCATGGAATCGGGCGTTGTATATTGTGTATAATACGAATCGTAGGCAGTCTCCTCGGATATATTCTCATCATTATGCTCTTTGATATATTTCAATGGTTCCGTAAATATGCGATTTTTCTGGTTGTTCAAGTTGATGTTGCTGTTGTTGATGTTGTTGTTGTTTGTTGTTTGCCATAACTGCCAATTGTTGTTATTGAAACGGAAATTTGGCTTAGTTGCAATATTTGCCAAATTCTGTGCAATTGAGAAGAGCAAAAGAAAATAGAATTTATGTATCACAAATTTGAGTTCTCATTTTAATGTGTCGAAAGAACAAAGAAAAGAAATGCAAATTGGAAACACAGAAACAAGGCATTTTGGGTATTAAAGACATAATGTTTAGGGTTTTAGAGGCACCAAAAGTTAGATAAAACACAAAAAGTATCTGGATTAGCATTTAGCGAAGAAAGTGTTTAGAGAACCGCAGCCAATATTTTCAAGTTGTATATAGTACAGTAAATAAACGAATTAACGACTGCAAAGCATTTCCGTTTCTCCAAAGATAATCAATATATTCAGGTGCTTACTTTATGAATCAGTTTTTTTTGATAAGAATTTGTTGCTGGCCTGCATTGGAAATTAAAGAGAGAAAGAGACAGCGAAAGAGTATAAACGTCTGTGTGTGTGTGTGTGTGTAACCGTATCTGTGTCTGTGTGTGTTTAAATAACTACTGCAAATATAACTACAATAATACAAAGAGTACCACAAATTGAAAAAGTCAAGGGAATCGCTTGCTTCTTTGTTGGTGCAGTGTTGGATAAGCAAAAAAATAATAAATAAAAGCTGTGTTGTGCAAGACTTGTTTTGTTTTTTTTTTTTGCGGGGAGGGGGTGGTAGAGGGGTAGCTTAACCTACAAAAGTTTACAACAAAATGAGAGAGAGAGAGACTTACGCGTATAACATAATTGCGGCAAAGTGTCTTAGTTCTTTGTCTTTGGCTCGAAACAAAAACCCGACAAACGATTTACAATACAGAACAAGCTGAGTTGTGCAGCACTGGAGAGCTGAGCAGCTGAGGACGAAGCGAAGCGGATCGGAGCTGAGATCTGATTTGGGCTGATCTATATAGGCGCCTCTCCTTTAGTTATCATCGTTACCAAAAATTAAACCTCCCGATTGTCGTGTTTTGTTTTTCTGTTTTTTTTTTTGTTTGTTAGCACTTTCAATTTTTGTGGCATGCAGCATTAATTGTTCACCACTAACGTCAATCAATATCAATATCAATCAATCAATCAATCAATACACCACCATAGTCCACACATTTATATAACAATATACATGATTATCCAACGGTATCCAGTTATAGGCAAATATGTGGCACTTTGTTCTTGCAGATTTACATAATCGTTAGGAAGAGTTTTTCACAATTTTGTTTAGTGACAGTTTTCAATAGGCTGTTTTGTTGTTGTTGTTGTTGTTGTTGGTTTTGGTTTGTTGGGTGGTCGGGCAGGTTTTGGATTTGAGGATAAATATATATACATATATATTTATATATTTTTGAATATACATAAATAGGAATGACAACAAATTTTTTGTTTGTTGCGTTTGGTTTTGTTTTGTTTTTTATACATTTTGGAGTAGACATACATAGGGCGAGAAAACACGCAGAAAGAAAAAAGTAAAAGTAAAAAAGAAATTACAGCATTAGATACAATTATTTAGTGTTTACAGCACTTTTTGTTGTTGTTGTTGTTGTTGTTGTTGTTGATCGATTTGAACCATGTTTTAATATTTGTGTGAGGCATTTTGTGATTAGTTTCTTGAACGTTGACCAAGCAGAATGATAATGCTGATAAAGCTGATGATGATGATGATGATGATGATGATGATGATGATGATGATGATGATGATGTTATTTAGTAATAAATATGATTTTTGGCAAGCTTTTGGCCTGGCAAATAATAATAAAATAGCACACATTTCAGCAGCTGCATCTTTAACAAAATTAAATTTCCCACTTTCTTTTTGTTTTTTGTTTATATTTCTATATATATATATATATATATATATATATACATATATATAGATATATGAGTATGAAGTGTTTGTGATATATATATATATGTATATTTAAGACGAATAAGTAATGATTAAATAGCAATTAAATTAGGTAAGTAATCGGTACGTACATGAACTTAGATATATATATATATAGATAACAATAATCAGTTGTTTTTTTTTTCTTAAATATACATACATACACGCAAAAAATACTAAATAATTACAACTAAACACGCTCACACTGAATTAGAAACCGAGAGATGGAGTATAGCTAATAATAATAATAATAATAATAATAATAATAATGATAATAATAATAATGATAACGATATGTAATGATAAATAATTTACATAATTTGTTTTTTTTTTCGTTTCTTTTCTTTTCTGTTGTTTTGCGTAATGTTCAAGCTTTGCATATGGTAAATGATGTTGCACAAACAAACAAAAAAATATGCTACACATACATATAAACAAATATATATATATATATATGTATATATAAAAAAAAGCGAAAACATTTGTTGTAGCTGTGTCGCGTGCAATTGTTGTTTGTTATTGTTAATGTTGTTTGTTTGTTAATTAATTAATTATTGCGGCAGCTGCAGCGACTAATTTGCATAGCTGCACCCAAGGCAAGGCAGTTGGAGGCGACGCTCTTTGTGGCACCTTTCACTGGTCGATGACCACACACACACAAAAAAAAAAAAAAAATATAAATATATATATATATATAAATACAAGTGAACAACACGCTGCGTATGCTTTTTATATGAAGCCCTTTTGTGGCATGCGTGTTTGGGTTGAGCAGCGGAGGCTGAAGGGGTCAGTCACCAGGCAACTCGGCGGCATTGAAAATAATTTAATATTGTTTTTTTTCATTTGATCAGTTTTTCATTTAGGCACGATGATCTTTTAAACGGCTTCGTTGTTAGTCAGATGGATACACATAGTTCTAAATAGTTTGCTAATCATCTAAAAATCATGTTTGTTTTGTATGCATCGTAAGTTAGTTGTTGGTATGAATATTATTTGTAAATTCAATATGCATTTACTTATCTGACATCATGAAATAAACACCATTAATTCCGACAATTTTAGAAATCATTTTCAAATTTAATGCGAATATTTGAAATCAAATCGTAATTAGCTAAAGCAACTAGCAGATCAGAACAAGCAACAAAGTTTACTGGCTTAAACATGAAATAACAATTAACAGTAAACCAGTTCTTAGGATTTTCAATTAAATAAATAAATATTAGAAAATAAATTAGAAATTAAATTTGCCTTAAAAACTATAGGCGAATATTCAAAGAACAACTTGATATAGTTTTTTTTAAATAATGTTAAGAAACTCTAATAAATTATTTTTAACAAACGAAGATTTGCGAAATTTCAATAAATAATTTTGATCGTTTTTATAGTTGATGGAAATGAATTGGGATCGGTTTGGAAACAAAATGGTGGTTTATTTCAGGATGTCGCATTTTTGTATATATATATATATATCTATGTATATGTATATGTATGTATATGTATGAGTGTATGTATGTGTACAACGTATATATTATGTATAAATTAGACTTGTTGCCAGTTGAACTATGGATAACTAAAATCTGTCAATGTTTTTGTTTCTATTGTTGTTGTTGTTGTTGTTGTTGCGGTAATCGAAGGCATTATTAAAAACAGTAATAAGTAATATATGTATATATATATATAGTAGATGTATATGTATCTCATTATTATCAGTATCAGTATCAGTATATATCGTAACTAAGATTATTATATTCATTTGAACCAACCCAATAATGTTGACTTTAAAGTGCGTACCTTGCCACTATCACTGTCGCCATAACTAGACGTGGGCGTGGCCAATGTTGTTGCTGCTGCTGCTGCTGCCGCCGCTGCGGCTGTGGCATCGTCACGCGCTAACCTGCCACTTGCCACAGACGCACTGCTAAAGCGCCGCGACACAGTCGGCACTGGAGCCGATCGCCGATGATAGGTCGACGACGTTGTGGAGCTCGTCAACTGCAGATCCTTGCGAAGCGTTGTGCTCAACTGTGCCGCTATCGAATTGGAGCTGGCGCTCAAATTGTGATGATGCAGCTGCTGCTGTTGTTGTTGCTCTGGCGAGTGCTGGGCACGCGACAGCGAGTCCAAGTGCCGCACTCGAGAGCTGAGCGTTTCGCGCTTCAACTTGGGCAGCGGCGAATTCTGAAGCACACGCGGGGACGGAGTCGTTGTTGTTGTGGTTGCTGCTGTGTGGTTGTTGCTGCTGCGATTGCTGGATGAGTAGGGTGTTGTTGCCAGCGGTATCGATGAGGAAGTCGAACTGCGACTCGTATTGGTGCTCAGCGAATGATTCGAAGCGGAATCGGCACGTTTCAGACTCTGGCTGAGATTGCCAGTGCTGCGACTGAGCGAGGATTTGCTGCTGCTCCCATAAGAGACACTGCTCGAGTGGTTGTTGTTGCTGCTGCTGTTGTTGTTGCTGTTGCTGCTGCTGTTGTTGTGCACCGTTGGCGGTGAGCGACCCGCTGTCGATAGCCTACCCGTTGGTGGCTTACCGGCAAAGTAGGCGGCAGCTTTGCTGCCCGGCAACGGTATTTTGCTCGGCTTGCTGGCGCTACTGAATTTGCGATAGCCCTGACTACGCAGCGGAGTCTGCTCAAAGCTGGCGCTCATCACGCGGGCGGCAATCGTGCTGTTGTTGTTGCCGTTGCCGTTGCCATTGCTGTTGGTGGTTGGTGTGCTGCTGCCCAGCGGACTGGGCGTGGCCACATTGACAATCGTCTTGGAATCATTGGGCTCGTGCTCGTGGGCGGATTCGGTGCTGCTGCTATGCTGTTGCAGTTCATCCATTGCCAGCGGCACCATTGCCTTCATGCTGGGCGTGCTTATTTGATCCGAGCGCGGTGGCATTGCTGTTGTCGCTGTTGCTGCTGCCGCTGTTGCAGTTGCACTTGCCGTGGTATCCACAGAATCGGGCACCCCTCGACGACTGAGCATAAGGGTCGTCGATGCCGCAGATCGATTCGTTTCGTAATCATGCTGCGATGTCGAGTTCAGATACGAATTGGTGCTGCTGCTGCTATGCAATCGGGACTCGAGCACCCGCAACTGCGCCTTGGTGCCCTCCAGTTCGATGTTCTTCTCCTCGAGCTGAAAGCGCAACTCCTCGGTATCCTCCTGACTCTTGTCGAGTCGCTTGGCCAGCTGTGCCTTTGACTTGCCGGACGAGTCCAGTTTCTGGGCGAGCACCTGATTCTGTACGGTCAGCGTGAGCAGATGCCGCTGCAACTCGAGCACATTCGTCTCCAGCAGTATGGCTGAGAAGCGTTTGGAGTCCGTTATGCGGCATTTGGTATTGCGTGCGCCGGGCGTACTAACAACGCCATCCAAGCGACCCAATTGCTGTCTTCTTGTATCACTGCCTGAGCTTTGATGGAATGCCGCCTCCGGCTGCTGATCAATTATGGGTTGGAATGTATTGTTGCAGCTGCTGCTGCTGTTGCTGCTGTTGTTATTGTTGTTGCTATTGTTGTTGTTGCTGAGGCTAGGGGGGCGACTGCTGTTCGAGAGCACCGTCGTCGCAGACGACAAAAAGTTGCGTTGACTGGAGCACTCCGACTGGCTGGCGCTGCAAGCAAACAAAGAGTTTAGTTATGCATCTATATAAATCGTATATATCTTTATATATCTGTCAACTTACCTGGATGAACTTTTGCTTTGTTGCTGCTGCTGTTGCTGTTGTTGCAGCTGCAGCTGCTGCACACGCGAGCTGAGCTCCAGCTTCTGGGCCATGGCCAGCTTCAGCTGCTCCTCGAGATCCTTTTTGACGCTGATTAGCTCCTCCACCTGATCGCTCATCTTCGCAGCCTTGATGCGACCCGTCAGTGTCTCCGCCTCCATTTCGGCCAATTTGTCGAGCAGACGATCTCGCTCCTTGCGCAACTGCTGCAGATCCTCACGATTCAGTCGCTCCACCTGCTCCTGAAACTGTTGCTGTGTCATGCCACCAGCGTTCACCTTCTGACCCTTGACAGTCGTCGACTGGCGCTCATAGGTCTGCAGGTGTTCGACCTCCTCGCGTAAACGATTCGATTTGCGGTGTATGACATCCAGCAGGTTGAGCAGCTCATCATCCGATTCGGCACAGCTCAGGCGATTCGATGCTATGGCCACCTGTTGATTTATTAGATTTTCAATAACAAGTTTCGTAAATTGACACGAATTCCTGACTTACCGTCATAGCACCATTGGTGGAGGAGGAGGCACTGTGACCCTCCTTGGAGGAACTGGTCTCCGTTGAGAAGCCGGAGTCCTGGACAACGCTGCCGTTGTTGTTCTCTCCGCTCTTTGGCTCTTTCTTGCCGCTGTGCGAATTGCTGCGACTGCGCGTCAACGATGACGCCGACGATGGCTCAACTCCACCAGATGCGACTCCGGCTGCAGCTGCTGCTGTCGTCGTGGACGGTTCCTTGTGCGACAATTTACGCTTCATGCGTATCCCCGGCTCCCATTCGCGTCTACACAAGGGGCATGTGTAAATGTGGAATTAATGATAGTAACATTTTATCTATTCAACACTTACCTGGCTGCTAATGAGGAGCTGCCGCCACCACCAACACCGCCCACAGAGTGACTGCCGCCTAGTGCACCCACCGAACTGGACGTTGTGGGTGTTACGGATATGGAGGCCATTTTATGCTTAAGATCGGGAAACGTTTCGATGACCAGATCTCGGAATTCCAACAGAGCGCCAACCTCGTGCTGCAGCTCCTGCAGCGACTTAGTCTGTTCGCTGTGTATGGGATGATGTGGATGACTGCCATAGCTATTGCTGTAAGGCGCATGGTGGCTCAAGTGGTTCAGATGATGATGATGATGCAAATGGTGTGGATATGTGGCGCCAACCACTACAGTGGCTGTGGGGGAGGCAACCACTGTGCTGCTGCCACCGCTGACGCCGCTGCCGCCGCCAGCACCACTCGTTGACATTAGATGCGGATGGGGACCGCTCATTGGCAGGCACTCCATGGCACCACCACCAACACCAGCGCCACCACTGCTGCCCAACAGCTCGGAGATGCGTGTGCTGCCACCGTTCCCGTTACAGTTGTTGCTGTTCCTAATGCAGCTGCCGTCCGTCTTGCAATTGGTGCCATGCGTTCCTCTTGTTGCGTGTATTTCAAAGCCGTCATTCTGCAAACAAATCGGAGTAAAAAAAAATCATATAATATATATATATATATATATATATAAACATCGATGCTTACTTGATTTCTCATTTTTACTAATTTTAAAGTGCCCCAACCCAACCACAAACTGTACAAACTAAAGTGCAACATTTTTAAATGCTTTCCATTGCTCATTTATTGTTATCGATTGTTATCGATTAATTAATTTAAAATTAAATTATGGTCACATATTTATTTGAAATATTTTATCGCTACATAGATTAAAATGTGGTTTTTAATATCTAATTAAGAGCTGTATGTAGGAGTTATGCAATCTGATTGAATGAGAGGCTCTTGACCAAGGCATAATCCTAAGCTCAAAAGGGCTAAAAAAAAGACATAGCCAGGCTAATTACCACTGAGAGCGAAGGAAATAGAGGTAGAGAAAGAGAGAGAGAGATGACTTAAAAAAGCTTATTAAAAAAAAAATTAAATACAAAAAAAAATATAGTAAATTCAATTCATCATCGTGCGGTAATCGCTGGTGTTCAGGAGCAACGTAAAGCGATTAGTAAATGACATAGAAATTATGATGGATGTATTACTTGGCCGCTGACCCATGCAGAGAAAACTATAGCAAAAGTGCAACTGCAACAGCAACTGCAACAAACAACAATCACAAAAAAAAACAACAAACAATTGTTGCAATCAGCTGCAGCAATTTGTGACAATCATTCGGCTTTGTTGGAGTCTCCTTCTTTCTCTCTCTGTGTCTCTCTCTCTCCCACTCTCTCTCTCTCTCTTTCTCTCTCTGTTTCTATCTTTGATCTGCGAGCATTATCTTGAGTATGTAGAACAGCACGTATACCCCAAGTAAAAGTCTTTCTTTTGCAATCTTTTTGAGTGTGTTGCAAGTGTCCGATTTGCCAAGCGGGCTTTCACTTGCCAAGAATTTTTACCACAGCACTTTCACATATGCAATAAACATTAATTTGGCTAAGTCGCCTATTGATCAAACAAATGGTCTGGGTGCTAAAAATATTGTAACCATTAAGCTGTAAATTGCCAATTTTGACGTTGCCACAAATAAACTGAATAAACTTCAAATAATTTTTGCAGCTTGTGTGTTTCACATTGAAACTTAACAAATCGAAAATATATTTTAGAATGTAATTTACACTTAAAGTTCCAACAAAATTAAGCATTTCATAATTCTACTTATAGATAATTTGGGGTTGCAAAAAATTCTAAAGATTAGATGAAAATTATGGCATATTTGTATTGCGATAGGTTATCATTATTGTTGCAAAACAAAAACCCCATTTACCCCTTTACCCTTTAAAAACAGCGTATCAGGTAGACGAAGAAATAACGAAACTAAGCTGATTGCATGCAAGTTGATTGACTGAACTGAGCGACTGATGCTTGATTGCTTCGAAAAGTTGGTCAATTTATAGATGGCAAAAATATTGAGAGACAGAGAGAAAAACAAAAAAAAAAAACAAAAAACTACTAAAAAAAAAAAAAACTATGACTGCAAATGAAGCATGACAAGTGGCCCACATTCACAGCCCAGTGCATTTGGGCCATTATTTAACAGCCAATTAACGGCCAGGCAAGGCAAGGCAAGGCAGGGCAGGCAACAGGAAGCAAAATAATTCATAATTTTGTCTATGTGCCATTGCATTGCATAATCACAATGCATTTCAATGCTTTTCTATCAGTTTTCTTCATTATTTTATTTTTTCGTTTTTTTTTTTATTTATTTTTTTTTTTTTGTTAGCCCTGTCAGATGTGGCCGCTTTGCCTGTGGAGCGTGGCGAATGCGAAGCCATGGGAAACAGCAGCAAACAGCATTGAAGATCGTGAAATTATATAGCAAAATCCATTGTCAACCACGAAATTGAAACCGAACAATTGAAACGCCGACTGTCACTCAAAAAACTGCTCAATGTCGAGAGTCATCTTGACTGTCTACCTCTCTGTCTGTCCGTCTCTCTGTCGGTCTGTCTGTCACACAGTCCCCAAACGCATAGTTCATATTTTGGGCTATGATTTTGTAAAGTCTCATTATTTTCTTAGCTCAATTAGCCAGCGAAGTTGGCCTTTTGGCCTCTTGCGTCTACTTGAGCTGGTCAAGCGATCCATAGTTGGACAACTAATTAAGCACAAGTATATAAATCTATTCACGTACACTCAGAGAAAACGCCTATTCTTAATTTAAGTTATAACAAAAATGCGTTCTTATCGTCTTCAATTTTAATTTGGTTGTTATTTGTTTCATAAATAATAAAAAAAAATATACATATGTATATATTTATTCGAGTAGAAAATAATCATTCAAATTGAGCAAGAATTTTCATCCAATTAAGAACCAAAATTCTTATAATACGTATAAAATGCTCATTACAAAATGTATTTGTAAAAAAATAAATAGATGTTATATTTTTTGCTTTAAGAAGTTTGTATCTTAAAAAAACATATAAATATTTTGCTCAAATTAACAAAGTGCTTGTTATGAAAAATATCTAAGCAATCAACCCCTTTTTGAGTGCGAAAAATGAATTCAAGAATAGAATTAAAAAACTTTTTGAAATATGCGTTTCAATATTTTTTAAATTAAATATGCCTGTTTTTTTTCAGTGCAAGTGCAAGAGTATCAACTATATAGTAGATATAATAGACACAAGTGTTTTCTTGTCACTCGACGCGAGGCGCAGTTCAGAGAGCTGCGCCTTCTTAACTTGACTTCATAAGAGGCGTCGTTGTAGTCGTCATGATGACGATCGTTGCCAACATCATCATCATCATTGCCAACATCATCATCATCATCGGCATCATTATTAACAACGTAATTGACGTGGGCGCAAACTGTCGTCTGTTCCGACAACTGCCACGCATTGCTGAATCTTCAGGTTTTTTGTTTTCTGTTCTCGTTTTATTTTTTACATTTTTTTGTTTTATTTTTTATTACTCTCCCGGCCCAATTGGGTTGATCATCATCATTATCATTGTGAGCCATGACAGACGAAAAAACGAAAAAACAAAAAAAAAAAAAACTGAATGGAACTGGAGGCACGAGAGATGTACACACGTAGCACACTTGGCGCTTTGGAGCCGCTCAATTAAGCTGCCCACTACCACTTGAGGCACACAGCTGGCACTGGGATGTTGCCACATGAGTCAGTTGTTAGATTGGAAATCAAACAGCCAACGCATGGAAAATTCTATTCGCCAACTCGCAACTTTTTTATGTTGACAAGACATGCGAGCCCCGTTCAAGTGAGTATTTATAGAAATACTCGTCAATCTAACTACTACTGGCAGTAGTTAATACCCCCTGTAACTGGTATCTATAGTGCCAGACACAAAGCCATTAATAATACTCACAATAGCTCACAATAAAGAAGCAACAACCAACCATAAACAATAAACAAGTATCCATCCAGCAACTGTACATAATTAAAACAAATGCTTAAGAATGTGTTTTGCGTTTGCGTGAAACGTGAGAAACTAAAGAACTATAAATAAATAATAAAGAAAAAATAAAAATTAAACATCTGCACATTTCTGACAAATTCAAATGAGTAGTTCTCATAAAAATCGATTAGCTGTTGTTTACAAAAATAAAAAAAAATATTTATTTATTGCTTTACGATAACAAACAAATATTTAAAGCGTATTTTGAGAATTTGGGAAACTTTCGATTGAGTCGGATTTCTGATAAGGCCAAATAATAACACATATAAGTTATTGTTGAAATTGTAAATAATTTATTATTCACTTGGGAAAGTTTTGGGACTAATAAAATTACGTTTTTTTCCGCATTCAAAATAGCTATCGCTAGCTTGGCAGAGCTGAAATTGAATAATGTGTTCTCATTTAAGTTGTTTTCAAAATTAAAATGAAAACAAGTAAGATGCTGTAGTCGAGTTGGCTCGACTACGAAATACCCTTAACCAAGTTGTTAAATATATTCTAGTTTTATTGGCCAATTTTCATTTAAGATGATTTGCACTAAAATGTTTAGTTCTGCAAGTGCATTTCTTACAGAGTATTTTTTAATCACAAGCCCGAACTGACCCGAACTGGTTGGCTACAAATACGTGCATATACATACATACATACATACAAAAAGACATAGTAGTTATCGGGGCACTGCAGAACACATACAAATATACTGACGCTAGCATCGATTATCATGCCATCTCTTTCTCACACATGCGCTCGCTTATTTATATGTATACAAAAATGCTTGCGGCTGCTGATAGAAATGAGATCAATATGAGAATATATTTTCGACTATAACTTTGGAATTTATTGCTATCGAAAATCGAAATGTATCGATAATTCAGAAACTGGAGCAGTTATCGATAAAATAAAGCAAACTTGATCTGCGCCTGGTACACGAAAACTTATATTCCAAATTTGAAGTCTCTAGCTCTTAAAGTCTCTGAGATCCGCGCGTTCATACAGACAGACAGACAGACGGACGGACAGACAGACGGACAGGGCTATATCGACTCGGCTGTTGATACTGATCAAGAATATATACACTTTATGGGGTCCGAGATGCTTCCTTCTGCCTGTTACATATAGTTGCACAAAACCAGGGTATACAAATTATATTCAACAACCAAAACTTTCCTTAAGAGGAAAAAATATATTAAATTTGTATGGAAACAGAAACTATAAGCCACAAAAAATATGAAATATAAAAAAGATAAGACATAATTCAACATGGTTAGTTTAGAAGTGTTTTCAAATAAGACCTTTCATTCGAGTAGTAAGCCTTAAAGTAAGCAAAACTAAATTGAGGAACATTTAAGACTAAGTATAGTTATGTTAAGTTCAATTAAAAGGCATCTCAAAATTATAGCAGGTAATTGCGAATCAAATCAATGCTGACTTCATTTGGTTTATTCTAGTATTTCGTAAGGCCTCTAAAATCGATAGCTGAACTGAATAGACTGAATGTTAGGCCAGTCAGCCAGGCCAACAGACAAAGTCGCTTGGCTGCCAGCACTTTTAACTGTGACAATTGATTTGTTGTTTTGACTTTGCAATGTGCCACACACACACACACACACTCCCTACCACCCTTCCCGTCTCCTCTCTTGTGTCTTCCCATTTAGAAGCGCACCGCGTTGCACAGTGCCTGGCACGTTAGTTTGATCGATTTTCGGCGCTACACTTTTCAACCCATTTTCTTACGGTTGTTGCTTGTTTTGTTAGTTTGTTTATTTCCCAATGTGCACCGCGGCGTATACGTAATGTGACTTGAAGCCTGAGGCTTGAGCTGACTGGCTGGCTGGCTACGCTCCAACAACTAGCAAAAAAAAAAAATAAATAAATAAAAATAAAAATATTTTCACTGCGCTTCTAACAAAACAACAAAAATTTCCATTTGTTTTCTTTTTATGCTTTTTGTTTTGCTTGCCCTCGCCAATGTTGACTGTGATTACTTTCCCAGAAATTTCTACATTTTTCTTCTCTTGTTTGTTCGATGATATTCGTATGAATATTGTTGCAAGCCTAGAAAAAGAAAACCGCTTTTGTTTTGTTTTCAAAGTGCAACATATTTCAATTAGTCAGGCGTTTGCATAACCCAAGTGTCTGCCTGTGTGTGCATGTGCATGTGTGTGTGTGTGTGTGTGTGTGTGTGTGACTTGTTCGAGAAGTATATATGTAATTAAGCTCATGTCTTATAATGCATTTTGGAGCGCTTATTAATTACATCGGCTGGAAGCGTCTCTTATAACATTTTGAAGAGTCATTGCTTCCACACCGACTACGACTACGCCAATAATATGTAATTTTCGTTTTCGTTTTCATTTTCAATTCAATTTCAATTTGAATGCAGTTTTCATGTTGGCGTTTTGTTGGGGTTCGGCCGCCTCTGACGCAACTCCACATACAACGCTAAGGCCACACTTTTCGAGTCAATATAAGTGTTTGCGGGGGGTGCAGTGGGCAGGGAGTTAACGTTTTGGGGCTGGAGCTGGGGCTGGGCCATTGTGCGTTGGCCAAACTGCAGTTGGATACATTAAAGACAATTGCATGTGCTGGCTGTCTGTCTGTCTGGCTAGTGGGCTGTCGTTGAACATCTGTGACTTCATAAGCGAGAGTTAGTGCCAAGAGGCCATTACATGCTATAGTGGACACTCGATAAATATAAAGCTCTATAGTTAAAGTCAGAATAATCGATTCTGGAGAGCTACACTATTATAAATCCTTAACAGACTAACTGTTAACCTAACTATTGTTAGCAGTTTGTTTATATATAAAAATATGTTTTTGTTAACAAAATCTGCAATTTTTATCCGATGTTAATTACATTTTTAAAGCTTATCAATAATATGTCAGTGCTCATTGTCGATTTGTCACTAACTCTTACAGTCTCCGAGAATATGATATATATATACATATATTCCTTCTGCCTGTTGCATACTTTTGGACAACTTCATTATACCCATTTCGCAATATGGGGAGAGTTTGGGATACATAAAAAAAGTATGTTCCATGTAACCTAATTTCTGAAGCATTTTTTCTCTATCCGATGCTGTAGTCGAGTTGGCACGACTATGATATACCCTTAACCCAGTTGTTAAATATATTCTAGTTTTATTGGCAAAATTCCCATTAAGATGATTTGCACTCAAATGTTCAGTTCTGGAAGTGCATTTCTTACAGAGTATTTTTTACTCACAAGCCCGAACTGACCCGAACTGGCTGGCTACAAACACGCGCATATACATACATACATACATACATACAGACATAGTATTTATCGGAGCTCTGCAGAACACACATAAATATACTGACGCTAGTGTCGATTATCATACCATCTCTTTCTCACACATGCGCTCGGATATTTATATGTATACAAAAAATGCTTGCGGCTGCTGATAGAAATGTGATCAATATAAGAATATATTTTCGACCATAACTTGGGTACTTCTTTTCCGATCTTGATGAATTGATCAATAATATGTATATGAATATTATGTATAAATTAGAAGCCTCTTAAATTGCAGAATTTATTGCTATCGGAAATCAAAATGTATCGATAATTGAGAAACTGAGGCAGTTATCGATAAAATAAAGTAAACTTGATCTGCGCCTTATACACGAGAACATTCCACATTTTAAGTCGCTAGCTGTTATAGTGTCTGAGATCCACGTGTTCATACAGACGGACGGACAGACGGACAAGGCTATATTGACTCGGCTGTTGATCCTGATAAAGAATATATATACTTTATGGGGTCGGAGATGCTTCCTTCTGCCTGTCACATACACTTTCACAAAACTATTATACCCTTTTTTCGCATTTTTAATCGGTTAAGGTATAAAAATGTGCCTACAAATGAACCTAATCTGCAACTGCGCAGTCCCTAAGGAGCTAAAGTACCATTTATCGGAGATTTCGTCATAGCGAGCTTTCCAATAGCTGCTCAGTTCTTATTTAACTTTGGGAGCATTAACATGTGTTTATTGCCCACATAAATGGCAAAATGTTGATTAAATTACTTCAAATAATTTCATTAATCTTTGCAATATCCATAGTTTGCAATGGCTTGAACTATAGTGTTAAAATTGATCTTGATGTTTTAAAATTGATCTTCAATATGCCGTCCAATGTCACTGAATTTGACAGTGAAATTGGTGACTGCAAACTAAGTTTAAATGATTATAACTTTGGATTCCAGTGTACTTACTCTCCCGCAGAAATTGAGATTTTAATTAGCGAGTTCGAATTTGGTATTCAAAGGTTTGATGGAAAATGTGAATTGGACTACGACGATGTATATACAATTAAAGAGACACATAGACTTCTCATGGAAAATTGGCTACAGAGATATTACATACAAAATGTGTTCAACCATTGTAAAATCTTGACTGTGCACACACTTGGAATCGAAACCAAAAATAAATACGATATTAATTATATAAATTCCGTGTCACAAAATGTACCCTATTTGGAGGAATTACATTGGAAAATGCGGACAAACTGCCCAGATGTAAAAAAGATTGTGCACAATCTTAAACATTTAAAAAGATTGCATTTGACTCTTATTGTTGGTAATAATGTGTGCGAGAATTTTCATATCACTAATGCGACTCTGCTAAGAACACTACATTTAAAGTTTAATGCGCCAACGGATACCAACGAAAAAAATAATAAATTTATTCTCGATAAAACCTTTTTGAGCGGTGCAACAAACTTGCAAAAACTTACTTTGACTTGTGGTGCTTTTGATACGCTTACGCTTCATAAAGAAGGTTTTTATGGCCTGGTAAATTTATCGGAACTTGTAATTCGACGATGTCGCACTATAAAACTATATTCAGAGCATTTTCACAATTTAACAAATTTGAAAAAATTGAAATTTGATGGCACATGGACAAATAATTTTGAGTGGATGAGGTGTGTTAATTTAAATATAATTCTTACAGTTATGTAGTTTAATTTAATAATATTTTAATATTTTATACTTCCTTTCATACTTAGTATTTATTTTTATATAAATATTAACTGCACAATAGCAACTATGAACTTAAATTTTGCATCAACACTTCCACTGCTAATAAAAATTCAGATTTCCCGCCCGACACATATATTTTATTGATCGCATAACTCTCACTCTCATATATCATTCGTTACACTACTACACTCCTACATATATCTGTATATCCTATATAAATTTAGATTCCCATCCTACAGTTATGTGAGTGAAGAGTAATTTAATTTTTTTCTTTTTCCTTTCAGCTCCAAAATCTTACAAAATCACTTGGAAAATTTTAGTGTTGATCTTTTTATATTTGAAGAAATCCTCGAATACACAGGAAACTTTACAAAACTAGCTATTATTCAAATTAAACAAAGCTTTTACTTGTATTTTAGCGTCACTGATTATATGTTCCCTTATTATAGTTTGCATCATAATTACAAAAAATTCTTTTTTTGCTTTGATTCAATGAGCGCATGCACTTTCGGTGTTGATATAAATAACAAGAGATGTCCCTCTGCCTGTGTGTGCTATTTGGAACGTCAAACAAATCGATTTATAATGAAATGTGACCACATTGATCAATTTCCAATGATTCCGATCCCAATAACAGGATTCACAACACTTGACCTGAACAACAACAACATTACCAAATTACCAAACTCGACCTCAACATACGGACACTTTAATATACATGAGCTATTTGTGAACAATAATAATTTAACTGATTTAAAGTATTATCAATTACCACCCGATATAACTTATTTGGAGATAAGTAACAACAGTATAGAAACTCTTGACAAGCAAATGTTGGAATTTCTGTCCTCGAGATCAAAGACACTACGTCTCCGACTTTCGGGGAATCCATGGATTTGCAATTGCGAAAACGAAGCATTCATTTTGTATGTTACCAACTCATCTCATCAAATAGAGGATCGTGAAAGTATCAAATGCAATGCGGAAAACGGAACACTGATGGATTGGAAAAATGATATTTGTCAAACATCTAAGACATCTGAGACATCTAAGACATCTGAGATATCTAAGGCTGAAATCATTCTTGGATCTCTTGTTGGAATCTGTGTTCTAACAATACTGGCATATATTTATTTCAAAAAGTCTATTGAATTATGGCTTTATCAACGAAATCTTTGTCTTAATTGCATTTCCCGTCCAGAACCCGAAAATGCCAATGAAAAAAATCTTAGTCTTAATAGCATTTCCCGTCCAGAACCCGAAAATGCCAAAGTCCTGCCAATTGATGCATTTCTTGCTTACTCACACTTGGACTTGAAACTCGTTAAAGAGTACGTGGAGAAATTGGAAAATGATCCCCGTGGATTTCGACTATGCTTCTATCAGAGAGATTGGTTAATTGGTGAATCCATTCCAGCTTGCATACTAAAATCGATTGACGAAACTAAAAGAATAATTATTCTCATGACCAAAAACTTCGTGCAGTCATCCTGGGGGCGCTTCGAGTTCCGTCTGGCTATTAGGGCTACCTCAATGGATCCAAGAAAACGCCTGATTGTAATAGTTTATCCAGATATAAATGATTTCAATGGCCTAGATTCTGAGCTGAAGATCTTTTTGAAACTAAATACATATCTCAATCGAGATGATCCTCAGTTTTGGAAAAAACTTATTTATGCGATGCCCCATAACCATGTGAAGGACTGATGGGTGAGCCAACTCAAACATAAGTAATAATTAACTTCAAAAATTATAAGATTACAAACGACATTAACTCTATTTATTTCATATTAATTCTAGGAACTGATCATCCAAAATCATATGCTGCCAAAGGCTTTTATTTAGATTATACCTATATATTTTATAGATTATAAATTTTCAAACAGACGCCAATAATAGAAAATGTTGTCAACTAAAACATTGTTATTTTGTATTTTATATATCATTATTGTAATTGCCAAAAAAGAATAAACTACTTTATACAATTTGTTCATTTAAATAAATACAAAATTTGTCTATTTGCGTATGGATCCTTACTACTAATATAATGAAAATGTATTATTATTATCATCATTTAAATAATGTTTTAATATTGGCAAATTTCCACTCTTAAAGTTTTCCACCCTTATAGCGTCCATCTTATAGCAAGCACAGCCACTGAAGAGTAAAGAAGAGAAGCCCGAACTGATCCTAAATGGCTGGCTAAAAACACGTGCAGACGGACACACAGACGAGCGGACGGACGGACATGGCTATATCGATTCGGCTGTTGATCCTGATCAAGAATAAATATACTTTATGGGGTCGGAGATGCTTCCTTCTGCCTGTTACATACATTAGCACAAAACCATTATACCCTTTTTACCCATTTTTAATGAGTTAAGGGTATAAAAAGGTATACAACCCAAAGTCATAAGATATTTTTTAACTATAGGACATAAAACCGATCGTTTTAAGAATAATGCTTTTATTTTCACAAACACCCGGTTCGCTTCATGGTTTGGCCCAGAGTTTGAGTTATGGGCACAAGCGATTTTCATTCAAAATAGCCTTGATCGAAACACATGTGAAATATTTTATTGGTACATAAAAAAATATTGCATAACTGAAACATACCATTGCAATTGAATTTTCGTAATTATCAGTCCTAAAACTGCAAGTTATTGTTAAGTTTTATTTTTGTTGTTTATTTCTTTTTTTTATTATTATATATTCTGAAGTCATTAACAAGATTAGGCAAACTGCACAACAAAGCCAAAAATTCGACTGTGTACCGCTGCTTGCAACATGTTTCATATGTGGCAATCGAAGCGCAGCAACAAACACCAGCAGAAACAAAGCCTGCAATTGTCTAAAAAGTGTGTGTGCTTTTTGGGCTCTTGGCATCAGTCGTTTGTTGTGGCTTTTGTTGGTAATCGTCGTCGCACTCAACCGATGCATGTGTCGTAATTAAATTAACAATTTTTCGACACTTTTACAAAGTGCCCCACAACAACACACCAAAAAAAACACACACAAATTGTTTAGCAGTTACAGCACATCAACATCAACAAAAATAATAACAACAACCGGCAACAGCAACAATAGCAAATTACAAGATGAAAAACATAAATGCAACAATTTTGTTACAACGTGAAAATCATCGACTTTTCGACGGACAAGTGACGAAGGCACCGTCCGCCTGTCACATATTCCACTTGTCTGCATTTATTTTTGTGGCCTGGCTTAGTAATTTTTAACTCTTGTTTTTCTTTTGCTGTAATTATATTAATTATTTAAATTGACTTATTAATGTTGCATTTGTTTAGCTGGGTTAAATTAATGAAAATTACGCTTTGATGGTTGTTTCTTATGTTACATGTTGTTTAATGAAGGCCGCTCTGTAATGTTGTCTGCCTTTTAATAGAAAGCTGTGCATTTAACATTTTCAGAAACATGAAAAATATTTTAACAAAATCCTTGGGAGATTAGTTAAAAAAGTGTTACTTTTAGAATGGAAATATAAGTATTTAAAAAAAAACAAGTAAGATGCTGTATATACCCTAAACCCAGTTATTAAATATATTCTAGTTTTCTTGGCAAATTTCCCTTTAAGATGATTTGCACTCAAATGACCCAAGTGAATTGCTACAAACACGTGCATATACATACATACGCACATACATACATACAGACATACATACATATGTACATACATACAGACATACATACATATGTACATACATACAGATATACATACATACGGTACTGCATAAATATTGATATATTTTCAGACTAAAAATAATAAATAAAAATAATGCGATATAAACTTGATAGAACTGAAATTCAAAATAAATAGCATACGCCAAATAAAAAACACAAAATCAAAGCAAACAAGTAAGATGTTGTTGTGAGTTAGCTCGACTACGATATACCCTTAACCGAGTTGTTAAATATATACTCTAGTTTTATTGGCAAACACGTGCATATACATACATACGTAAGTACATACATTCATACATACAAACATACATACATACATACATACATACATACAGACATAGTAGTTATCGGAGCTCTGCAGAATACTCTTTCTCTCTTCCTCCTGCCTGTCACATACAGTTGCACAAAACTATTATGCCCTTTTTACGCATTTTTATTGGGTTAAGGTATAAAATTGTTCCTACAAATGAACCTAATCTGCAACTGCGCAGTCCCTAAGGAGCTAAAGTACCATTTATCGGAGATTTCGTCATAGCGAGCTTTCCAATAGCTGCTCAGTTCTTATTTAACTTTGGGAGCATTGACATGTGTTTATTGCCCACATAAATGGCAAAATGTTGATTAAATTACTTCAAATAATTTCATTAATCTTTGCAATATCCATAGTTTGCAATGGCTTGAACTATAGTGTTAAAATTGATCTTGATATCTTGAAATTGATCCTCGATATGCAGTCCAGAGACACTCAATTTGACAGTGAAATTGGTGACTGCAAACTAAATTTAACTGATTATAACTTTGGATTCCAGTGTACTTACTCTCCCGTAGAAATTGTGATTTTAATCAGCAAGTTCGAATTTGGTATTAATGGGTTTGAAGGAAAATGTGAATTGGACGACTTCGGTGTATTAGTGTTTGAATATGTACGGCCATTTGAATATAACCCTGATACTGGGCAACTCAGAGGTTTCATTAAAATGTTGTTTGATCAGTGTAAAAACTTGAATGTGCACACACTTGGAATCGAAAACAAAAATGAAAGCGATATTAATTATATTAATTCCGTGGCACAAAATTTAACCTACTTGGAAGAATTACATTGGAAAATGCGGACAAACTGCCCAGATGTAAAACAGATTGTGCACAATCTCAAACATTTAAAAAGATTGCATTTGACTCTTATTGTTGGTAATAATGTGTGCAAGAATTTCCATATCACTAATGCGACTCTGCTAAGAACACTAGATATAACGGTTAATGCGCCAATGGATACCAACAGAAAAAATAATACATTTATTATCGATAAAGACTTTTTGAGCGGTGCAACAAACTTGCGAAGCCTTACTTTGACTTGTGGTGATAATGATATGCTTCCGATTCATAAAGAAAGTTTTTATGGCCTGGTTAATTTATCGGAACTTATATTTAGACGATGTAGCACTCTAAATCTATATTCAATGCATTTTCACAATTTAACAAATTTGAAAATATTGAAACTTGAAGACCCAAGGACAGATAATATTGAGCTGTATGTATATATTACGTAGTTTTAAGTACAAACAGTTTATGTTTAATTTAACATAATATGTAAATATTTTATACTTGCTTTAATACTTATTATTTATTTGTATAATAATATTAACTGAGCAACAGCAACTATGAATTTAAATTTAGCTTCAGCACCTCCAGTGCTAATAAAAATTCAGATTTCCCGCCAGATTCATATATTTTATTGATCGCATAACTCGCACTCTCATATATCATCCGTTACACACCCACAATCCTATATACATATATCTGTATATTCTATATAAATTTAGATTCCCATCCTACAGGTTTGTGAATGAAGAGTTTTTTAAATTTTTCTTTTTCCTTTCAGCCCTGAAATATTACACAAATACTTGAAACATATGAGTGTTAATCATATAATACATATAAAAAAAGTACTTATTATTAAAATTATAAAATATCAAAGTTCAATAAAAACCTTTATTTGCATTGATTCAATGAGCGCATGCACTTTCGGTGTTGATATAAATAACAAGAGATGTCCCTCTGACTGTGATTGCTATTTGGAACGTCAAACAAATCGATTTATAATGAAATGTGACCACATTGATCAATTTCCAATAATTCCGATCCCAATAACAGGATTCACAACACTTATCCTGAGCAACAACAACATTACCAAATTACCAAACTCGACCTCAACATACGGACACTTTAATATACATGAGCTATTTGTGAACAATAATAATTTAACTGATTTAAAGTATTATCAATTACCACCCGATATAACTTATTTGGACATAAGTAACAACAAAATACAAACTCTTGACAAGCAAGTTCTGGAATTTTTCTCCTCGAGATCAAAGACATTACGACTCAGACTTTCGGGGAATCCATGGATTTGCAATTGCGAAAACGAAGCTTTCATTTTGTATGTTACCCACTCATCTCATCAAATAGAGGATCGTGAAAGTATCAAATGCAATGCGGAAAACGTAACACTGATGGATTGGAAAAATTATATTTGTCAAACATCGAAGACATCTGAGGCACCTAAGGCTAAAATCATTCTCGGATCTCTTGTTGGAATCGGTGTTCTAATACTGGCATATATTTATTTCAAAACGTCTATTGAATTATGGCTTTATCAACGAAATCTTCGTCTTAATTGCATTTCCCGTCCAGAACCTGAAAATGCCAATGACAGAAATCTTAGTCTTAACAGCATTTCCCGTCCTGAACCCGAAAATGCCAAAGTCATGCCAATTGATGCATTTCTCGCTTTCTCACACTTGGACTTGAAACTCGTTAAAGAGTACGTGGAGAAATTGGAAAATGATCCCCGTGGATTTCGACTATGCTTCTATCAACGAGATTGGTTAATTGGTGAATCCATTCCAGCTCGCATATTAAAATCGATTGACGAAACTAAAAGAATAATTATTCTCATGACCAAAAACTTCGTGCAGTCATCCTGGGGGCGCTTCGAGTTCCGTCTGGCTATTAGGGCTACCTCCATGGATCCAAGAAAACGCCTGATTGTAATCGTTTATCCAAATATAAATGATTTCAATGGCCTAGATTCTGAGCTGAAGATCTTTTTGAAACTAAATACATATCTCAAACGAGATGATCCTCAGTTCTGGAAAAAACTGATTTATGCGATGCCCCATATCCATGTGGAGGACTGATGGGTGACGTAATCAAACAGAGCCAACTCAAACATAAGTAATAATTAACTTCAAGAATTATAAGATTACGAATGATATTAACCCTATTTATTTCATGTTAATTCTAGGAACTAATCATCCAAAATCATATGCTGCCAAAGGCTTTTATTTAGATATTACCTATATATTTTATAAATTATAAATTTTCAGAGGCCAATAATAGAAAATGTTGTCATCTAAAACATTGTTATTTTGCACTTTATATATCATAATTGTAATTGCCAAAAAAGAAGAAACTACTTTATACAATTTATTCATTTAAATAAATACAAAATTTGTCTATTCGCGTATGGATCCTTACTACTAATCTAATGAAAATGTATTGTTATTATCATCATTTAAATAATGTTTTAATATATTCGAATATTGTTGGCAAATTTCCCCTTTTAAAGTTTTCCACCCATATGTGAGTAGATCTGCAAGTGCACTCATGTCTTATAGCAAGCACAGCCACTGAAGAGTAAAGAAGAGAAGACCGAACTGATCCTAAATGGCTGGCTAAAAACACGTGCAGACGGACACACAGACGAGCGGACAGACGGACATGGCTACATCGACTCGGCTGTTGATCCTGATCAAGAATAAATATACTTTATGGGGTCGGAGATGCTTCCTTCTGCCTTTTACATACATTTGCACAAAACCATTATACCCTTTTTACCCATTTTTAATGTGTTAAGGGTATAAA
Organism: Drosophila infuscata; assembly: GCA_035042205.1. Taxonomy (NCBI): domain Eukaryota; kingdom Metazoa; phylum Arthropoda; class Insecta; order Diptera; family Drosophilidae; genus Drosophila; species Drosophila infuscata. The sequence goes on from JAWNLR010000089.1 coordinate 383,067, forward strand.
AAACAAACGCAATTCTCCTTAAGCAATTTTTAAATACTGCCACAAAACTAATTCAAATATCTGCTGTCCAAGCGAAATAGCTCCATCATATTTTATTGATCGCAAATTTTCTTTGGCTCCAATTAACCATAAATCACAGCACGATTGCCACTGCCAAAAAAAAAACTTGCCAACTAACTAACAAGTATATCTACAAAAAAAAAAAAAGAAGTGTTTTCAAAGTCCATTAAACATAGCTGGGTAGAGATAAAAATTATGTAATGCCTAGCAACAAACTGTTCCGCAAAAATTACAGCAAAAAAAAAAAAAACAAATTAATTAAGCACATAAATTATGCAGCGTCAGACGTTGGCCAAAAAAAAAAATGTTTATTAACAAGTTATTTAAGACAACATAAGGCGCCAGTTGCTCAGTTTCTGGCAGTCGTTAGTTTGCTTTAAATTAATTTAGTTTTTTATAGTTTTAATTGCACATTGTTTTTTTTTTTTGGCAATTTAATTTCATATCGCTTTTTTTGTGTTACTTTCGCCAACGTTTTGTTGAATTGTGGGACAAACCCTCGGCAAATATAGCATGTATTTCATATCCTTTGGGAACTGCTCGCCTACAAGCAAAAGTGTTGCCTCCTGTTGACAGCTCATTGTTGGCCATTGTTGCTGTCTGTCTGTCTGTCTCTTATGGCCAGCTAGCTGGCGGCACACCTCTTGCTGTCCATTTGCCAGCGATTTCTAATCGATTTTCCGTCGCTGCCCGCCAGCCAAACATGTGAAATGGCCGCTGGCCGCACAAAACAGACAACCGAGCCATGCTCGAAAACTAACTAAACTATGCATATATACACAAGACTACAGTGAACACTCAATAATTTAAAAAAAAAATTATACACAATAAGGAAATATGCAATTGTGTGTATAAAGAATGACATTAGCATTAGCAGGGCTCGGCTAAAGTTGCCAGACTTATTCAAATAGTCAAGAGTCGTTCTGCTAAATTACATAATCGAAAACCATATTATAACAAATACTCTAGACGAAAGATCTTAATGAAATTTGTACAGTTGAACATAAATAAATCAGTGGGTATATATTTTCTGTTCATTAGATGGCAATTTCTTTACAAATACGAATTTATATGTTAATGTAAATCGATTTGTATCGGTATTCGTGAAACGCGTGCAGTTATCGATAAAATTTAATAGACTTGAATTGTATAAAAAAAATTAGAATTACAGATTTTTCAGATTTAATTAAGATGCAAAATCCTTAAAGAAAACACAATAACGGTTACCCATTAGCGGGCGTTCACTTTAAATGTATATATACTATATATATATATATATATATATATATATATTGAAGCATGTCATAGCATATGGGGCGCAGCTTGCAGCGTTTGTCGCTTTTAACTTTTGTACATATTTCATTGTTGCCACAATATGTTGTACGCTTTCACACACCAAATATTTTTTCACACTTTTTTCGCAGCGTTGCTGTTGTTGTTGTTCTTGTTGCTGTTGGCTTGTTGCTCGTTCTGCCAAATATATATATATACATATATATATATATAAATATATGTGATATCAAGCGGAAGTTGCTCACTTTCGACAACTTTGCACGTCTTTAATTACAGTTCTGTTTTGAGTTGGAGTTGGCCAATTTGTCGCCGGCCCTTTTAGCTGCATAGAATTTATTTCGATGCTTAATTTGTTTAGTTAGCCAACAGACTGTCCCAAATAGACAAAAACACGCCTTTTTCCGCATTACTTGGCTTGCATTTCATTTTCGCTGTTCAATGCACTTTTACAATGGCAAACAACAACAGCGATCAGCGAACAACAACCAACAAAAGCCGAAGTTTGCTTTTATTTATTTATTTTTTATTTTTTTTTTTAAGTTCTTTTCGGAATACCCTGGGATATTTTTTGTATTTATTTATATTTCATTTATTTATATAAATTTAAATATTTATATATATATATTTTGTTTTTTTTTTTAACAACCTATTTTTTTCTTATTTTCTTATTTCAAGCACAATCTAAAAATTGTATTTGAAGTGTCCGACTTGTGATATACAAACTTGTTTACAGGGCATCTCCTAGTCGGGATATATCTTAGTTTATTCTTCTGTGTTGAAGTACGTGCTTTTAATGTGCCAATGACTGCATGATTGTGCGATTATGCATCCAGCTAAGCAACAATCTGTCATTGCAGCCAGCCAACCAAGCGGACAAACAAATGTATAGATAGACAGACAAACAGACAAACAGACATATGGATGGACGGACTGGCAGACTGGCAGCCACCCAAGCGATTAATCTATCGCTGCATAAAATCACAGTTACGTTCAGCGTTTGCAGCGCCATCATTTTGTCATTTTGTCAATCTGGCAAACATCCGGTACGTTTCCCTTTCAGCGCCGATTTATTTTATACAAAACAAGTACGAATACGAATACGAATAGAAATACGACTATATATCGAATATGGGGGTAGGTATACAACAGACATATTATAACTATTTATTATGTGCAGTTTGCTTGATACGATGCGATACGATCGAATTTGTATAGCAGCAGCTGCTGCTGCGCCCACCTGCCACAAAATGTTGAAACCGTAGACACACACCCATATACTCTGCGTACATGTGTATGTGTGTGTGTGTGTGTGTGTGTGTGTGTTGCTAAAAATGGGCAACGCAATTTCAAAGCGCATTCAATTGCGTTTACTTAATATGGCTTATCAGCGGCATTCGCTGTTAACTGATAAATGGCTGCCAACAAAACGGTTTTCATTGCAAAAAGAAACCTGGCCAGCCCAACGATAATGGAGCATAGGCATTAGTTGTTATTAACCGCTGATAAGCATTTGGCCAAAAGTGACTCACAATGCAAGCAACACAACAAAAAAAAAGACAGACAAAGCGTTTTTATATGTTTTTGACTACCTCGAGTACGTGTGGCAATCAAATGAAGCGAAATGATTCAGTAGCAAAGATGGCATTAAAACTATTTCGTGGAATTTGAATTCAAGTTTTAAATCTCAATCTTAACGAATACTTTGACGCTCTTCAAAGTTAACTCTGTCCCTATTCCTCTAAATTAGTCTTAGATGATATATAAATATGATTTATAAATATGTAACACGCAATTATCCACAACCTCTGTATCTTAATCTAACTAAGCTAAGCTTAAAGTTATGTTTTGTTCGAATAATAAATCGATTCAATCTTAAGAAAAAATGATCATCTTTAAACACATCAAAGATTTGATCGGACCTTAAAGAACCGACCAATTTGATCTCAATGATTTTTTTGTTGTTCTCAAAATACTGAAAATATCCTCAACATAAAATTAATTATAAATTGTGTATAAAATAAATTATATGAAAATTTATCCGAATATTGCATCAATTAGCGTGAGTACGAATTATAATAATGACAATAGTTTTTATAAATTTATTAATCATACTCAATTCAACTAAAATGCAAATAATAAAATAATAATCTTTAAATACCTCATACCTCAGAATCATGTAATTTTGCAGATAATAAAAGGGTAATTTCTTATAATGGACATTGGATTGCATGCATTGCAAACGCTTAGGAAATAAATTTAAGCATTGCATCGAATTTGGCGAATGCCACAAAAACAATTTGCAATCCTTTTACTTGGTGGCACCGCAGCAGATAAGTAAAAATGCATTTTAATTGTTAGCAAGTAACTCATTAGCTGTGGCCATTCCTCGACCATAAGTAATACTTGTTAGGGTGTGGAAGGGCAATAAAAACACTATATAAAAGAAAAACTCCGACAAGCAGATAACTTTTAACAACATGTGACAAATTTTTATCGCCCCACTCGTTAGCCTGTCCAAAAGAGAGCCGTCAGCAGCAAATGGGCATTGCTGCTCTTTGACATGCCAAAACAGCGACCAAAGGTACAAATATACATAAATATATATATTTATATAGTTTTACATATGTGCATAGGGTATATATATGTAAGTGTATGTATATTTATATACAAGTACAAGGTGTATATATATATGTGTTAGTAAATATGGCCCGCAGCTTTGTTTAGTTGTTACGTTTTCAGCTGCCGCAAAGACACAAAACCCCAACAGCAAAAGCAACAAAAACTTTCACTTTGTTTGTCATCGGGGGCAGCCGCAGCAGCAGCAGCAAAAATAAAAAAAAACAAGCGTTAAATATTTTATTTTATTTCTGTACGTTTTTATTTTGACTACAATAAAAGAGCACTGCTCAAAAAAAAATTAGAAATGTGAGCAAATAATGAGTTTAGAAAATTTTGTGGATCCAGCTGTGTTTTGCTTATGGGCATGCAAATGGAGGCGGCTTGTGGCATGCCGCAAATTGTGTACAGCATCGTTACAAAAGTGTGTGTGTGTGTGTGTGAAGGGAAGGGGGCACCGACCATTTCACCCATTACGAATGGCGTTTGGCGATTGGCATATCGGACAATTGGCCCGGCCATAATCAAAACGCCGATAAACGTCGGATGGTGTGAAATGGCCAACAAAGACGGGAGAAAGATATCAGTCGAAACTGAACTGAACTGAACTGAACTAAACTGAACCGAGTTGAACGACAAAAATGAATTATGAGCCATGACGCTTTTATGGTCTCTTAGCCATTAAAACTGATTTCCATTGTCTGCATTTTGACTGAGCTTAACCGAAAAAACCGCCCAAAACCAAACAGTAACAAATAAAAATATATAAAAAATAAAAATAAAACCAAAAACACTGCGCAGCCAATGTGAAAATAATCCAAATGGTTTTTTATGGATTTACTTGCAAAGCAGCCAACACAATTGGCAACAGTAACAACCACAACGTGCAACACCAACAACAACGTGCAACAGTTGGCAATTGGCTTGAAAATGCGTGAGACGTCACAGGGCGACAAGAAGATGTTTTTTTTTTTTGTCGGTTTTCGAGTGGGTTTTTTAATATACCGAAGCGAAACGAACCGAAAGCTGCAGCTGTACAAATATTGTAAAGATCATTAGACAAGCTTTGTGTTGCGACATTGTTTGAAGTTCACTTTTTGTTTTTCGCCTCGATGATGAAGCTGAAGTTGATAATTGATGCAAGCAAATAGAAGCCACAGCTGCTGTGTGGCATCAGAATAAAAGAAACTGGTTTAATAACCAAAAGTGAATGACAAACATTTGAAATCCAAATATTTGGCATATCAATTTAAGGTTGTTTAAGCAATGCTAACTAGAACAAGTTTAATGAATAAGCTCATCAGTTGCCAACTAATATTTGGACTGTGGTTCAGTGGATCATTAACATTTTATTATATCTCAAAGATCTGTCGAGGGTCAATAAGATACTGATTTAAATCAAATGCCAAAATATAGTAGACTTCATTATTCAGAATTGGTTCCAGATCAATAATATATATTTTATGGAATCGAAAAAGCTTAATTTTACTTTTGAATGGGTTCAAATATCAATAATACAGAAGAAACTCATATCAAATATATTATATATCCATAATATCCACACCACAACTCTTTAAGAATTGTAAGCAGAAAATTGATTATTGTTTTGCCCTGTTAAAAAGAAACACGCTAACCACAAAACAATGCCCAAGTTATTTAATAACAATTTGTCTTACAATGTGTGCCCTCTGAGCTTTCTCCCCCCAAGGGAATGCTTCGACTCTGACTCTGACTCCGACTCCGACTCCGATTCCGCCTGATGAATGAATGAATGAATGAATGTCATTTTCATTGAGCCACACAACTGTGGAGAATATGAAGATCTGACGGCGAAGAACTCACTAAAAATCAGATCAATAGGCCAAAAGCTAGTTACACAGTTGCTGCAGTTGATGATGATGGCTGGTGGCTGGTGGCTGGTGGCTGATGGCTGCCTGGTGAAAGCAGATCAGCGTTGCAAGCTAGGTTAAAAGTTCATTTGAGCTAGAAAACTCAGCAACAACAACAACAACAAAAAATAGATCAATATAAAAATTGAGAATGAGAGAATTCATAAATCACTCTAAATGGGCTTATAAAGTATAGCAACAAGTGAGTTTCATTAACAAACTGGCAAACAACACCAACTCTTGAAAAAGGCCAATAGAATTCGAGGTAAGTGCAAATCGTGGCACTTAAAATGATTTTAAGTAAATTTATTAAGGCAATTATTTGATTACAGTAAACGTTTTTAAAGCGCCTCAAGCGAAACAAAAAATATGCAAAGCAAGTTGCCAAATTTGGTAAAATGACAAAGTCACAGACAGAAACGATTTATATATATACATATATATATATACATATGTGTATATATTTGTATGCCGTAGATTTATCTTTACATATGTATTTATGTAGTTTACAATCAATTTAACTGTCTGCCAGATTTTCTATTTGCGGCTGTGATAGCCGCACTGCCAACTAGCCGGCAGTTGTGGTTTCAAGTTTCATAAGTTTGTGTGTGTGCGAGTGTGTGTGTGTGCGAGTGTGTGGGTGTGTGTGTGTATGTGTGTGTAACTGAGAAATTTACATAATTTTCGTTAGATTGACGCGACTTGCGAGTAGTTTTTCACGAGTGCTTATACCCTCTACAGACAGTTTGTGAGTGGGTGTTGGGAGTTATGGTTATGGTTATGGTTATGGCTATGGTTATGGTTATGATTATGGTTATACAATAGCCCTGCTGACATCAAGCTAATTGATGCTGGGTCGCCTCTTTAACAAAGGTGATTTCTTTTTTACATACTATATTAATATGTTTTCACCATTGTAAATTTGTATCTTCTTTTATTGATATTAATTTTCAATTTTCATAAATTATTTTGGACGTCTATTTAAAATACTTTTCATGTATCAATTATTTAAATTAATATATTTTTTTTATACCAGCCCGGTCAATTTAGCCATGTCCTGTGAACTGCAAACATTTTTTAAAGATCAGATAAAGTACACATATTTTATTTTAGCCGTACTATCAGCCTGCTTTATATTCAAAGACTAGGTATTCAGGAAACCTTTTCGTTGAGGTGTCTCGACTAGAGCATTCTAATAACTTTTATTTATTAAATTGTTTTTATTATGACTTAATTATTTATATATTTATTTTCAATATTCAGAAATTTTTAATTAACTTTCTATGTATTTTTATGTATTAATAAACTAATTTCTAATCAATTCAGTTCTAGGGTATTCCAGATGGAACATTTTTATTACATTTCTGTCTTACCCTGTTTGTGCTAGCCACATTTGGCTCCTAGCCTCGTTTGTATTAGTATTACGGCACACATGTACATACATACATATATCCAATCCAATTTCCATTCAATGCGAATTCAATTGAATTGTGGCATCGCCGGTTGAAGGGAGAAGGGAGATTGGGGGGTGGGCGGGGCTGCCTGGCTGGCTCAGTGGCTGGCACGGGCTATTCATATTGTGGGGCTTCGTGTGGCATTTGGTGTGTTTTGTGTTTCATAAATGGTCTGATGGTTAATTTTTCGTATGCTTGATTGTCACATTGGATTACAAAGTTTTGTCTACCATTTGCAGTTAGCAGTTAGCGGAGAAAATTGATGTCTCTGACATTTGGGCCGACATATATGGGCCGAGGAGGCATTATGCCAATTGCGGCAACGGCAAACCCGTTGACTGCCTGACAATTATTAATGGCAAACAGTTTAATTTAATTATGGGAAAGGTTTTTCGTTGTCAGTTTGATAAATGACAGTCAAGGCATTATTTAGTTGCTTACTAACCGTGGTTAAATTATTATAAAAACATTTTATACGATATCTGCAGTATCTTCCGGTCATTAAATATCACTTAATTATAATGTCGACAACAAAATTTGGCTAATCATAGATTATTCAAAACTTAAAAGTAAAGTGAGTGTAAAATGTGAAGGGTAAATAAAAATATAAAAAAAAAACCAAAAGATATGCATTTGAATGATTTGCATAAATCTCCATGCAAATGAAAAATGTCGAGCAACTGCAATTATCGACATAAAATGTATACTAATACTAGTGCTAGTATATATACTATGTGGAACTCGCATCGCTCTGAACCGGTCAACAAAAATACTAATAACAACTTTTCACTTTTCGCAGCGGAAAATGTCACTCAAAGTCAATGGAAAATGTTTCATCGATCAAACGCAAATTTGTACTCTGATTGGAAAAAAAAATAACTGAAAGTTGAAACACTAAGCTGCAAATCCCAAGGATTATCCAATAAGCACAAAATAAATTGAGCAGTTTATAGATGTCAAATTAATGACAGCCCCATGTTGAAAGTCAGGGTGGAGTTGTGTTAGAGGGGAGACTTAAGGTTTAATGTCAGCTGGGTTCAATGCCAGCTAAGATGGTATTTTCATTAATCACTCACAGGCACACAGAGTCGACAGAGTCGCCAGACCAACGGACAGGTGAGTGTGAAAGTGAAATTCTTCGTGGCCAAAGTGAAAATATCATATCATAAGAGAGAACACCGAAAGTACAACAACCAAACAGTACACTTAAAGAAAACTGTGCACACGATTGTTGAAAATAAAAAATAGCCCCTAGGCTCAGAGAAACCAATTAAGAATGTATGCAAAAAGACAAAGAGAGCTCGACTAGGAGTTACCCTAGTAAACTATTTTGTTTACCTACACAAAATACTTGCTGCCGATCTGAAAGAATTTTGTTGCCAATATAAAAGATTAGAGTGATCTTTAAAAGTGTGTATTTTATTGCTGTCGTCAATCGATGCTTATCGATATTTGATAAACAGCGGAAGTTATCGATCAACTGCTTTGAGATCTCATTATTGAAAACTTAACGTAAATCTAGTCTCGATTCTTGTCTGTGATCGGGGTTACTTTCTTATGCCTGTTACAAAAACAACTCGATTAGACACTCTCTATCCATTTTCAATGGTTTCGGCTTATAAAAAAGTGTCACATTTCACTCAAAAAATAGTTATTTTTCTAACAAACAAAATTCTAGTACAGAAATGTGGCTAGGTGGATAAAAAAAAATCGAAGGAGGAAAAAACTGAAGCATATCAGATGCGATTTGCGTCAGACAACATGAGCTGACATGTGTGAAAGCGAGGTGTTAACAGCTACTCAGGCAACGGCAACGTTAAAGTGAAAACCGGCGACTGACTTGACAGCGAATTGGCTGATAAGCCGCGCTCAGTCTGGCTCAGTAGACAACTCGGCTTAAAGTCGGAGCTCTTGAGTTGGCATTGGAGATTTTTTGTTTTGTCTCTTTTTTTTGTGGAATTTTGCTGGCAACGCCTTAGACCGAGCCATTGTTATGCCAAGTGAGAAATACTTCAAGGCCTTGAGACTGCCTGTCATTGCACAGCAGTCTAAATTGTGACTAAGTGCAGCTGAGAGCCAAAGTCAGCTAAGAGGTAATACATTTAATAATTACCAGCTATTAAGATGCTGCCTGCATGCAAGTTTAGCCTAGTTGGCAATTCAACACAATGGACAACGCCTCCAACTATGACTTGGCTGGCACTGAGTGGCTGCAGGCGTGGCAAGAATAATTTTACAATTAACAGCACTGAGTACACTCAGCGAAAAACGCTGTGTAAAACTTAGCCAGCGAAAAACGGAGCTCTACATTCAAGTCTAACCAAGATAGAATTCCTAAAGTTTTTTTTTTTAATTACTGCTTTTCAAAACAAAAAGTTTTTGAAATAAGAATTGCTTGTTTAAAAGTTTTCATTTATTTATTTTTTTTTTTAATGGACAGCGAAATTCTTTAAGTGTACACAGCCATTTTGGTAATGGGAAGTTTAGAACCTTTCAAAAATATACATAATCTTAAATGCAACAATAATTAAACAACAATTTTAAAGGCGGCAACATACAATTTAAATAAAAAAAATACAACTTTTGTTATTGGTTTTTTCAATATCTGATTGTACAGTGGAGATTTATTATTGGTAAAGGGAAGCCCCAAACAGAACTTTAGCACCTTTCAAAAAATATATATAAACAAACATAATCTAAAATGCAATAATAATTATACAAACATTTTTAGAGGCGGCAACCCAAATTTAAAAAGATACCCAGCTGTTTGATTAGCTTTTGTTATTGGTTTTGTTTTTCTTTAATATCCGATATTACATTGGAGATTTATTTGTTTTGCGGCTGCTCGATTGGCAGCATGCAGCATGCGGCAAGCAGTAGTTGGCAGTTGCCAGTTGGCAGACAATGACCTTTTTAGCATGCCGCTTCAGTGAATAATGAATGTGTATTTGCCATACGCTGACTAATACACCATTAATTGAACATAGTGAATATAAAGTGAGTAGCTCGTACTTGGAGTTTGAGTTTTTTTGTTGTATTCATTTTTATTGTATCTTGCGCAATTTGTACGTTTTTTGCATGATTTGTGTGTCGTGATTTGCAGTGGCAAATAACTATTTTGTTTTTTGTTTGTATTGCAATTTATACAATAAGCTGAAATTAATTGAGCACCTGGCTATTTTTATTTATTATTCAATTTTTTTTCATCTGAATAGATGTGATTTTGTTGCACTTGTTTATTGTGCTTTTATCAGCAGGTGAATTTGCCTTCGACGCGTCCGCTGCTGGATGTGGTAATTGCATTGGCTATTAATAATGATTGCCGGCAAAGGCAATGGCAAAGGCGATGCCTGTTCACTGATTAGCCGGCTGACATTTTACACCAGCAGCCAACAGACAGCAGACAGCAGAGAGCCAAGTAAATGCTATTTATGTTGGCTACTCTCTTATTTATAGACATGATGGCGTGCTAATTCTGCAACACGTCTCCCGAGGCTGCCTCATGGCAACAACTGACGCAAATTCATACACAAATGAGGTTTCGGGCTGCAGCAACAGCAGCAACAGCAGCATCGACAATGGGGCGTATGAACAACAATGGCACAAAAGCCAAGCAACAGCATTTGCAAACACAATAAACAGCAACTGAAAGCGTAGCACCTGGGAGCATTAAATACACAACTCTCTGTCGAATCCAACGAACTCAAGATACTCTTCTTATCTTTTAAATAGATTTGAGATAAACTAACCAGAGTCTGACTCAAAACACGACTTGTCTAAGACCATGAACATGATCAAGTCTGTTTCAGGCCAAGCCTCATTACCCAATGTTTCTCTGGTCAAAACATGTTTCTTTATATTCTTACCCATGAGATGAGGCAGATACGCATAATGTTGCAAGCATAACAAATAAACAGTTAACCAGTTGGCAACTTACCTGTAAAGAGAAAGAGTGATAAGTAAGTTGAATCATAATCTAATCAAATTTACTAAAATACATAAGTTAATTAATTAATATGAGTTCTTTCGGATTGTTTTTCCCATTAAATCCACATAGCAGCAAAGATATATATATATATACTCTGTGAAATCGAAATCTCTCCCTGCAATCGTTACAAAGCTCGTCTCAAAGTTATAGTACTCTTTTGCCAGAGTATAATATAGTTATTATTATGCACAGTCGCACTATTCGGTAGTAAAAATTGCACAAAAATTCGCAAAGTGAAAATATTTCAACAATTTCTACAAGTTACATTGGCCTTCTGGCTGCTTGTTGTTGCACTTGTTGTTGCACTTGTTGTTGCACTTGTTGTTGCTATTGTTGGCCGCGCAATTTGCATGCCAAACGCAAGAAACAATAAGTAAAAAAAATAAAAAACATACACAAAAAAAAAAAGAAATGCAACTAATAATAAACAACAACAGCAACTACAACTAAAATAATAATAACCACGGAGCACAGCACAACAGCAACAAAGATCAGTGAACTTTAGTTTTTCACTCGACTTTAGTTTTCCTTAATGAAAGTGAAAATAATTGTCGAATGATGGCTGATGACGTCACAACATTACAGCGCTGTTCTCACTAGAAAGTTCGCCGCTATTTACATATTTACATATTTT